>CAJQZJ010004687.1:12486735-12531735 GCA_907164525.1 Lophiomys imhausi | reverse complement strand
CGTTTAATGACAGAAATTGATCAATATATCTTTTTTCCTAAGACAGTTTGGCAGCATCTATGAGAATTAAATATGCTTTACATCAGTCATTTTTGTTCTAAGAATTTCCACTATAGGTACAAGAATTTATCCATAGTAATTTTCATAGGCATAGTGATAATTATTGTTTTATTAGTAAAAAATTAGAATAACTTTTTCCTTTAAAAGCACCAGTAAAATGCATTAAAATATGTCCCTGAATTAGAATACCACACTGCCATAAGATAAAAAGGAGAGACATCAATAAGTAATAAATAGTGCAATAAACAAAACAGTTCACAGTATGCTTCTGTTCTGTATGTACAAATAAGAAGAGTTATGCACACTTACCCTCAGAAAATTTAATCTCACAGATGAATGTAATATGACGGACGCTCTGATGTATGTGGAGACTAGGTGCAGCTTTCACTGCTTTCACACCAATGGCATCTGACTAAAATTGTAGTGATATCACATTTGCAAAAAATGGAAAAATATTGTACTAAAGATCTAAAAAGAGCATGTGGTCTTTCTCAGGTTTTGATGTCCTATGGACCTAAAAGAAAGTCAAGTTTTTACCTCGTAAAGAGAGTCATCGCATGTTGCCTACAAAGGAAGGACAAACAGACAAACCAACAGCTCCACTGGAGTACTGTGATCACCACAAGTTACAACATACACAGGTTCAGGCACTTATGAAGCACATAAAAGGAACAAGCTGTCATTGTCATTAGTCTGGTAGAGTCTCTCTTTGGAAGAAGCCCTGGGGTGATTGAGGGTTGTAGGAGCTGTGAACAGGATGTGTCCCTTCCTGTCCTGATGTAGAACAGCTAAAATGGAAATGGAATCCTCCCTGACCTCAGGTTGCATTACTGAAAGATAGGTGGTGACCTATGGAAGACTTTTGCCTTTTTGCACATTTGTGCAGATAATCAAGGAATAATCCTTACCTCTGCTGTATTTGAATAGTGAGTCTACATGCCAGGCTTGAGTTTTGAGAATCTGCTCAAGCTCATCTAAAATGTGTGGCAAAGAGGCCTGGGACATGAAGAATGACAGTTTGGCTCTGGTCTGCCTTTCTGCTCCTGAGTTTCCTCATCTTTGGAAGTAGCAAACTGATGATATTCTCATCAAATGGCTGGTAAGGACTCAGCACTCTGCTATTATTAGGCATTACAGTTCTGACCTGTCAGGTCCGCTGGGCCCTGGCATTAGCTCAACTTACTGATTTGGATGCTGAGACTCAGGACAATTCCTTAAACTCAGGAAAATTCCTAAAATGACCTCCAACACTAGGTCAGGATTGGGTTTTAAGTTTTAATTAAATTTTTTATTGTTATAAACATTATCATAAAATAAACCATTACACAAAAATTAACAAAACTCAAAAATCTGTACAACTCAACAAATAATTAAAATGGAATTAAATTTTACCCTTTTAAAAGTTTTAAGATTTTTTTAAGGTTTCAAGTTTCCATAGAAGTATTTTCATAGCTAAATACAGATATTTAAAGGTAGTTTGGCCTTTATTTTCTTGTCTATTGAATTGAGATGCTGACCTATTTTGTGAAAGGCACTTTCAGAATAGCGCCAGTGGTTGCTACAGTAAATAAAGTAGAGAAGAGACAAAACTCTACTGCTCTAATGTGAAAATTGGACATCAATGAAAACGCACTTCTGCCATCATATTTGCACTTGGGAAAGAGAGTGCCCGCTTTGCTGCTCACTGTTCTCTAGTCTAACACATCATCCAGTACTGGCTCAGCCCAGAACTCCCTCTGTGGAGTGTTTTGCTACTTGTAGGTGCCCACATATTAATTATCACAGAAACAAAAGAAGGCATCTTTCATAGTTCTCACATATCTGCAGAAATAAGCAGTCAATAAACGGGCAACATCTGACAAAAGGCCAGTGAATTGGATTTCCTAGGCAAATACTGACAGAACCAGCCATGGTCACTCAGCACCAGATAAATGATCAAGAAACAGTAGAGTCACTGGTCCCTGTTGAAAAGCTACATGTCTGCATGAATGTGTGTATGTGTGGTGTGTGTGTGTGTGTGTGTGTGTGTGTGTGTGTGTATAATCATAGTTAGCATCACACCCCACAATCACTGAGAATCAGGTATCCTGTGCCAGGCATGGTGCTAGGGAGCGAATGGGTTAAAAGCCTCCTTTCCTTCTCTCTGGTTCTCCTTAGTGGAGGCTGTGGTGGAGGTAGGTACTGCCTTGTCTGGCTGCCTTTTGTTTTAAGGATATCGATTGTTAACACAATGACTGGGCAGGAGGTGGAAGGCACCATCATTAGCTGCGGCTACCTCATCAGTTGTTACAGAGCTCAGAGAGACACTAATGGATAGACAAGGTCGACAGGAACACCATCAGCCAGTTCACAATGTCCTAAGGTGGCAGAGATTTAGACAGGCCTTTCTGTTCATGGCAAACAAAACTCATTAGTATTGATGATTAAGGTCTGCAAAATATACCCTGGACCAAGAACTGCATCACACTCCCTTGCACATCATACTGTAGTTAGTAGATCACTTATAAAAAGCCTTATCTATACATAGATGAGGTGGCAGAAAAGAAGGGAGGCTGCCTGCATTGTTTTATGGAATTGCTTTGCAGTACTAGAGAGTGGTGCTGAGTAAAGTCTATGAGTAAGTGGCCATGGTCACTGCCAACTCTTAGTGACTGTTGACATCATGATTGTGATGTTTTACTGATTTCCATATGCTGTTGAATTTGACCCTTATGCATGAATGTGTGTATACAGAGAATTTCTTTTATAAATATTATTTTTATCTATTCTTTGAAAATGCTATACATTTGTGCAATGTTTTTTGATCATATACATCCACCACTACCTCCTTCCAGTACCTCCTATAATTCTCCACCCTATCACCCATAAAACTTTGTACCTTGTTAATTACTCTCCTCTCAGTACACCCAGTTCCCGTGGGTGTGGAACCATGTTCCTTTGCTTTATTGATTGTGCTCAGTTCAATTTGAGTTCTCTACTTCTATGTAGTTTAGAAATTCTATCTAGGGAATGATGTTGGCCCACTGTGGGCTAGGTTTTTCCACATTGATTAACTTTATTAAGGTAACCTTCTTCAGGCATACCCATAGTCACCTCATTGCAGACAATCACTGATTGAGACTCTCTTCCCTGGTGATTCTCACTTGTGTCAAGTTGATGGTTAAAGTTACTACTCACAGTTGTTAACTCTGTGAACTCAACAGAAACCACTCAAAATCTTGCAGAATTTAACTAGGGAGATGAACTACAATCAGACCTGGTCAGAAAATAATAATTCAGCAACATGATCACTTTAAATCTTGACTATTCAAAGTACAATGGGTAACTGTGTCCTCAGTGCCTACATTGCATGGGGGGGGGGGAGTTAGACCTCATGAATGGGATTTGTGGTTTAACATGATCCTCATGAGATTTGCACAAACACTCCACTCCAAAAAGTCTTGTTCTATCATTCTTTCCAGAGCCATGCCACTGTGATCTTGAATCAGCTAACACAATACAGGGGTCTACAAGAGATCCCAGGTAAAAAGAAAGAGTTCTTATCCACAAGAAACTTCCACTCAGAAATTAGAGGATGAGTGCTACAGGACACAGTATAAACAACCCCAGGCACCACACTCTGAGAGGAGCCATGTATACTGGAGGCTGTGAACTCAAACTGACCTGGATTGGGGTCCTGACTCTGCCACCTGCTTCCTGGATAATCTGGTACAAACTGGAAACTCCTAAGTTCTCAGGAGGATCTTTATTATATGAGGTCTGAGGTCTGGCTCTCCTCTGGAATCCACTGAAGGTTTTTTTGTTTTTGTTTTTGTTTTTTACGAGAAAAGGCAGGTGCTTGGATCTGTAGCCATAGAGAGTGTTTTGGTTTTTTTGTTTTGTTTTGTTTTTTCGAGACAGGGTTTCTCTGTGTAGCCCTGGCTGTCCTGGACTCACTTTGTAGACCAGGCTGGCCTCGAACTCACAAAGATCCACCTGCCTCTGCCTCCCGAGTGCTGGGATTAAAGGCGAGCGCCACTGTAGTGAGCTTCTTCTATTATTATTGTTTCAAAACCACCTGGTAGAGCCTTGCATATATTCAGAATTTATATCCACTGACCTCCAAAATGATTATGGCCATGTGTTAATTTCACACCTGCCTGTACCCCTGTCCCTGACACTGAGTACCATTGAGTTCCTGTTGAATTTCTTTTTCCTGAGAACTTATGAGCAGGGCCAATCACCTATAAGATTCAGGGAGCTTCATAAAGAAAGGCCAAAATCTCCTTAAGGAAGCTTGAGCTTCTCACTGAACTGTCTTTCTTAATAGGGGACTTTAAAAAAATGAGGAATCTGACCACATTACAAAAAGAGCTCATTTAAAGATCAGTGTGTAGGACAAGAGATAATTTTTTTAATAAAGAAAAATAATAACTGTAAAGTAACCTGCCTTCTAATATATGTTGTAGTTGATAAATTTTCCTTAGGAATGAATCCTAAGATCCCCATAGACCTCTGAATCACAGCTTACCCTTCCTCAGAGCAGTTCATTAAAGTACCTGGTGAGAATTAATGCTTTTCATATTATTCACAGCAAGGGGAATGTTTTCCAGAAGTTAACAGGACATTACCTGAAAACAAGGGAGCTAAGATCAGAGCTGTCTCAGGGTTTTATTTATTTATTTATTTATCTATCTATCTATCTATCTATCTATCTATCTATCTATCTATCTATTTATTTATTTATTTGTTTGTTTGTTTTTTTGGTTTTTCGAGACAGGGTTTCTCTGTTTAACAGCTCTGGCTGTCCTGGAATCGCTTTGTAGACCAGGCTGGCCTTGAACTCGCAAAGATCCGCCTGCCTCTGCCTCCCAAGTGCTGGGATTAAAGGCGTGCACCACCACCGCCCGGCCATGCGCCACCACCGCCCGGCTGTCTCAGGGTTTTAAAAGCAGGCTTTAAGGGTGATAGCAATAACCCCAATCTCCAGGCAGGCAAAGCTCCCACAAAGTAGGGGTAACATGGACATGAAGTGCCATCATGATCTGAGAAACTACTGACAATCAAGTAGCTTCTGGGAGAAGGAGTATTGGTTGCCTTGAATGATGTGATCCTAGTATGCTTAATTGTAACAGGCCACACTCCCAAGACTAGCTAGGCAACACAAACTAAATTCTATGAGTAAAGAAGAAAGAAGAAGAAAAGGTAGAGAGGGTGGCCATGGGAGAAGGATGGGGATGAAATGGATATGTTCAAAATACATCATATACAATTCTCAAAAAGCAATAAAAACATTGTAAGATATCTAAAATTATATTTTTAAAAAGAACGATTTTTTTCCTGTTTGTGGACAGTATGTCCAGTCAGCCAAAGAAACATAAACCCCAACAATACATAAAGATGCTACATTGGCATCACATCCCTTTACTCTTCTCAAACAACTATAAATAAACCACCCAGATTAGTAATCCACCAGTGTCCTGGCAAGAAAAGAATACAAGACTGTGTTCCATGGAATGTCAGGCCTTCCCTCTTCTGCAATGTCCCTTGATTACAGAATAATAAGGAAGGACAGGCTACCTGGCCTCTAAGATACGCTTAGGCCCATACATAGTACAGAGGACTGATGAAGTAGGTAGAAGTAACCGAATGTCCACTTCTACCCACTGAGAAATCTGTGCTGGAGTTTCTAAACTGCTGATTTGATTAAAGATTTTTTTAATATCCAAGTTACATATTGTCTTTGAGATGTATTTACAGATTTCTCATGAGCATTACAAGACCTATTCATATGACATTTTGCAAATTATGATGCCTGTATCTAAATATCATTGAACTCACTGTCAGACCCTAACCTATTATAAAAAGGAGGTATTGTAATATACTGAAAGATCTACAAATTTGTTACAGGAGATACTACTGGAAAATGACAAGGGAAGTACTTGAACTAGCAGGCATTGGTCCAATTTCTCTAACCATATAGCAATCTTTCCTCTTACATTTTCCCCAAATTCCCACTAATGCTTTTGAGTCATCATTGCAGAAACACAACTCCATTCATATGCCACTTACATTAGTTGTAAAAGTCTTCTTGCAGGTCTTTGCTTGGTCTTTGCATTCTTGACCAAAGACAGCTAAAATCTGTAGGGGGGATCTCTCAGGATGCCCTGGCATCTGGTCATTAGTGAGATTCACTAGTAAGAGGTCAAGGCAATAACTGAAGTAAGAGAGAAATCTGTGTATGCCTTTGTCTCTCTCTGAGCTTAAATAAACATGATTCCTCCATACTTTAATTTTTTGGGTCTGCTGTGACTTCAGCCCTGTTAGAAGGTCCTACCTAGGTTTTGACCTTCAGGAATATCTCCTGTCTTTTCATTTATACCTGTCAGTTTCTTCCTATTGGAACACATCTGGATTTTTACCACCCTACCACATATAGCTTCACCAATGGAACAGTCTATCCCCACTAAAGTCATTATACATGAGGAATGTAGAATGGTCCTATTTCAGGTTTAATCTCAATGGATACAAGTACTTTTCTCAAGTGTTATACATCTTATGTGGTTTGTATGAATGCAAAAATCTAAGAAAAACTTAATGTCAGCTTTCACATCCATGTACTTCCTGGCGTAAAGTACTTCCATGTTTATCATATATTTTACTCTTTGAAACACAACTGCAGGAAAGCATAATTTCTTTTACAAAGAAAAAATATTTCACAGGTGTAAGGATATGCTGAGACACTGAGTCAGTGAGTGGAACAGTTAGATTGCAGAGTAGGACATTTTCCTCCATTTTGCGTTCTCATAGTGAAGACCAAATAGAAAGGCCATCTTGATCAATCCTGGCAATGAATTCTTTTTAAAATCAACGACCCCAAAGCATGAATGATTAACAATAGTTTACAAATATTGCATTAACTGGTGAAAAACTAGAAATATAAGCCACAACATAAATGTAAGCCTTAACATCTGGCTCTACACTGCAGCACAGAAAGACAGGATCTGGCTTCAGCTATCCCAGTTTGCTTGGGCTGCTAGGACAAAATGTCATAATTTGGGTATCTTAAACAATAGATGATCATCTGTCTGATCTCTGGATTCTGGATAGTCTAAGATCAAAGAGCTGATGGGTTTGGGGAAGGCTCTTTTTCTGGCTTGCACTCGCTGCACAAGGCAGAGATAGCAAGCACTGTTATAGCCTTCTACCCCTTCCCAGCACAGTGGCTCTATACCCATGATCTCCTGCAGACTCAAAGTCTCTACTTCCTAATGCCATCATATTGAGATGAGGACTTCAACATATAAATTTGAGTGAGGTACAGACATTCATTCTATTATACCCACTCATGCCTTCTAGGCAGAATTAATTGTCTTTGATTAATTTTTATATAAGTGACAAACCAGAACAAATAAAACTATGAATTATATGCATATCCCTCTATTCAATTGTGATTCTATAGTCAAAAGAAAGCACAGACACTTCTCTCATCCTAAACATTTCTTCATGTTTTTGTTGCTAGTGAGAATATTTTTCTAAAAAATACTTGTACAAATATCCTTGATTCACAAAAATAGTGCCCCAAATCCTATACTCTGTTGTAAAGAGCACTGAGTACATCTGAAGTGGTCTGATTTAAAAGTCTGAACCTTGATATTAGCTAGCAGTATGACCTTGACAAGGAAGTGTCAATCATTGCAGACTCAAGCTCCTCATTTAAAAAAGTAGGAATAATATTTTGTTTGCCTCCTGAAAAGAGTCATTTTAATGTTAAAAAGAGCATAATGTTTTGAAAAGCAAATTGTTACGCAAGTGTGAGAGGTCATGTTTATTAAAGGGCATTTACATTCATTACTACATTTTTATTCTCAGAGCAATCTGCCACAAGTATCTTTCCTCCTCAGCAAAATTCATGAATATTTAAAAAATTACATACAAAAAGTAATTCTTCAAAAATCTTGCAAAATGTCAAAATTCAACCTTCCTTTTCTCCAAAAAAACCCCCAAAACAAAACAAAAAAACATTAACTTCAGAACTGGTGACTTCCTGGCACTCTGAGCTAGTTGCTCACAGGCCCCTTTCCTGTCCGTGCTGCAGTGAGAGATGCCTTGCACTGAGGCTGAGAAACACTGTACAAGTGACTCACTGTCAGCTCTAATCTGACCATTTTATATGCTGATTAATGTTCTCTTCAGAGATGTTGCATATTCATCTCAATAGTCTATGGAGTTCTCTTTTCTTTCTACTTCAGGGTTCTGTGACAATGAAAATAAGACAAACAAAAAGAACATGTGATTTTACTATATTTAACTTATGACCTAATTATCTAAGGACTAGTCTTCACATCTGTTGGAAAAAATAAAAGCACACAGACATATACAACAACAATTAAATTTTCAAATAAAAAATGTCATGAGTGTGTGAGAGTGAGAACAGTGGGGAGGGAGACAGGAGGGGTCAGAGAGAAGAAAGAGATTAAGTAAAATGATGGGATTATACTAAGAACACCCCAAATAACAAAAATACAATAAAATGAAAACAAGAAACTGAAGCTATGATTCAGTGGTTAAGAGTGATTGCTACTTTTGCAGAGGACCTGAGTTTGGTTCCACTTACAAGACAAGTGGCTTACAAGTTACCAGTTACTCCATCTTCAGGGTATCAAACACCTCTGGCCTCTTCAGACACCTGCATTCTCAGATCTTCCTCTTCCCCTCCAGAAATGCACAAAAATAAAAATAAACTAAAATATAAAAATAACTAAGATAAATAATAGCACCTTACATTCTGGAAGCAAGAAGGACTCTTTCTTCTCAACACAAGGTCACATAAGTGGTGTCGTTTATGAGTTGGGGCAGAGGCTATCCTTTCTCTCCACCCTCAAGTGCTTGCTCAATGCTGAACAATAACAAAGAGTGCTCAACTCTGGGCTCAGATTCATAGTCTTCATCCATTAAAACTCTCAGCCCACCAACCCATTTGTATCCTCTCACCCTCCATCCTTTAACAGGTACAATGCTTTGGAACACACAATGTCCTCTGCGGTCATCATGAGATGTTGTGATATTGCTGTTTGCTGTTGCCTTCTTTCCTGACTTTTGCCATGTTGTTTCTCTTCTCTGTCTTACCTCATAGAAATGTGATATTGCAGGTGGGCCACATGGAGGAAACTGAGAGGTGGATTACGAGCAGGGACTTACTGTGTTCTCACCAGTGCTCCAAACATACCAGAGACTTTACACAGAGGAGTTTTCATGGCAATGTTTTCCATGTTAAAAGGCTGTTCTACCCTGGTGTTCACATAAAAAGAAGGCTGGCTGATTTCCAACTGCCTCATAACAATTTGAATGCTGTGACACAGAGAAATGTCTTGCTATTTCCAATCCTAGCAATTTGGTTCAAGCATGATCTCAGCCAATTTAAGTTTTGATATTTCCAGCCAGCTCTTAGGCTGTTTTTTCTCTCAATCCCACCAATCATTTGTGAAATTCTGCTGAAAACCTAATCTTTGTTTGAAATGACACATAATGGTTTCTTTACAGACAGACAAGGACTATGACTTTTGCTGTTTTATGACATGTTTTTCATAGTGTAATACAAATAGAAACATCCCCTTCTCAAGGTCAAAGGAGAAATGAATTTCTGCTTATTCAAGCATTCTGATTTCTTAAGCAGGGGAACCCTTAGGAATTAGCTTTATGAAAAAACCCAAAAATTAGCTTTATAATTTGATTTTTAAGACTTATAACAGATAGAATAATTGTTCAAGGTAAAAAGCAGCTAGGCTAAAAATATACATTAAATCTACCATATTAATCAGCACTTAAGTATAATCATTCAGATGATGTAAAAAGATTCAGTAACCTACAAAAGCTGTGGATGAGAAATAATATTGGGCTATCTATATAATAAGATACTGGGTGGGGGAAGGGTCCCAGTGTTGTACATGCATGCACACACACACATACACACACCCCTTCCCTTATCAGGAGAGGTCTCAGGCACAAGCAGCTGCAGCACTGTCTTCTAAAAAGGAAGTCAGAAACTACTAATTTAAATTTTTCATTTGTTTTTCAGAACAATCTGCCACCCACAAAAGGGTAACTTTGTTAGTCTTAATTATCTCATGAATTTTGGGATTTATCCCTTAAATAAACTCATCTCATTTCCATATAATTATAGCAACTAAGAAGGGCCTGTAAGAAAAAGAAAAAGGCATGGTGGAAATGCTCAATATGAAAGGCTGTGTTAAAGAATCTGTGTTACTGTTACAATGGCCAAATTTGGCTTTTTAAAATGAAAACTTCCAATGAATTCAGAGGAAAACTCGCTTTAGGAATAATGTGTTTGAAGGTCCCTTAGATTCAGGTTCTTTTCCAAGACCCTTCCTGACAGCATGTGTCACTCACAGGCTCCAACCTTAGTTGCCAGTGTTGCACAGTATGTCATTGTGACCCATTCGTAATAAGACGTTAGCGCTAACTCAACATTTGAAGAGAAGAACTTGGATGAACCACTTACTAAATTATTTTTTGTCCTTATTGGTTTCAGAGGATATAGAAATATTTCCTGAGTAAATGTAAAGATGCTCCCAAACCTCATGTCTCATAATGGACGGTTTACTGCAAATGAGAAGGAGTTGGGTACACAGAAAGACAGGAATGTTTCTCCTTGCCACCTGCTGTTTTCTGCTCATCTCTCCCTCCCTGCACAACTGCCTTTCCAACACCCTGTCTCAGAGGTGAAACGGCATAGATAATTGCAAGATGCAAACACTGAGGTGAGCTGTTCTAAATATCCCAGGGAAAACAGATCTTCCAAGACTGAACATGTGTATCTATTACAAGGAGGAGATAAGAGTCTTCGCTAGACATTTTCTAACTGTTGTATTAAAAGTTCCTTGTGAAGCATTTTTGCACATGACAGGCACACCACTAAGTATTTTTCTTCCTTTCCTTAGTCATTTTTAAAAGGACACAGTCGACCTACAATTAACATCAAGCTGAACTTGAACAGCTCAGTCACACTTTCTAAAATTTGCTTGCCCTTTTCTCTGGGTTTAATTATTATACTATTAATAGTAACATTTGCAGTGAGTGCTAACATTTGTCTCTCAGTTCTGCCTACTTGTTTCAGGTATATCATTTTCTTTTTTAGGAGTATTATCAAGGAGTAGGCTCTAACCAGTTTTGGAAGGCCTTTTTGGCATATTTTCTAATTGGATGCTCAGATCTGGAAGCATATGATTTGGGCACATACAGAAATTTCTGAGCACAATCACTCTCCTGGTTTCTGTCCTGACATCTAAGGACAAGGGATGGCACCTTTGTGGCCAACTGAGGGCAGTTTGTGTGGCTAGCATGCCCACCATCACTGATGACCCTCCAGCAAGAAAGAAAAACATGAGATGGAGAAGGGAGATGGTACAGACATATGGTGCCCAGAGCTACAGACCGTGTCTTACTACGATCTTCTGCTGGGCACTGGGCGACTGCAGAGATGTGATTAAGCAAACAATCTGTCCTTCATACCAGCACACTCTTCAGTCCCACTGCGACCTGGCAGCCTTTCCTGTTGTACTGACAACCACCCACAGCCTCTCTTCCTGGGGCTAGGGAGAAGTCTCCTTGGTACCTGGCTTTCAGTACTGAATGAACTATTAATGGCTAAGAATCCATGGCACAGGTAGTTTTTAACTCTGTAAAGCCTTTACGGGGCAGGAAGGTTAATTTCATAGTTTTTGCTATTTTCCCTTTACTTTCATAGTAACTCCTGCTGACTGATTTGCTGACTGGGATTTTCCCTCTTCTTTCTCCTTTATGTTCCTCACATTTAACTACAATAATGAATGTGAAATCGATAGAATGACAGGAGCGCCCACAGTGACTGAACAGCAAACTCAAATCACTAAATAGCAAGTGCAGACAAACAATTACTGAAAACTCCACACTAAAATCTCAATAAGACATGAAAGTTGGGCTTAAATCACCAAAAGAGTCCATCAGTATCATATATATGAGAAAACACATTCAGGTAAAATCTGTGCTAAGAACTGGAAATCAGATACATGTCATCCATTTCTATACACAAACAGCTCACCCCAGCTGACTTTGCACAGGTCCAGCTACTCAGTGCCCCAACAGAAAGAAGATTAAAACAGGTAGACTCAGCCAGCCTCATCAGGAAAGGAGTCTTCAGCTGCATTTAATTGGGATAACACCTTACAAAACAGGTTATGAATGTGAGAATGTCATAACCCAGCTGTCTCTCAATTTCCTTCTTTATGTATCTTCACCATGTTCTTCCTTGCTCCTGCTGGAGACACCACTATTACACCACCATAAGTCACCAGCAAACCCCAAGAATGAAGGTCTGCTTTTCCTTTGTCCCTATTGATCCTGGCTTGATAAATCATGAGCAGCTCAAAAATGAAGGAAATAATAAAGTGTCAATAAATTTGAAAGTGAAAGCACTGTTTGTTTGTTTGAGACAGGGTTTCTTTTTGTAGCCCTGACTGTCCTGGAACTCATTCTGTAGACCAGGCTGGCCTCGAACTAAGAGATCCACCTGCCTCTGCCTACTGAGTGCTGAGATTAAAGGCATGTGCCATCAATTCCTAGCTTTGAAAGGACTGCTTTTTAAAAAACTACCTGAAATAGAAATATTTTATATCTATACACATATGCACATAAACAAACACACAAGTGCACTTGGTGCATGCCTGCATTCATTAGCAAGGCACGGCACTGAAAAATGTCTTCGTTATTCTTATTTTATGTATGTATGTATGTATGTATGTATGTATGTAAGTATGTATGTATGTATTTGCCCTAGCACTAATGTTAGGTGATTTTCTTAAAGGCAATTTGGATCCAAGGGTTCTGATGTCTAGGAGCTTTAGTGAAGGGCTGCATAGCATAACTTGCCAAAGCACCACAATCTTGATGTACACATTACTCCTTACAAGAATGTAAAAACATTTCTCACACTGGAATGATGGTGGGGATTATGGTAAAACAGAGCTATCTTCATGCCTGGTCTTACCCAAAGTTCAGTTTCAACTGGAGTAAGTAAGACACTCCATTTCAATTCATACTATTAAAAGCTTATATTACACAATGAAACTAATTGCCTGTAGATCTGTCCGTTTTCCAAAACAACTAGGCTAGCACACAGTTAACAATATAAGCTAGCTCAGTAAGCATTTCTTCAGTCACCATACCACAGCATGGACAGCCTCTAACCTGGACTTTGAGACTTCCCTGTTTCTTTGGTTATTCCTCCTTCAAAAATCCCATCAGTCATTTTTTATGAAATCCCCAAACTGAAGCTAAAATCATAATATTTTTCCATAGCCATGAATCTCATTATAGAAGATGAAATTTAACTATGTTCAAAAGACACATTATCTTTACAAGTTTCTCCATTTCTCAGAAATTGCACACGTGATGAATCCTGTTCTATTCATGTTCCTTATAGTTACCCATGGGAAAAGTGCTACTTAAGTCTGGATTCTGCTTGAATTAGGCTATGGAATAAGAATCCTTTTCTTTCAAATCAATTGTGGCTATTTTGAGATTTCTTTTCTAATATGACACAAATTATAGGGCAATCAGAGCTGCTGTCAAGACAGCTAAAGGCATTAAGCTTTTGCAACCCGGATTCCTTGAACACTTTCTCAGATCTTACAAAAGGCTCCAAAACAAAACAAACAACAACAAAAACGACAAAGCAAAACAAATATACTGAAATACATGCCCAACAAACTAATAGCACTCCATCCACACATACCTAAATTTAACTTAAAGGAAGGCTGTTGATTTCATACTTAAAGCAAATCCCAAAATCATCCATTGCTTTTGCAGCGTACAATACTAGCCCAAGTCCCACTCCAGTTGCTCCCACAAACCTTTTGATATCAGATAGATGCTGTTAAATGATGACAGCAGCTGGGACTTACAGAAGGAAAGCATAACTCCAGAAAGGAAGAGTCTCCTCCGTCTTATTCCTTGGTCTCTTCCTCAGAAGTGAAGGGCTGTGCCTCTTCTCAGTTGTAAGCTGCAGCTTTGCAGTGCAAAGGCACAATACAGCTCC
This sequence comes from Lophiomys imhausi, assembly GCA_907164525.1. Taxonomy (NCBI): domain Eukaryota; kingdom Metazoa; phylum Chordata; class Mammalia; order Rodentia; family Muridae; genus Lophiomys; species Lophiomys imhausi. The sequence goes on along the minus strand of CAJQZJ010004687.1, from coordinate 12,517,601 downwards.
CAGCCTGCTCGCAGTGCTCAGCCCGGAGCCCACATCTCAGCCTCTACATGCTTTCTGCAAATGCAGGCAGCTCAACTGAAAACCTCAGGGAGCGTTCCACCGCAGCCTCAAAGTAAACCGCACACATATTTAACAGCCCCATGACCTAGGAAGGTTTAAAGCAATAAGCATTTGGTGGTATCCTCTCCTAGCCTGAAGTAACACTGAGCTGGGAAACACTGCTCACTGGACAATGTTTTCCTTTCCTCCCTCTGAAATAGGAAAAATCCCAATGCTTAAGGAGACGTACTTTCATGTTGACTAAGCTTGCAAGGCTTCAGTCGTCTGGGAACTTTGTCTCGCATTCCATTAAGTTAGCCCATGACTTCCCACGCTGCACCACGTCTCCTCCACCTAGCTAAATAAACCAACTTCGTGCCCACAAGTCAAAGCAAAGTTTATCCACCCACCCTCACCTCTTCTTTTCTAGCTTAGACCCATGCACAATTGATTACCAGCCCCTATGGTGACACAAAGGAAGCTTTTAATGCCGCAGTAGTGGGTCCACCAGTTGCCCACTGAAAGTAGGTTTGTTGTAATATATTCTAGCAGCTTAAAGATTTTTAGAAAGCGTTTGCTTGCATGATGGAGAGCCACCGAGCACCCCCCCCCCCCCAGAATTGCATCATCATAGCGAACACTCACCAAAATACATTATTTTTCTCATTAATCAACCAGCTGGAAACCCACTGTGGCGTCTTCAGCCTCCTCTCGCACTCGGGGCTGGCACGCCGTGCAGAGCTGTGGCATGCTAGGGTCAGTGTAAATGTTTCCAGCGTGGCGAGCAGTAGCGAGGAGCGTGCCTTCTCCCCGGCGGCGGGCTGGACTAGCAGCGCTGTGCAGGCTCCTGCCTTCCCGGCTAAGATCCACCGCGGCTGGAGCGTGTGCTCCGGCCGCGCGCGCCACTGCCCATCTTTACTGTAACAGGACTCCTCCTTGCGATGTCCTTGCCGCTCTCGTGACATCAGGACTTCCCGAGAGTACTACAAACACAACCCCCACCGCCACCCCACTGCATCCCATCCCTGCCCGCAACAGTCTCAGGAGGTGATCTGTTGATGGCCTGCCAGGACCAACCAAGGCTCTGGGAAGCTTGAACCAGACCAGAGACCTGGGCGTGGGCGGAGGGGGGAGTACGGAGGTTGGCTTACAAGAAGGGTGTAGTGTGCATTGGAGCCAGGAAGGAGAAATTTACCTCAGATGCGGGGTGGGAACCTGGTTCAGGAGAATTATTCCAGGAAGGTATAATTGGACACACTTTTATCTTGCCCTTCCTGGGAGTTATCACTGTTACTAAAATTAAGCCTGAGAGGATGTTGAGTAGGCATGCTTTTGGTACTGAGCTTGAGGTCTGGAAGTCAGGGTACCCCTACTAGAGTAGTGTGATCCCATTACAAAAATATCTTGGGAAAAGTGATTTCTTTATCTCATTTCCTGGTTTAGATTGATAGACGGAAAGACAGATAAAAATCCCCTCCCACTGTGGCCCACAATTGCAACCCCTCTCCCTTAGCAGATAGTGGAAGGTATATTGGGGAGGAAATGGTTTTTGATCCTCTAAAGGGGACAGACATTAAGATGGAAACGACCAAGATGAGGTCATAATTTAAGACTCATCACCAATATTGAGTACACACTAAATTTGAGATGGATAGCCAAGAAAGGCACAGCCTAGCAAAATCTCTGTCTCCTTCAACTGTGTAATGAATTGCAGTGCTTACTGTGCAGAAAAGAATGTTAGAAAGAAATCCCTCAAAGCTGGGTGATTAATGTGTAAAATGTTCAGGGTGAAAAGTAAACCCACTAGCAAGCTCCCTTTCCCCACTGTTGGACCCTGTTTACCCACTAGAGTCTTTGGGCTTGAAATTCATTTCTCTAAAAACTATGGAAGGTAGCAGTAGAGATTAAAAAAAAAAAGCAGCCTCAGGAGGAAGCAAGTGTGTGTGTGTGTATTTTAAATCTGAGCTTTTCTAAATCATATTACAAATAGCTACACAGTCTGATATTAAAATATCCAGTGGTGTTTCCTTTCATAATTCATCCAGAGAGCACTCTACACATTGAACTTATGGAGCAAAGGATAGGATCTCACAGCAACATTTTTCTGTGCAGTCTTGTACAGGCTTAATCTGTTTCCCCTCCCTGAGTGGCTTGCTTTCACACTGAAATATAGGGAGCTAGGTAAATAAATAATGGAAAACAAATCAGATCCAAGGCGTTTCTTTAAAAACCTAGTCCTCCTTCTCCCCTCGTCTTTCTTTTTCTCTCCCTCCTCCCCCTGCTCCTCTCTTCTCCCTCTTCCTGTCACTTATTTATTGTTTGACATGAGATTTTGCTGTGGAGCCTGGGATGGCCTTGGATTTGGCATGTCCCACTTAGCTTTCATAATTCTGGGATCACAGGTAAGCAGCACTCTGCCCAGCTATCCTGTCCTTGTAGAAATAATCACTCATTGGAGGAGAAAAGCTTAAATATTGAGTCTACAATTTTACAACTTCTTGAGATTAGAAATGAAAGCAGTCTTACAGGCCAGCACAGAGAACAGACAGGTGGAGAGCATCCAAAGAGCAATGGATGGCCAGCCTTTCCCAGAGGTCAGAGAACCATCTTCAGCACAGCTTGTTCAAGCAACCCATCAGCCGCGTCACCCTGCTCAGGCTAGAGGGCACTGTAGTTTAATGTTAGAGGTTTGGATTCACTTGGGTCCTGTAGTTGGAAGATGGAAGCATGGAGAATTGAGCTTAAAAAAACACTGAAAGTGTCAAAGAACAGGCTTCCATCATTAATGACACCATTGCATTCCTTTGGGATTTTGCAGTTACTTGCACACACAACCTTTTTATTATTGACAAGTTTAGATATTGAAAGTGAATGTTGCCTTTGTCACAAATAAAACACCTTTTTTACAATTAAAGAGCTACAGCCTTCCTACACGTTTGTGGAATTTGTGTACCATCCTTCAACAGATTTCCTTATACAAACACACCTGCCATTTGTTTATTTATTTATTTGTTTATTTATTTGTTTACTTATTATGTATACAATATTTTGGCAGATCTCAATGTAGATGGCTGTGAGCCACCATGTGGTTGCTGGGAATTAAACTCAGGACCTTGGGAAGAACAGCACACCTGCCATTTGTACTGGCTCAAGTTAGGTCTTTCCGATGAGTATGCTGCTGAATGTTACAAAAACAAATGTAACTACATGACCATGAATTTTCAGGTTTGGAGCATTTTCAGTTGACAGAATATGCCAACCTCTGTCTGGCTTATAGAGATTTATATGCCAAAAAGCAGAGGTGGCCACTGAAAAGGTATAGTGTCCTGAGGGGACTTCAGTTCCTCTCTGTGCAATGTAATACTGCCAAGCAAGTAAAGAGGGGTGTTTTCCTTATTTATAGGTGCCTGCTTCCTCTATTGTAATAAGGATTATCTGAAATATCAAGGCCTGAGATACAAACTTGCTCATAACTGTATGCAAACAATTGAGTTTTAATATTCCAGTTTTTCTATTTTGTTTAAAATGACTTTATTTATAATACTGTATTTACTCAAGAAAAATGTAACCATATTGTCTTTGCCTAACATATGTTCTACCGTCCCATTTCATGCTCTATTGCTATGGGCACAACTTTCATACAGATCACACAGGTCTCATGGGGTCATGGTATATTCTTCAGCAATGCTTGGCTTAGTTCATGTAACATAATTTCAGTTTACTCACCTTGTTTTTAGTGACACATTTCCTCTTTTTGAAGGCTGAGTATCATCCATATGTAATTTTCCCCAGATTTTGGTAGACTCAGAATGCCATGGTCATTTTGATACATGCTGCAATCAGCAGTCAGTACAGAGATCTCCTCAATCTAGTATTTTTATGAGATTTATTAATTCATATTTTATGTGTATGAGTGTTTTGCCTGCATTTATGTCTTTGTCCCATGTGTCTTCAGTGTACAGGAAGAAAAGAAGAGTGCAGATCCCCTGGAACAGTAGTTACAGGAGGCTGTCATCTGCCTCACTGTGGTGCTGGGTGATGAATCCAGGTTCTCTGCAAGAGTAGCAAGTGCTCTGAACTGCTGAACCAATCCTTCAGCCAACTTCAACACAGTATTTTCTGACAATTTATTTTAATTTTAATCGTGTGTGTGTCTGTGTATGCCTGTGTGTCTCTGTGTATGTGGATGCATGCCTAAGGTGGGTGAGTACCCATAGAGGCCGGAGACATCAGATTTCCTGGAGTGGGAATTACATAAGGTTGTGAACACCCTTATTATGGGTGCTGTGAATTGAACTCAGATCCTCTGGAAGAAGAATAATACTCTTAACCACTGAGCAATCTTTTATTCTAATATGCTGTTTTTTTTTGTTGTTGTTGTTGGCTTTGTTTTGTTTTTGAAAGTAATAACATCCAAATGAATCCGTAGTTGGCATTGGTGCTTCTTTGGTTGCAAATATGTCAGGTGTGCTTGATATGTTTTCTTTTGTCACATCCAGAAGTGATTCAGGAGGAAAGATCTGGTTTAAGCCTCTGAAAAACTCTCAGAACCAGGGTATGTCTGAGGGGAATCAGGTCAGCTCTTCTGAGACTAACCAAATAGTAATATATTTTTCCTTACTGAAATAAAGAATGACCCCAAAAGAGTAGCATACGTTAGATTGAACCACTATGAGTATGTAAGATTTTTCTCTTTGCTCCCAGATGCAGTTGGCTGTCAGCCTAAATTCTTCACCCCACTCCAGTCATCTTCACAGGTTCACCTGGCATTCACTCCCCACGTCACATACTAACAGAATTCATTACTCTCTTGGCTTTCCCTAATCTTGCTCTTCTTTTTCTTCATACCAATTATCATCTGACACACTAATGTAGACATCTGTTTGTTTTGATTTTTTCTAACTGGATATAACAGTTTCCATGAGGCCAGTGATTTTCATCAATTCAGAAGTATGTCCACATTCTTTGCAGTACCTGTCACTTGCTTTATTGTTGTTATTCAGTAAATACTTGTGGGGAATGAATGGATGAACATGCTAAGTACAACTGCACTGTGTGTATAACATCAGACTTTTCTACGTGCCTGCAGTCAGTTCTGTGAGGCTGATGGTGTTTTATGCAACATGCTTTCACAAATTGAATCTGTCCATGCTTAGCAGCAGCTGTTCTTGAATTCCACACAATACAGATGGCAGGTGGTACCAGAGACCACAGTTTATGAGCTTGTTGTCCTTTCAAATTCTTATAGCTTCATGTAGCCATAGTTTAGCAATGGGTTAGCTTAGCCCAGTTAAGCCTCCAGTTACCTACCTTTCTCTGACCTTCAGTTTAACTTGCTCTTATCTCTTGTCCTCATAGAAGCAATAAAACCTCATCCAAAGTTGCTGACTCCAGGATTACCAATGGACAGTCTCTGACAGGAGGTGCATTATTATCTGCTTAGAAAGGATAGCATCATCTACACAATGGAATACTACTCAGCTATCAGAAACAAGGAAATCATGCAATTTGCAACCAAATGGATGGAACTAGAAAAGCTCATCATGAGTGAGCTAACTCAGACTCAGAAAGACACACATGGCATCTATTCACTTATAACTGTAATTTAGCCATTATAGTACAGGATAACCATCCTAAAATCAATAGGCCCAAAAGAACAGGAACAGGGACTTGGTAACCTGTCAGTGGGACACCCCATCCTAGTGGAACTGCCATGTATGCCTCCTGTGCAAGAGACAGCTCTTAGACCTCATGTGACTAATGAACAGAGACACCCCACACTGGAGGGATGGACTGGGTGGGAGAGGGGTAGAGGGTGGGAGGGAGGGTCCAGGAGGGGGTGGAGGGAGGGGGTGGCAATGGAGACTTAACAAAGTAATAAATAAATGTTTAAAAAAAGAGAGAAAAAAATGACAGGGTCATGGCACTCCATTTCTAAGTCAGCTTCATTCATCTATTTCATCTGTTATGGTAGATAAGGCCTTTCCTCACTAGGGCCTTATTTACTCTCCATTTCTAAGTGTATTACACTTCACATCCTTCACTCTGGCTTCATTTCACATTTATCCCTGCTCCAGGGCTTGAACATTCAGTGGGAATTAATCTGGCCAGTCAAATCAATGAAAGAAGAGGTTCATTTGTATCACCATGATCTAGCCAACTAGCCATCTAATGAATGAATTATCTATTAATTCAATATTTTTAGTCCACCAAATGTCTTCTTAAGGCCTATTACATTCCAGACATTGTTCTGTTGAGTGGATAAAGAACACAGCAGAAAGTGCAAAGGTAAAGAGGTCAAGTCTCAAGAGAATCAGGAAAAAGAAGAAGGCCAATATGAAGGTTCCAGGGAAGGCCTGAATATGATCCAAAAGTTGGAATCAAATAGGTCACATGAGCAAAGGATAGGCAGCATCATCCCTAGGCAGGTTGACCTGGTCTCCATGAAAAGGCTGATGACACTAGCAGGCAGAGTTTCTGCTTCAATTCCCTGTGCTCAGTGCCTGCCTCAGCTTCCCTTGATGATGAACTGTGACCTGTATGATGAGATAAGCCTTTGCTCCCTAAGTTACTTTTGATTGGTGTTTATTATATCAAGAGAAAGCAAACTAGAGCAAATGGTGTGTATTTGAAGTGATCATTTGAAACACTCGGGTTCACTGTGGCTGATGTGTGTGGAAGACTAAAGGAATTAGAACAGACACCAGATGAGCAGTTAGGAGTCCATAAAATAATTGAGATCAGGACAGTGGCCTGGTCCTGGGTAATATTGGTGAAATGTTGTAAAGTGGCTATATTCTACCAGATATCAAAATGATTCAGACGGATTTCCAAATGGATGCTGGGCAACCGATGGAAGAGAAAATAGAAGTGACACAACATTAAAATGGAGAAGGTAGGGCAACTGAAAAGGTGATAGTAAGTACACAGAGGAGAAGTGGTGAGTGAGGGCCAAAATGAGTCTGAGATCCCTTCATTATAAGTAAATGATCACAGTTCACAGCAGATTGGCCATACAGCTCCTGAGTTGTGAAGATATGTGCTGCCTTTGTTTTTATTTGTAAGTTATCGTTTTTGTAGATGGCTATGAATTTCAAGAGACTGGATCTTCAAGGGAACATGGAAAAAAATTACACCGCAAGGATGAACACCATGACACTTTAAGAGCTTCAGGACATATATGTGAGTTTTTAATATGAATGGCATGTGATGGTAGACTATTTATTTTAAGCCTAACTGTACCTCTAATAGTTCATAATCTACTGTCAAAACAGCTTGAAAAGTGTGGAAATAATTTGTCTATATGGGAACAATTGCTGAGTTCCATTAATCTATGTAGTGTTTTAATCAGAATTGTTTAGATTGTGCAGACAGTGTTACAAACTCATAAATCATTTTTATTCTAAGATTCTCTCTTGACACTCTTATGGAAATTAAATGCCTGGGGACTTAATCTAAAAAATTAATCATCTATAAAAAGATGTGCTAGCAATGTGATAAGAATAAAAATCCTATAAATAACATATTTCCCAATTATACCTAGTTGTATTTCCTTCTTATATGTGTACCTGAATCTCCTGATAGCCAGTTAATATGGAATCTTTATATTTCTCATTATTAACATTGGAAATCTTATCTTGTTATGTTATAGGAATGTTTTATTTATTAAAAAATTGTTACCAAGTGTCCAGTGCTAAAGACTATCCAAGATTTTGAAGGTTCTTGAATGCACCCATTGTACCTCTGTATCCAGGGGTTTCCACATTTCAATGCATCCAGTAGGACATGGATTTTGTCCATCTATTACAAAGGACAGGACCTAAAAACCTTCTTTAGCTCATTCATTCATTGACGGTTGGAAGACCCTACTATTAAGGTCACAGTCCACCATGTCTGAAGAGCTCTACAACCTCTGCACAAAATGGAGGGTTCCCTTTATCAGCAGGGCTTCCTCTTCTCTGCCTGATTTTATCTGGAGAGTGGCTCCAAGCATAGGTGCCTGATCTTATCTGGAGGATGACCCCGCCTATTTACTGTTTCCCTCCTAGTACCATAAGCGCAAGGCAGAGACATGCCTATCACATTCAAACTATGAATCAAAAATGTGGGAGAATTCTAACGTATGTCCATTGAGGGGGCCTTCTACATGTACGTTATGATTCCTCCTGACTCTCCACAAGATTTAAAGTTAGAGAAGACCTGCCTGGTATGTGGAAGTAGAGATGGTGGCACATTCTGTAGAAGATATGATTTGATTAAGTTTACTTCTAGAATTAAGCAAAGGGAGTTAGTTATTAATAGAATGATTATAACAATGTGCTTTCACTCATCTGTTTTCTGTTGCCAATAGCTTAATATCATAGGTGGAAGAACTAGGAGAAAGTTCTAGGGACATAGTGTCAGGGTACTTGTTTTCAGCAAGGCCCTGGGTGAGGGAGAGAGGGGGGAGAGTGAGAGGGAGGGAGAGAGAGAGGGGGAGAGGAAGAGAGAGAGAGGCCTAGGAAAGGATGAAGGAAGAAAGAAGACAAGAAAGGAAGGAAGGAGATAAGTAAGGATGGAAAGAAGGAAGGAGGGGAGGAAAGAAATTGGCTTATTTGGCTGAAGAATATGAAGTCTTGAGGTCAAGAGGCTTCACCCAGTGGTTTTCTTGGCAGGGGGAGTCCTAAAGTGTCAGAAAATTTCACATAGAATTGGACGTGTGCGTGTGTGTGTGTGTGTGTGTGTGTGTGTATTTATGTGCACACATGTCATATTCATGCACTCCTGTCTATGTCTTCTGAACTCTTGTCTTTTCATTACAAAGCTATGAGGATTCAATCCTGGAAGTTCTTTATTAACTTACCTAATTCTAATTGTCTTCCAAAGACTCTGTTTTGATACCATATTTGAATAGATTATACCTTCTAAATACCTTAGGATAGGAATCAAATTTCAACACTTGAAAAGTTGGACAGATAACTTCACACCATATCCAACTATAGTGATACTGTAGGGACGGTTTGCACTCAAACCAGATCTAATCTAAAACCACCAGTTATAAAATTTATAAAAACATAAAGCACCAACTGTAATAGTGTGTACTTTGGGTGATGGTGGGTAGCCTGTCCATATTATTAAGTAAGGTTTACAGGAGCACAAACAGAATGACATCACAACAATTGATATGACAACTGAGGCATACACTAAGTGATAAGGTATACACTAAGCGACAGGTAGGGAGCATATACAGTGTGACTACACTGGGCAAAATGATAATTCTTCTCTCAAGAGGGATAGAGCAGGATAGCACAAGCTTTCATCATGCTATACAGAATAACATGCAACTATAATCTTGTAAATTACTTCTTATTTGAGTTACTATGATCAAATAGCTGAAAGAAATGATTTAAGGAAGGAATAATTTTGGCTCATAATTTCCGAGTGTTTCTGTCCATTATGGTAGGAAAGCAGAGCCAGAAAAGGTCAGACTGTGATGACAATAACATCTTTGAGGATCAGTGTAGTGGTTTGAATGAGAATTGTTCAAATGGGCTTATTTATTTGTTAGTTTGGTCCCCAGCTCGTTGAACTGTGTGAGAGGAATTAGAATGTGTGACCTTAATGGAGGGTGTGTGTCACTGGTGGTGGGCTTTGATGTTTCAAAAGACCATACCAAGCCCAGTTAGCTCTCGCTCTCTCTCTGCATCATGGCTGTATCTCAGATTGTAAGCTCACAGCTGCTATTTAAGAGCCATGCCTGCCTGCCTGCTGTAATGATCTCTGCCATGATGATCAGTGATTTTCTACCTTCTGGAACCATGATTCTAAGGTTAAATGATTTCGTTTATAATCTGCTTTGGTGAAAGTGTTTTTTCATGCCAATAAAAAAGCAAATAATATAATCAGGAGACATAGACCAAGACCCAATATCAGGGCTAGGCTGTTACTCTGAAAGGCCAGCCTCACTGATCCATCTCTTCCAGGCATAGATGGGATAAGCTTATGAGTGACATTTCAGTCAGATCCTAACAAGTGGAAGATGACTGTACAAACTTTCAAGAATGCCCTTTGTCTGTCTAGGTGCTTTTATATTCAGTGACCCTACAATGCCCAGAAATGTTGTTTACTAAGATGTTTTCTTTTCTTTCTTTTTAATTTTTTTTCCTTGTGGATTCCCTGTGTAATTCTATTACAGTATCCAAGAGATTGTATTTCAGTAGCCAGGTCACTTATTAACAGTCCTCAGTAGAATGACAAATTTTTGGAGTGGAAAAAACTTGTATATAAATATTAGTTTTTAGAATGTTTTAGCATTGTCCCAAGCATGGCAGAAATGTATCACCAAGGAATAGCATATTGGGCTAGTGACTTGAACATGCCAGGAACATCAGATCCCATTTCTGACTTAGGAAGCAGCAACCTCTGCTGTGGAATGAGACAATGACCTGGAAGAAGACTCTAGTGCTATTGTTACTGGATGTAGCTAAAGAAGCCCCAGACCTAAGGAAAGGATAACTAGGATTGTGGGAGCTTTCTACCTTGTAGGAAAGAGACTTGAAATATTGTGGGTTGAGTAGGTAGGAAGTCAATATGGAAACCAAGTTGAGAGGCCAAAGCAGAATCATCAGGAAGGAAAGGACTGAGAGGAAGTTTGGAGACTTCATAGATGCTTTCACTTGGGGAAGTGAACTTGCTATTTATTTTTTTAAGTTTTTGTTTATTTATTTTATGTATTTGAGTGCTTTATCTGCATGTACACCTGCTTGTCAGAAGAGAAGATATATTAATCTGATATTATTATTAGATGGTTGTGAGTCACCATGGGGTTGCTGAGAATTGAACTCAGGGTCTCTGGAAGAGCAGCCAGTGCTCTTAACCTCTGAGCCATCTCTCCAGCTCACTTGGGAAGGTGAAAATAGGGGATTTTTTTTGTTTTTTCTTGAATAGTTCTTCTGATTTGCTTACACTAAGAACTATATTCTCTTTCTGGCACTTCTGAAAACATCCACTCTTGCATTTCTCTTTCTCCTTTTCTACCCCAAAGCCTTGCAGGACATTGTGTATGTCTGTATCCAGTGTTTATGAGTTGGATTCCAGCCATTCTTCCTACCTGTGTAGACCCTGTCTCCCAAAAATAATAGCCACCATGCCTTGAAGTTGACAGCCTGAGGGCACATAGTTTTGCTCCTCACTTACAAGAAATCAAATTATTATAAATCTCGATATTACTGTCAAATTTTATATGTCAAAAATTTTATGTGTCAGATAACCATTCATAACCTAGGACCTCATATGTGTTAGGCTAGTGTTCTGCCAAAGGGTCCTAGTCCTTCCTCTAATTTTTGTTTATTCTTTCTTTTCTATTAATTTTATTTATATACTGTATATTTGCATGTGTGTTAGCATGTATGCATGTGTGTGTGTGTGTGTGTGTGTGTGTGTGCATGCACAGATATGTCATGGTGCAAGTGGAGGTCAAAGAACAACATGTAGGAGTCAGTTCTCTCCTTCAACCATGTAGAACCTGGGTACAGAATGCAGGTTCTCAGTAGAGTTGGCCTTGAACTTATAACCTTCTTGTTTCATTTATATATATAGCTGACATTACAGTTTTGTACTAACATATCTAACTTCTTTGCTTCTGAAACCACTTGATATCATATATATATATATTTATATATATATTCATTATTATAAGGATGACAAAGGACATGAAGCAAAGTTGAGGTTATACACAATGGGTGCAGGAGACCAAGGGCAATTAGAAGTTTAAAAAGAAAGTTCCTTAAAATGTCTTCAGGAAAATAATGTTGAGTGTGAAGATGTGGAGACAACAATGGGTGTGACTGCTCCTTCTGTGTGAAAGCATTAGGATTTTATTTGACATATAATGTAGGAAGTGTTTGAGGAATGAATACATGAATGAATTTCAACACTTCTCCATGGACAGAATGAGTTAATATGCCTCTGAAGAATTTAGTGACACAACAACATGAGTTAATATATCTTTTATAGAAGGTTGGAATATATTGTAGACTCCAGAGGTTTACAATTTTCCTTAAAATTGAATTCATTTATGGTTTGTGGACAGATATTTGAGAGTCAGACCTTTCCCCAGTTCCACAACAAATGTGTGTTCAAGCAAAATGGAAGAAATAAATAGCATTGTATTAAATTTTGTTTGCCTTGAAAATGAGGGAAAAAGATCTTTCAAGACGAATTGAGAAAAGCTTTGTAAGTCTGATGTTTGAGGTTCACAGGCATTCCTTTTTTTTTGGTAAACATGTAATGTGATAATAAGCAGAGGGAGCAGAAGCAAAGCCCCTGCACACCCTGGTGTTGTAAGAATTTAGAGTAATGGAAAGTGTTTCCAGGTGTGTGTAATTCTGAGCCTCCAGTCAAGTACAGTTTGTGGAAATTTGTTTAGATTCCTCTGTCAAACTGTCTAAAATACATAAAGTGAAAGTGCAACTGCAAATAATACATTACAGTTTCCATATTCTCTTATTATATTTCAATCTCATCTTGACTTTGCTAAAACACAGGAATTGTTCTTTCATAGATGCAATGACCAGATGCGATTTTTACCCTTTACTCAAAAGTGTCACTTTAGAAAACCTATAGTATTTGTCACCATGAATACCACTTAACAGCAGTGGTACCCAAAGGAACTCTGCATAGTTACACAAGAAGATGATGGGAAGAATTTAATTAATCTTGCTGTCACTTTCATGATGCTTTGCATTAGTTTTGCTATGATCTGATCAACTAGACTTCTCTGAACTGGAAATGGCAACTCACAGTCTCTTAGGAAAGCATTTTAGAGAGGTTAACTCTCACCACTGTGGTAGGTAGACTTTTTGCTGACAGACACTATTACTGATATTCTGATGAAGGTAATCCCCCATATTTCATATTTAAGATTACAAAATCCCAGAAAAATAAACCATCAGGACTCACCTGATATTTTCATTCTCCCTTACTATTTAATTGTGGTCTTAATTCTCTATCTCTTCTATCTCTGCCAAACTTGATTACTAACTTGCCAACACCATTCCTTTGTCTGTAGTTCCACTCTTGTTTGCTGCCCATAGGCTTTCACCACACATTTTACACCTGCAGAATCACTACTCATCTTTGGTTAATCTATTCATAGATTATGAGGCTATTCTATGAGGCTTTTCTCCTTTTCTTAAGTCATAATTATTGATTTCTTTGCTCTGGCCTCTGTATGCAATTACATTCATGTGCACAAACCATACAACACACATTCACCCCCCCCACATAAATAAAAAGTAGAGCTTTTTAAAATATAACATTTCTTGGAAAATGTTTTCAAATGAGTAATTTGTCAAATAAGTTAATGACTCTAAGACATCTTTAGAAATGTCATTGTGTGATTTATTCTTTCACTTATGTGTTGTAACTGTGAGAACTAATACAAGCTAGTAGGAGCTATATACTGAGATACATTCCTACTGTTCTTTTACTTTTTTTTAAATTTTGGATCAGAGTCTAACTAAATTGTAAAGAGAAGCTTGAATTTGCAATCTCTAGTCAGCTTCCCAAATAATTTAGAATCCAAGCCCATACTACAAAAAACTACATTGTTTTAGTTAAATGACAAGACTGTTTTCTCCAGGGAAGACTATGAAATGAGTCTTGAGAAAAAAAATCTGTGATGGAGAGAACTGTGTAGAGAATTTGACCTGTAGAAACTATAAATAATAAGTTTCTCTAAGCCTCCTGCTAGGGAAGGTTGGTTTTTTAATCCACTAGATATTTAATAAATATTTACCAATATTTAGCTTTCAAAGAATGATCTCAATGATTTTATGGCATTCCAAAAATACAATACTACAATTCCAGGTTGATCAAGGTCTGTCTCAGTCTAATGAGATGGCCAGGAAGTTAGCAAAGGGCTTGTGAAGATTTGATATCTACATTACAAAGTAAAACAATTTAAGATTATTCAAACAGAGGAGAATGGTATCCTAGACATAGCTAAAATTCTGTGCAGAGGCCCAAAATTAAAATCAAAAAGAGTCAAGTGACATCCAAGAAGAGACAGGGACCCCATTCCTTTCCACACCTTGGGACTCTGGGACCTTATTTCCCTGCACCTCTGGATTTTGTTGCTCTCAACTTCAGTCAGAAAATATTTTTCTGTGAAGTGGGTATTAATACAGAAGTTCATATATGGTCAAAGTATCAGGTATAAGTAATTCTGATTGCAAAGCTGAGGACAAAACAGCTGTACCAACCTTCACTCATCAGAAACTCAGGAAATATGAAAGAGTAGTGGAAGAGCTAATAGATGAAGAGGGGAACTATGAGATGCAGACTTCTGGACATGGCAACTCATAGCACCCATGGTTATCTGCACAGGACCTCTATAAGAACAAGCCAGTCAAAACTTTAGTATGGATGGGGAAGGGCCATAAGGCTCAACCCCTATCAAAGGAGTTATTGGCAGTTGATGGTTGATGAGAGAGAGAGGGTCAGTTTTCTTTGGAAATGAGCCTACCAGTAGGATGCTCATGCCAAAGCAAATAGCTTCACAATTTTTCATACATGAGCAACACCAATTTGGACCAAGTCTGGGTAGGTGTTAATACCTACAACAGGAAAACATCAAGTAGGCAGGGAAATGAGGTGCAGGATTCCAGGAGGAGTTGGTAGAGGCAGTTGTGGATGGATATGACCAAAATATTACAAAATATATGAAAATGTTCAAAGAATAAATAAAGGTATTATTTTTTTAAAAGAAGAAGAGGCAGGAAGTGTGATAAAGATTTCATAGACCATTCATGTAGGAGGCAGCCTTGATCCCTGCAGAAAGGATGTGGAAAAGTTTAGATTGTTTCCAGGAAAGTTATGTGCCTCATGATTGCAGATTCAAGATGTATAAGACCTAAATACTGAACTTTCTGTGGAACTGTGGGTGTCCTATCATCATGTGACAGTGGGAATATGTAATAGTATTGGAATCTCTGCTCCCAGTTATGTTCTTCCTTTGCTCATGGTTTCTGTCCTCATGGCATCTTCTGACACAGGAAAAACTGAAAACAACCATGCTAACAATGATTTTGAATGGCTGGTCTTGTCTAGCATGGACTCACCTATTAGTTTTGGAGTAAATCAGATTTTTAGCTATCATGGGGTCTGAGAGCTGAATATGAGAATAAAACTTGAGCAGCAACTGCTGGACAATTGATTCCATTGGGCCACTTAGGAAAAAGACAAAGTCAAACCATTGACTAAGCTGGATTCTGTGCCACACGTATTGACACAGAAATTCATGGGAAAGATGTGAAGGTACAAGTGTGGTGGAAATGGACATATTCCTCACTCCAAAGTTTACTTCTTTGTCAATAGCCTGCTTTCCTTCTAGAATGTTCCTGTGTTATTCTGCCACATCATAGATGAGCTTCTTTGTGAGACTATCAAGCTCTGAGAAATACCCTTAACTTATAATGTTTATAGTTATCTTGAGTAAGTAAAGCCTCAGATGCCCACAGTGGGCAGAAATATCATATTTCTCCTCAACTGTCATAAGTGAAGGACTTTATAATCACAATAATATTTTTACAAAGAAAGACATGGGGCTTTTGTTTGTCTTAGAATTATAAAAAGAATAATTTTAAAAGGATCCACACTCTCTCTACATGTGTTTATGGTCATGTAAGTATGCATCATAGATTTTACATTCTTGTTTTCCTAGAAATAAGCAAGGTATTGATGTTGATAGGAATATAGGGACTTGAATATTTCATAGAAACTATGAGTCACACTACTGTATAGGGCAAATCCTCTTCAATATGAACTATTCAAGACTGAAAGAAACCTGGACATAATTGAATTGATTAGGATGATCTATAAGAAGGATTCTTTGAGGTCTATAATCTAAGCCCAGCTAGTGTGGCATTCTTGAAAAGACAAACTGTGACAGTCATATGTATTCCTCAAAGCATTCACTGAGAGACAGACAGGGAACATGTAAGTCAGAAAGGAGGCCAAATGAAAAAAGCCTCTTCTCATTCCTAAAGAATCTCTTCATCTTCCCAACTAGTTTCATGTCTTTTATGTGTATACATAACCACTTGAGTTTAAATAAGACTATTTGGATGAATATGAGTATGGACTATTTGCCAACTAACACATACACAACTAGCCAGTTACTATCCTACTGGAGAAAATGACTCACCCTTCCTCAGAGGCTACTACCATAGTCCTCAGAAAGACTTAGTTTCATGAGCCCCTCCCCAATCCATGATGAACTGTAATAGGCCCAGTTTTGTGCTGGCTGGTCTTGTGTCAGAAACTACAGTGTGAGATCATGCCTCAAGTGATGATATCCTATCTATTAAACAGTGTTTCATAGCACACATCTTCATCTTTATTTTCCTTTTATATATTCTTATTTTTTCTTTCTTTCTTTCTTTCTTTCTTTCTTTCTTTCTTTCTTTCTTTTTTCCCTTTTTAGGTTTGTGTCACCTTCTTCTGTGATGGGTTCTAAGCCTTAGAGGAGGTTTGCTACAGATGTCCAGTGTAGTACTGAGTACTTAGAAGTCACTTATTCTGAAAATTTTGACCAGTTATGAGTCTTATCATTAACTGCCACCAAAGAACTGCAATATAAGCTTTCATGTTTATACTCACAAATAGAGCTGCTCACAGCCTTGGCCAGAGAAGCTTCTATCTTATGTTTTTAATGCCTGTATCATTAAAATTTAGCATCACACATATCTAGTGATGAACAGATATTAGCAAGTTTGGAGAAATAACTTATTATTATTTAACCATAAAAGTCTTCTGAATTCCCTTCGAAACTGAATTTATTACTCAAAGGTGAGATTGAATTGGACTGAATAAATGTTAGGTTCAAGGTTGTAGTTAACTATGAAATATGGAGAGAGAACAAGAAATCAAATAACTCTGAAATGTTTTCCATGCTTGAATCAAGAATGTGAACAGTAATGATAAAGGGGCTTTGGGGCTTCTTGACAGGAGGATAATAGTAGGACCATCAGTTTGGATTAATACTGACAAGAAATGACACTAAGCACTGTCACTCCACACCTGTGGTAATCCATGGACGCTATTTAAGTTCTTTAAAGATTTGTTAATCTTATTTCTTTTGTGTACATGTGTGTGCAGATGTTTGTGGAGACCAGAAGAGAGTGTCTAATAGAAATGACTCATAGATTATTATGAGTCACCTGATGTGGGTATTAGGAACCAAACCCTGCTCCTCTTTAAGAGGACCATCTCTCTATGCTCCAATGTTTCCTTTTTCTTGTTTTTTTTTTTTTTTTTTTTACTTCATCCGTCAATATAGGTACTACATAAGTAGTCATTACTTTTATCACACTTTGATTATATAACTTTAATTTATATAAGTATGAAATCTTCACTCTAATATAAAATGGAAATGTTCTCTTGAAGATGGAAAGTTAGGAAATATCAGGAAGCAATTTTCCCTCCCACACAACACTAGGAGAATTTAACTTTAAAGAGGAACTTCTGGGAGAAACCTGGCAGTCAACAAGTACAGCTCATTTGTTGATTACCAGCTCTTAGTGAAGTAGCAGAACCCATCGTTGACCTCAGGACCTTTGGCAGAGCTGTGCATCTGCTTCTGAAATAGCTTGTACACAGCTTGAAAGAGTGAAGTAGAAAAAAATCACTCTTTTTTTTTCAAAATACCAGGAACATATTTTGAAAACAGGAGGGTAATAGCAGGACCATCAGTTTGGATTAATACTGACCAAGAATTACACAAAGCACTGTCACTCCACACTTGTGGTAATCCATGGAAGCTACTTAATGATTTTCCTGTTCTTTTTTTTTAAATTAATTTATTTATTGCTTGAGGTTACATCTCCCTCATACTGTCCTCTTTCCACCCTTCCCAGTCCTGCCCTCCCACCCTTTACCCCCTAACTATTCCAGCCAACTCCTCTGGAGTGGAGTGTCCCTACATAACAGTCCCCCGCCCCAGTTCAGCAGTCATATGAGGGCCAAGAGCCTCCTCATACACTGGGGGCCTACAAGGCAGTACCACCAGAGAAAAGTATCTCATTGACAGGGAGAGAAAACAAAACAAAAAAAGAGGTCCACGTTCACGTTCCCTTTGGTGCGTTGGTTGTAGTAGAGATATCCTATACTAAATAGCTAAAATCCGAATATAAGTGAATAGATGGCATGTGCATCCTTCTAAGCCTGGGTTAGCTCACTCAGGATGAGCTTCTCTAGTTCTATCCATTTTGTTGCAAATTGCATGATTTCATTTTTTCTGATAGCTTAGTAGTATTCCATTGTGTAGATGTACCAGAGTTTTTTAATCCATTCTTCAGTTGAGGGACATCTGGGTTTTTTCCAGTTTCTAGCTATTACAAATAAGGCTGCTATGAACATAGATGAGGAAACTTTCTTATGATTCCGTGAGGAGTCAATTGGGTGTATACCCAGAAGTGGTATGTCTGGTTCCCGAGACACAGCTATTCCAAGTTTTCTAAGGTATCGCCAGACTGACTCCATAGAGGTTGCACAAGCTTGCACTCCCACCAGCCATAGAGGAGGGTTCCACTTTCTTCACACCCTAGCAAGCATGTGCTGTCATTTGAGCTTTTGATCTTAGCCATTCTGACAGGTGTGAAATGGAATCTTAGATTTGTCTTGAGTTGCACTTCTCTGATGGTAAGGATGCTGAGCATTTCTTCAAGTGTCTCTCAGCCTTTAGGAATTCCTCCTTTGTGAATTCTCTGTTTAGCTCTTTTCACCATTTTTAATAGGATTATTTGGTCTCAATTTCATATGGAACAACAAAAAACCCAGAATAGCTAAATCAATCCTGTATAAAAAAAAAACAAAACAAAACAAAAAAAAACCATCTGGAGGTATCCCCACCCAAGATTTCAAGTTGTACTACAGAGCAATAGTAGTAAAAATAGCATGGTACTGGTATAGAAACAGACCAGTGGATCAATGAAATCAAATTGAAGACCCAAAACCCACACACCTATGGTCACCTATTTTTTGACAAAGAAGCCAAAACTGCACAATGGAAAAAGGACAGCATCTCCAACAAATGGTGCTGGTCCAACTGGATGTCCACTTGCAAAAGAATGAAATTAGACCCATACTTATCACCTTGTACAAAACTTAAGTCCAAGTGGATCAAAGACCTTAACATAAGGCCGGTCACACTAAATCTACTACAAAAGAAAGTGGGAAAAACCCTTGAACTCATTGGCACAGGTGACAACTTCCTGTACAGAACACCAATAGCTCAGGACCTAAGAACAACAATCAATAAATGGGACCTCATGAAACTGAAAAGCTTCTATAAGGCAAAAGACACTGTCATTCGAACAAAATGGCAGCCTACAGATTGGGAAAAAAATCTTCACCAACCCCACATCTCAAGAAATTAAATGCCAAGATTTTCCTGTTCTTTAAGGACTTTTTTAAAAAGATGGCTGTTGAATTGGAACATAGAGGTAGGGAAAACTGTGGCAATACATTCTTATTGCATCCTTTGCAAACCAGCCCTTGAAGTTGGCTTGTAATTTAAAGAATCAGATTCCCATTCTTTGATTTTTAAAAATTTATTTTCCCTTTTGGGAACCAGACACTGAAGATTAGAACCTTAAGAAATAAATGTATATATTCAAATTTGATAAAGAAACCATGGGTGCCAAGGAAAAAGCACAGTATCATAAAAGACCCAAGGTGAACATGAATGCTTGGTTCTGATTAACTTTTGACATAGACACAGTAAAAATGGTAACAATGATCAGAAGCAGAGGATTCTGGAATCCTGAAGCTACATAGTAGTTCAGCAACTGATAACACTTACTATGCAATCAGGAAGACCAGAGTTTGGATCTCAGCACCCACCTAGCAAACCAGGTATTCCATAAATGCCTGCAATGCTCTGAGGATGCCAATGTCCTCTTCTGGAATCTTTTCATACTCAGTTATGTGTACCTGCATATGCATGTGGACATATAATTTACACAGACATAAACATAAGTATAAACTGAACTATGTACTCTAAAATTGGGTAGTAATTTTTATTTAACACAATATAAATAAAATTTGAAATATAGCAAAAATCACCATTTTGTGCTTTCAGACTTGGCAACTTTAGCCTTCCCTATTCTCTTTCTTGAAATTTCTTCTTCTGTAAGAATGAAGAGAAAATCTTTTGAAAACCCTAGAAAGATAGATACTTTGAAGGAAACAGAAGGAAGCAAAAGAGAACAGATTCTCTATTCCATTGAATCACAAAGCCAAATTAAGGGAAATAATGAATTAGGTAACAAAAATTACCAGGCAGGCTATCCAGAGATAGACAGGGTTCCTTTGAGAAAAGTTAAGAGTTTTGACTGTGGTGAGTTGACCAATGAACATATGTGACAGAAAATAATTAGCTTTCCTATTTCACTGATAAGGCAACTTGGAAGATACCCAGTTTTAATCAGGAAGATTGTCAAATAGGGTAAGGTGTTTGTGATAAAAGAGCATCAGAAAGCTAAATGAAGGCTCTAAACCAGAGAATTCAAGCCGAGTATGCTGAGTCTTGGGAACTATTTAACAATCAGTTTGTTGGGGAAAGAGAGTCCTACCTTGAAATGGCTGTCAGCCTCCATGACTTAATGATCCCACCACTCAATGATTTCATGATCTAACCTCAAGCAAAACAGTTTGGAAAGAGACTTGAGAAGTTGGCACCTGTAAGGGGCAGGCTCCCACACATATGGCCTGACCCAAGAGCAAGAATAGTATCAAATCTAAATTGGTGTTGGGCTGGTGAGTTGATATCTCTGGACAGATGATTTGAAAATCCTTTGTTATCACTTATCTGGTAGTGACTGATGCTCTAGAAATGGCTACATGATATTTTATTTATTTATTTATTGCTTCAGGTTACATCTCCATCATAGTGTCCTCTTTTGACCCTTCCCAGTCCCACCCTCCCACCCTCTACCCCCTAACCCTTCACAATACCCACCATCTGTTCTAAAAAGCTGCTATTCTAGGCACCTTCATGTCCTGTCACTTTCCAAGATCCCCATGATATTGAGAGTAAATGAAGACTCATTTATGCTTGCAAAGACGGCATAGGAAGCACTTCTGTTGTCATATTACCTAACTGCCATTAAACCCATTTGCAGCTGATCTGAAGTTAATTATCCTTCCTTAACCTAACTTCCTAAAGAATGTCTCTCTAAAGCAACAAGAAACTCATACATATCTGTTTTCCAGATTTTCATTCTGTATAATTTTATCATAAATGTTTTGGATATTTGTGAATCACTCACTGATCTGTAGCTCTTTATAAAATTCTCTTATGGAATTATTGATAAGTTCCTAGAGTCCACCATGTGATTAATAGCTGCAATTAATATATGTTTCTAGTTAGAGATAATTTCATAAATAGCAGTTTTCAGTGGTCATAAAATTAACATGTGTTTTTTATTAAAACTACCTTGAAAATAATTTAAAATTAAAAGAAAACAAATATTACTAATCCATAAACAAAATAATTGTATTTGGGGGGGTATTAATTTTCTAACAATTCAGCTAAGCTACACAGTTTATACAAATTACAGCATACACTGTTTAGATAGTAAATATTTTATATTTTTCATATATTGAAATTTTGTTAAAAACTATTGGCATTCTCCTTATATCATTAAAATGTTGAGTACTGTAATCACAAATAAAGAATATTCTCTGACTTTAAAGAGCCATATTTAGTTTAATTTTAAAGATTTTGATTACTTAAGTTTTTTGCCAAAGTTTTATTATCATGAATAAAGTGGCATTTGGCATCCTTTTCCAGTAATTTTGAGGTTTATAAATCATCTTGCTTTGGACAGAATCTTACAAATGTAATTTGTGGGTTAAGGGTAAAATGGAGGCAAAGAATTCTGATACATAGCATCCTGTTACTCTCCCAAAACACAGTGCATGAGCACATTAGCACTAAGTGTGACCATTTATTTTCACTCCATCCTGTTACTGGCATTAAACAATTACCTCTAAAAATAAAGTATTTGTATTTACACCATTTCTAACATTATTTTATTACTATTCAAATTTGTTTTTTTCTTTAAGCAAGTTAATACTTTGTAGAAGAAATGCATCTGAGTGTGTGTGCATTGTTTCTCTTGACACCCTTATAAATGTTTCTTTGTTGCCTCATGTTCTACATTACAAAAAATTTTTTAGGCAAAAGTGAATAACCTTTATTTCAACTTCTGGAAATAAAATTTCTAACTGGCACACCAGCCACTACCATAAAAGGAAAAAAATAAGCAGATATAGGAATATATACAGATAATGTTTACAAGTTATAATTACACAAAGAAAAAATATTCTTTTTTGTGCTTTCTTTTTTTTAATTTTTTCCTTTATTTTTTATTTCTTCAAGTTACATCTCAATCGCAGTCCCCTCCCTATTCCCCCTCCAGTCCCACCCTCCCACCCTCAACCCTCCATCCTCTTCCCTTTTTATTTATTTTAAGTTTAAGGTATATCTTATTTCCCCCTACAGTTTCCCCTTTCAGTCCAACAAATGGCTCTTTCTCTTATAATAACAAATACAATACAGTACAACAGAGGTAATTAGGCCACAGTTATGAGGGTTATATGGCTTAACGTACATTCCCAATGACCAGTCCATATGTATTTGGTACCTGACTTTAACATTCTACTATCTAAACATCTCCATGAGTTTAAAGGTCTATATCTGACTCAACATTCATACTAATTTGCAACACAATTTTAAAAGTATCTTCTTAGATGTATAACACTCTCTTGACTCCTAAACAACTCAAATTTTAATTATGAGACTCTAGCTATCTGTTCTTCAACCACCTCAGAGACCTGAGAGGGATAAATATATTTGATTTTATAGGAAGTACAGGGCCTGCAGCTTCCAAAACTAAGAAATGACATACCAGTGGCTGCCTGGACAGTTCCCATAGAAAAAATATTCTTATGGCTGTTAGAAGGCCATAAGAAAGGCATAACCACTACTCCTGTGGGAAGAAACTGAAGTGTTTTTCTTTTGTACAAGGACATAACTGGATTTGAAGACATGCTCAGGAAGTTTGGAAGTCCTCTTTATGTTGCTGCAGAATTGTGCTTCAGAAGAATACTTGCAAACAATTGGGGTGAGCTTTAGATATGATTTTCTAATTCTGTCTTGGCCTCCAAACATGCTACTTCCTTGGCCTTTTCCCCAACTGGAATCATGTTGCCAATAATGTCTTTGGGATAACCAGGCTTGAATTTAATTACATTATGTAAACTAGAAAATATCACCAGTGGGCTTAGAGGGAATGGCTTCTGTATGTGATGGCAAAATTCTGTATTGTTAAAAATATTAGTTTTTTTTTAACAAATCTACTCTAACTCTAATTCATTTTCATCTTCAACTTAAATTCATTTTTTGAAGAAAATAAATAGCTCTGTCACTAGAGGCACTTTAGGTGTGACTGCTGTGTCATATGTGCATCAGTAGGTGAGGAGAGAGGATCTATTTACATTCAGTGTTCTGACTTACAAACATCTGAATGAATAGTAGCCTAATATTCCCTGAGACCATGACCAGTTATGCACCAGGGGGCCTGGACAAGGAGCTAGCCTGTAATGACCACCAGTCAAGCACCAGGCAAGCACCAGAACCTAGAACTAGATGAATCTTGTGTAGCACCACAGACCCTAGGCAGAAGACCATTTCAGAAAGCTGGGTGAAGAGAGAACCTGAGACAATCAACAGGCTGGTACCATGAGACCTAGAAAAGGAGCTAGCCTGAAATGAACACAAGTCTGGTGCCATGCAGGCCTTAGGGTCAGACCATGCTCGAAATGACCCCTGCCAGTCACCGTACCATGCAATGAACAAGTGAGACATAGCACCTGGGACCCCTCCTGAGAAAAAGTCAGACACTCAGAGACCCCATGCACCACTGAGAAGAGCAAGTAGGTGGTGGATGAATGGAAGAGAAAGAGAAACAAAAGGATGTGGGCACAATGAAGAGAGGCAGAACTGGAGACTTGAGGGTAGTGAAGAACAACCTGATATGAGCTCATACTGCAACAGAGGACCATGATTGGGTCTTGGCCTTTCCTGTCAACAGGGGCTATATCTGGGTCCATGATCCTACAGTAGTGGGGGTCATTATCACATCCCTGGTCTGGGCTACCACCTGGGGATATGTGTACTGTCTGAGGGCAATGCAGAATTGATCCACCTCTAACCTGGGCATAATGAGAAAACTAAACCTAGAAGCATGAGTGCAGGAGAACTGACCCTGCCTCTAGCCAGCTGGAGCACTCAGGAGAGCAGACCCCGCACATTTCAGGAGTTGCAAGTAAGCTGGCCTCAAGGATATGAGCTTGGAGGAGCTGACTCAACCATTTGTCTCCCCGTGGTGGAAATAACAGGGTATGTGAGAGCAGTCCCAATGAGGTTCCAGTATTGATAATGTAGCAGAAGCCAGAGGCCTTGTACAAAACCAAGGAGTCATTGTAATGAACATTTACAAGAAAAAAAAAACGTGGATGAACAGGAATATTGTGGTACACACTGTGACACATTACAGCTTCTACAATGAGTTGTTTTGTTTTGTTTTCTGTTGGGAGAGGTTGCAAGGGTGGAAGGTGAGTCTGAGGGACGATTGGAGGTGATTAGGAACAGGGTGTGTGATGTGAAATTCAGAAAATAAAAATCAATAAAAAGATGAAAAAAAAAGAAAAAAGAAATAGATGTTTGACAATTTTGCACAGGAACATTCCCTTTGTTCCACATCCTCCTTTAGTATCCTCTCTGTCCCCATTTGTCAAGACAGTGGAAGAGGTGGACAAAGCCATGTATTCTTGTTCTATCTCAACACCATAGGAGTTCTGTGTAAGCCAGGAATATTGTCAGACACTGTGTGGAACACACCAGCTCCCAAACTCACTATGATACAACAAGGACCAAGGACTAAGACGGAATTATGGGTAGATACTGTGTTTGGATCATGATAACATCTGAGCAATTTTATTATGGACTCATCTCCCCTTATGTCCTTGTCCTTTGCCACATATGCTTCTAATTCCATCTCCTATATGGCATGCTATATATTTCCAGCTCTGCTTTAGTTTAGACTTGGCTCAGTAATTAGCTTAACAAAATGGTGTGCGATATTATAGGTAAGTTTTCTAGAGTTCCCTGACCTCATTATCGGAATGACTTATCCTGGAAAGTCAGCTTCTCCAAGAATAAAGAGAAGTGCAGATCCAAGATTCCCCATCTGGTTTGAAACCAACCGAGAACAATGCTAGACTGAAGCAAAGCTTCCCAGCTTTGCCAAGCCCCAAATGTCAGGAAAGCTAGCATCAAAGCAGAACTGCTTCCCTTGATAAAGACCATCAGGAATTGCTGTTCTATCTCAGTGAGCTCTGGAAAGGCTTAGTAAACAGCAACATAAACTCATGCAATACTCTGAAGTTTTAGCAACTTATACCTACACATTCTGTAAAACTTGATGAAACTCTTTGGTTAGGAAGAAAGCTCATCCATGCCCTTCACTGTGGAGAGTGGATGTTCAACTAACTGTGCGTGTTTCTTATTTACAGCTCCAGAAACTTGCCTTCTGCTTGCAACTTGGCTTTTAAGGAAACATTTCTCACTACAAATACACTTTTTATTACCCCTCAACACACTTTGTCAGCCAGATCTTCTCGAAGTTCCTCTCTTTGAAAGGAATTTTTCTCTGTTTTTTTTTCTGCCCTCATAGGTGCAAAGAGGTTGAATGAAAAGTGGAAATGGTTGAGTTCAGAAATAAGGCAAGCCTTCCATTTCCTATTCACCTCAGAGGGGCAGTCTAAACCTCTAAGCACACTGCAATCAGTCAAGCATGCTTGTGCTGCCAAGTCTTAAAAGATAAAGAAAAATGATTCAGATTCAGGCCATGGTTCAGGAAAAACAAAATCTCCAATCAAAGAAAATGTATGTAGACACCTATCTCACATACGGCAGAAAAAACACATCACTGTGACCATTTCTGATTTCCTGAAATATTAAAAGATGATTGTGTTTTGTTTATAACTTAAAAGCCTTTATAAAATTCCAAACCCAAGTTATTCAAAGAACTGTGTTGTGGTTCAGTCTTACCAAAACCCATAAGCCATTTATGGCTCAGTGTTTTTAAAACAGCCATCAAACTACAGGGAAAATATTGTGATGAAAATAGTATTTTAGTGAAACAAAATGACCATCTGTCATACGACTTACTGTAAGAGTAACAGAAACTATTAATATCTCAGCTTTACTAACGACAGCAATCCTAGCATATTGCAGTAGTAAGGATTAAATGCTCCCCCACAGAAAACCAGGTTGTGAGCAATCCATGCCCAGGAAGTGGGGATCAGCAGTGACACACATGGAAACTAATTGCTGTTAGTTCAAAGGAGGCAAAGATTACACACAGTTAAGAAGGGTTACAGGTACCTACCTGGTGCAGTTACCTGCATCTTTAGCTCCAGTGGCAAAAATTAAGATCACCCATCCTTAAGTATTTCAGGATCAGAAATCTCATATCTTTTGAGTCACAATCAACCAAATTATTGAAATAAAATTCATTTTAATGATCATAAATGTTGCTAGGTTTGTATATCAGTACATGCATATGTCTTATAAATGTAGTAAAATACAGTTTAAGATTCTGTTAAAATCAGCAAGGTCAGAAGACTGAGATTATTCGATAGTTCTTGCTGAGAATTAGGAGTGAAAAGTATTTTTGAAGGTTTTTATATTGGGGACAAAGAAGGGGAAACATTAATATTTACCAAGTCCTTTCTGAATGACATTAGCAGCACACGTGACTCCCTCATGCAAGAAGAAGGGCTCTACCTGAGGGACCTGTCCATTTCCACTTCAAGGATACAGAGGTCTAGATAGCTTTACACCTTGGATTCAGCCTTAGATTTATCAGATTCTATTTTCTGTCAAAGATTTTACATATCTACTAACTTAATTACACCAAATAACTTTTTATTATTTTTTGTTGCTCCTTAAATCTAGTCCCAAATTAAATTCACATTTAACTATACAAAATAATGAAATAAAACAATCTCCCAAGAAGCCATTTCTAGGCAATGTTTTGCACAGTTGACTTGCACTCTCAGAAGGATAAAGAAAGGTTGGATCATGGGTAAAACAACCTTCAGGAGCTGAGAAGTTAAATAAGGTTCAGTACACATCTAAAATGTATTGTACCTTCTCAGCTCCATAGTTGTCAAACACTTGAAGACAATTTCCACAACAAACCACAAGCACCATGAGCTAAGCAATGTTTCTAGAACATTACTTGTATTAACTATTTTAATCCTATGAGACAAGTGCCACACATTTCAAAGGAAAATAGCAGATTAATAGAGTTTATGGCCAAACTAGGACTAGAAGCAGGGCATATTCTGATTGTAACTGCTATCAAGGGATTCATGACACCATTTACTGAGTCTTTTTCTGGCATTCTTCCCTCTTCTCTCCATATTTCTGCTTCTTCTATTTAGCCTGTACATTTTCTTTCTCAGTGTTGTTCTTAGGTCGATATGATATGCATTTGTGTGATTTATTTGTATTATTTACTGAAAATGCAAATATGTTTTCTTATTTGATTTTAAGTATCATTGCTAAATAGTCATTTTTCATCTTTGTTTAGAATATTTCAAATATGCTAAGGACTTAGAAGTTCACATATAAAAATATTTTTGTGAAACAATGACCCTGCAAATTAACTGAGACCAAGTGTGCATTACAACCCCTAATAGCATGCTAATAGAATAACCCACAGGACCTGAAGTGACCTAAAAAAGATCTGTTCTATTCACATTATTTCAAAGGAAACATTTTTGAGAACCATATCAAGCCAATGACCAGTAGTAATATCCCAATATTAGCAAGAGCTATAAAGTCCCAAAGACTTTCTGTAAAATTCATGCTATGTAGGAGACTGGCATTTCTAAAGGTGAAATAGCAGTTGTTAAGACATCAGTATCCAGGCCTGGAGAGATGGAATAGTGTTTCAAGGCACATACTGTGCTTGAAGACTAAAGTTCAGTTTCTAGCACCCACATCAGGTGGTTCACAAACACCTGTAATTCCACCTCCAGGGAAATCCAATGCCTCTGGCCTTCTTGCATTCCTGCAAATATTTAATGCGTTGAGACTAGGAAAGCTTTCTGAATAATGATACTCTTGCACTTTATTTTGAACAAGAGTCATAAATCTTACTTCCAATCATACCTCATAAAAATTCAGTCCAGAAAATGACTTAGGATCCCTAACTGTTATTGACAATGCAAGGCAGACACTTTGAACAAAATTAAGTCATATTATGACTCTCAAGCTCAAACAACAAAGGATATAAACATCTAAACTCTTCCACTAGACATGGTTGGAGAAAAGTTCTGCCAAGTTGTCCTGTAGTCCCAGGTTCAGACATACCACAGACAGAACTTTTTGACTCAGAAAGAGGCTTTGGCACTTCATTGAAATCAAGGAGCGCTAAAGTGGGCCAAACAGCAAGCAACTTCCATTACTCTCCAAAACAATGAAAATTGTCTCCATCCAATAGCAATTGAGCTTCTCATCTGTATGTGCTGCACAATGGAGGAAAAGCACATATCTGCTATTTGCTGGACATTCTTTTCTTTCTCTGTGGTGACAAGTTTACTTCATGACTTAGAACAGATACATCCATGATATAGCTTGTTTCAGGAGTAAGGCTTTCCAAGATTCCCACGGTGTCAACTGTCACTCCTGTAAGAGCCCTGTACATGTGACTGCCAGCTTTAGTCTCCCATCCGAGGAAGAAGATGGACCATATTGCCTAAGTTCTTGTCAAATGAAGGGCACAGTGTGAATAGTTGTCTTCTTGAGGCATTGACAGGGGTTAGTGTGGATTCTTGAGACAATCTGTCCTACACAGGAAGTTGGGGGAACTGACTTTTGTCAGGAAGAAAATTGAGTCTTGGAAAGAATCAACAGGTTCATTCAAAGTTATCAGTAGACTCAAGGCCAATTTATGCTAATATTCTAGCCCAGGCTACTTTTAAGGCAAAACTCCAATATTCATGCCATACTCTAAGTAGACTACGTGCCCCTTTTGTAATGATTTCTGATCTTTATATCTTTCAGATTTTCAGTTCTGTGACTTTGAGCAGGTATTAACCTTTCTGGAAATGTTTTCTTGCAAGCAAAAACATGCATCTCAATAAACATAGCAGGTATGATGTTTTTCTACTTTAGAGTACCTAGACAATTAAATTAGGCAATGCTTTCTTAAAAATACACACTGTTTGGCAAGCTTGTCACTGGGCAAGAGAAAGCTCTTGCTTCTTCTGTAGACAGAATGCTGTCCAAAAGGGACAAAACTTGGAATCAGGTAAGTCAATAGCTTAGCTCTGCCAAGACAGCATAGGCAAGTCCTTCATAATTCCTGCTTTACAATTAATGTCTGTCAGAGATACTTGGCCAAAAGACTGAAGATAGATGCTCTAATGTACTGAGAGAAATTGAGGACTGCTCAGGCAACCAGTTGTCTGTCATTTCTTAGTTTGGGAAGCTGTTGGCTCTGAACTTCCTATATATATATATACCCTTCTCAGGTCTGTGATGTTGTTGAAGACTTGATAGTTGATAGTCTCACAGTTAAATTTTAAGTTGTTTAGGAATTAAAAGGATGTTCTGTCTAAAAAGATGTTTTTAAGTTGGTAATGGAAGTTAGGATGGAAACTGAGTTAGGTATAGAACTTTGAACTCATTAAGATAAATAGATAATAGAATATTATTATCAGTTGCCAAATATGTATCGACTGGACATTGGGAATGTATGTTATACCTTATAATTTTCATAATTGTTGCCTAACTGTTCTTTTTGTTTTGTATTGTATTTATTGTTATAAGAAAAAGAATCTTTTATTGGACTAAAAGGGAGAGCTGTTGGGGAGGAAAGATATATCTTCAATTAAAAAAAAAGCAGAAAGGAGGGTGAAGGGGAAAAGGGTAGGAGGGTGAGAACAGGAGAGGAAGGATGGAGGGGACTATGATTGAGATGTAACTTGAAGAAATAAATAAATTTTAAAAAGTAACAAAAATACACACTATTATTTATACAATAAGTATTTGATAAATATTAATTTCCTACCACTGTCCTTTGGTTTAAGGTGATGAAATAAAATCCATTAGAATAATGAAAATGTAGATTATGGAGTGTTTGATCAGAAATAATCAGGTTGTATGCTCAGCCATATAACTCTCAGAATTGTGGCCTATTTATTTCAGTTGTTTTGTACTGTATTTATTGTTATAAGAGAAAGAACCATTTGTTGGACTGAAAAAAAAGAATTATGCATTCTGGGGGAAGGATGAAAGGGTAGGAGGGTGGGGCTGGGAGGGGTGGAGGGAGAGGGCTGTGATGGAGATGTAACTTGAAGTAATAAATAAACATTAAAAAGAAAGAAAGAAAGAAAGAATCAGGTTGCATAGAAACTTCACTTGATTTGACCTGGTAATACACGCTGGATAATTAGGTTTACTCACCTGAAAACGCATGTAATTATAATTGCATTTATACTTGGGCTTATAGTCATGATTTAACTAAAGAATCCTTGTCTCACATGCATTTCCTACTTTTTCCCCTGATCTTCAGCCTGCTTCCCTTTCTAAATCTTCATAATTGATAAAACACTAGAACTGTTTGTATTCTCTCACTTCCTCCCTCCCTCCCCGTGTGTGTGTGTGTGTGTGTGTGTGTGTGTGTGTGTGTGTGTGTGTG
>CAJQZJ010004687.1:12471262-12481682 GCA_907164525.1 Lophiomys imhausi | reverse complement strand
GTGTGTGTGTGTGTGTGTGTGTGTGTGTGTGTGTGTGTGTGTGTGTGTGTGTGTGTATTTATTTCTGGGTCTGCAATTCAATTCCATTGATCAATCAGTCTGTTTCTATACCAGTACTATGCTATTTATGCTATTTTTATTACTATTTCTCTGTGGTATAGCTTTAAATTTGGGATGGTGATACTTCCAGATGTTGTTTATTATTATTATTATTATTATTATTATTATTATTATTATTATTATTGGATTGATTTAGCTGTTCTGAGTTTTTTCGTTATTCCATATGAAGTTGAGAATTGTTCTTTCAAGGTCTGCAAAAAATTGTGTTGGTATTTTAATTGGAATTGCATTGAATATGTATATTGCTTTTGGTAGGGTGGCCATTTTTATTATGTTGATCCTACCTATCCATGAGCATGGGAGATCTTTCCATCTTATGATGTCCTCTTCAATTTCTTTCTTCCAGGACTTGAAGTTCTTGTCATACAGGTCTTTCAATTGCTTGGTTAGAGTTACCCTCAGGAATTTTATATTGTTTGTAGCTATTGTGAAGGGTGTCGTTTCCCTGATTTTTTTCTTGATCATTTTATCTTTTTTTTTTCTTTTAAAAATTTATTTATTAATTGCTTCAGGTTACATCTCCATCCTAGTGTCCTCTTTCTACCCCTCCCAGCCCCACCCTCCCACCCTCTACCCCCTAATTCTTCCATCCCAATCCTCTGGAGTGGAGAGTCCCTACACAACAGTCCCCTGCCCCAGTTCATCAGTCTTATGAGGGCCAAGAGCCTCCTCATACACTGGGGGCTTACAAGGCAGTACCACTAGGGAAAAGTGTCTCACTGACAGGGATAGAAAACAAACAAACAAAAAAGGTCTATGTCCATGTTCTCATTGGTGCATTGGTTGTAGTATAGATAACCTGTAATATATAGTTAAAATTTGACTATAAGTGAATAGAGCCCATGTGCATCCTTCTGAGTCTGGGTTAGCTCACTCAGGATGAGCTTCTCTAGTTCCATCCATTTGGCTGAAAATTGCATAATTTCATTGTTTCTGATAGCTGAGTAGTATTTCATTGTGTAGATGTACCACAGTTTTTTAATCCATTCTTCAGTTGAGGGACATCTAGGTTGTTTCCAGTTTCTAGCTATTACAAATAAGGCTGCTACGAACATAGATGAGGAAATTTTCTTGTGATTCAGTGAGGAGTCATTTGGATGTATACCCAGAAGTGGTATGGCTGGGTCCCCAGGCAGAGCTATTCCAAGTTTTCTAAGATATCGCCAGACTGACCTCCATAGTGGTTGCACAAGCCTGCACTCCCACCAGCAATGCAAGAGGGTTCCCCTTTCTCCACACTCTCGCCAGCATGTGTTGTCATTTGAGCTTTTGATCTTAGCCATTCTGACAGGTGTGATATGGAATCTTAGAGTTGTCTTGAGTTGCATTTCTCTGATGATTAAGGATGCTGAGCATTTCTTCAAGTGTCTCTCAGCCTTTAGGAATTCCTCCTTTGTGAATTCTCTGTTTAGCTCTTTTCCTCATTTTTTTATTGGATTATTTGGTTTATTGGCATTAAATTTCTTGAGTTCTTTGTAAATTTTGGATATTAGCCCTCTGTCAGATGTGGGGTTGGTGAAGATTTTTTCCCAATCTGTAAGGCTGCCATTTTGTTCGAATGACAGTGTCTTTTGCCTTACAGAAGCTTTTCATTTTCATGAGGTCCCATTTATTGATTGTTGGTCTTAGGTCCTGAGCTGTTGGTGTTCTGTTCAGGAAGTTGTGACCTGTGTCAATGAATTCGAGTGTTTTTCCCACTTTCTCTTCTATAGATTTAGTGTGAGCAGCCTTATGTTAAGGTCTTTGATCTACTTGGACTTAAGTTTTGTACAAGGTGATAAGTATAGGTCTAATTTCATTCTTTTACATGTCGACATCCAGTTGTACCAGCACCATTTGTTGAAGATGCTGTCCTTTCTCCATTGTGCAGTTTTGCCTTCTTTGTCAAAAAATTAGGTGACCATAGGTGTGTGGGTTCATTTCTGGGTCTTCAATTCCATTCCATTCGTCCACTGGTCTGTTTCTATTCCAGTACCATGCTGTTTTTATTACTATTGCTCTGTAGTACAGCTTGAAATCTGGGATTGTGTATAAAGAAGTGCTACTTGTTTTTTTTTTTTTTAATTAATTTAGTATCCAGTCACCTTGTTGAAGATGTTTATCAGTTTTAGGAGTTCTCTGGGGGAATTTTGGGGGTCACTTATGTAAACTATCATATCATATGCAAAGGGATACTTTGACTTCTCCTTTCCAATTTGTATCTCCTTGATCTCCTTTAGTTGTCTTATTGCTCTAGCTAGAATTTCAAGTACTACGTTCAACAGATATGGAGAGAGTGGGCATCTTTACCTTGTCCTTGATTTTAGAGGAAATGCTTTAAGTTTCTCTCTATTTAATTTGGTATTGGCTACAGGCTTGCTGCATTTTGCTTTTATTATTTCTATGTATGCTAGCTCTTTTCAGAAACTGTAGCATGAAGGAGTGTTGGAATTAAGAAGTCTTTGTTTTCCTTCTTTATTTGTTTCATGGTCTTTGAGTAGAGAGTTGTCCAGTTTCCAAGAATGTGTAGGCTTTTGTTATTGAAGTGTAGGCTTTTTTATTGAATGTGTAGGCTTTTGTTGTTGAAGTCCAGCTTTAATCTATGGTGGTGTGATAAGATACAAGGGGTTATTTCAATTATCTTGTGTCTGTTGAGGCTTGCTTTGTGTCCAAATATATGGTCAATTTTGGAGAAGGTTCCATGAGGAGCTGAAAAGAAGGTATATTCTTTTGCATTTGGGTGAAACGTTCTGTAGATATCTGTTAGGTAGGTTCATTTCTCTTAGTCTTATTTTTTCTTTGTTTGGTTTCTGTCTCAATGACCTTCCCATTGGTGGGAGTGTGGTTTTGAAATCTCCTACTATTAATGCGTAGGCATCCATGTGTGATTTAAGCTTTAGAAGAGTTTCTTTTACAAATGCAGGTGCCCTTGTATTTGTGGCATAGATATTCAGTATTGAGGTATCACCTTGATGAATTTTTCCTTTGACAAGTATCCTTCTCTATCCTTTTGGATTAATTTCAGTTGAAAGTCTATTCCTGGGACTATGTCCTTATAAAATATTTTCCCATCACTTTACTCTGAGGTAGAATCTATCTTTGTTAGTGAGGTACATTTCTTTTATGCAGCAAAATGATGGATCTTGTTTATGGATCGATCCATCCTGTAAGCCTTTCTCTTTATATTGAGAACTGAGTCCATTGCTGTTGAGAGATATTAATGACCATAGGTTCTTATTTCCTATTATTTTTATATAGGTGGTTGTTGTGCATTTCTTTTGGTTTAGCTGCAGTGGAGTTTTTTGCTTATTCTGTTTTCTTGGGTGTAGTTATCTTGTCTGTGTTGGATTTTCCTTCTAGGATCTTCTGTGGAGCTAGATTTGTGGTTAGATAATGTTTAAATTTGGTTTTGTCATGGAATATCTTGTTTTCTATATCTATGGTGATAGAAAGTTTTGTTGAGTATAGTAGTCTGGGCTGGCACCTATGTTCTCTTAGGGCTTATAGGACATCTGCCCAAGCCCTTCTGGCTTTTAAAGTTTCTGGGGAGAAGTCAGGTGCAATTCTGATGGATCTGCCATCATACATTTCTTGACCTTTTTCTCTTACAGTTTTTAATCTTCTTTCCTTGTTCTGTTCATTTGGAGTTTCAAGTATTATGTAGTGAGAGGAATTTCTTTCCTGGTCTAATCTATTTGGTATTCTGTATGTCTCTTGAAATTTTACCAGCATCTCTTTCTTTAGGTTTGGGAATTTTTCTTCTACGATTTTGTTGAAAATGTTTCCTCGACCTTGAAGACTCGTGAGTCTTTTCTTTCATCTCTGCCTATAATTCTTAGGTTTTGACTTTTCATTGAACGCTTGATTTCTTGGATGTTGTGGGTGAGAAACTTTTTAGATTTCTCATTTTTTTATTGTGGTACTGATTTTTTTCAATTGAGTCTTCCATGTCTGAGATTCTGTCTTCCATCTCTTGTATTCTATTTGTGATACTCATATGTGTAGTTCCTGTTCTCTTTCTTTGATTTTCCACCTCCAGGATTGTCTGTTTTTGTTTTCCTCCTTGCTTCCATATACAATTTCAGGTCTTGAACTGTTTTATACATTTCCTGTTCCAATTTCATTATCTTTGCCTTCATATCTTTATCTTTCATAGTCTTGTCTATTTCCTACTCTTGTTTGATTGAGTTAGCTTGAAGGTCTCTAATAGAATTCTGTTTCTTTCAATTGCAGAATTTTGATTTCTTTAAATTCTCTCAGGGATTTATTTTCTTCTTTTAAGGTCTCTATCATTGTCATAAGTATTGATTTGTCATCATTTCATGTGTTTCAGCTATGGTGGGATTTTCAGGGACTGCTATATTAGCATCACTCAAATTTGTTGGAGTCATATTTCCCTGAATCATCTTTTTTGTTCTTTCACTGACATTTAACCATCTGGTTGTCCTTAGCTGATTATTACTAGTGTCTTCTGAACCTGGTACCAAGGAAGGAGCTTTGGTGTAGAGGCCTTACAATCTTAGTGGTCTGTATCTCTGCACAAGCTGGGTGGGACATTGTGTCGGGGGTTAGATCTCAGTGGGCCACCTGAAGTTCCCCCCTTCCTGTTGTGTCCCACCTGGGAACTTAGGTCAGAGATTGGGATGGGATGAGTTATTCCAGTCTGTAGGCTCCTGAGATCTAATAGGTTTTCCTAGTGATGGGGGGGGGGGTGAAGGACCGCGGATTCTTGGCTAGAACTTCAGATCCCCTGCTGCTCATGTAATTGGTCTGAGGGTCAGGTCTGTGGTCATGGTCCCCCAGGTGCCTCCTCCTAGGTGGTCCCCAGGGCATCTCTGTGCCTCTTTTCCCTAAGCATTAAGCCCTTGTAGTCTGTATCACCCAGGTAGTGAGCAATGGCTAAGAACCTGCTGCTCTAGGGCTGGAACTATAGATGCTGAAGACCGGATATCGCACTGAGGAAGGGCAAGGTGCATGTTCCTGTGGCTCTGCTGGTCCTCTTTTGGGTGCTGAAGATACTATGTGGAAGCCAGGGGCCCAGGAAGCCAGGAGGACCTCTGTCTGGAGGTTGTAACTGCCTGCTCAAGCCCTAAATTGATTAGGCCTGCAAGCCACTACACTGAGGCAGGAATTCTCCTCCCCCAGCTGCCTTGTATGGCTTCAATGTTCTTCCAAGTGTTTGTATATCCAGTAGAGGGACCTGTATTGTCCAAAGACTTTCTGGATGAGATCAAATATGCCTGTGCCTTCTAGACCACCACTCTGTTGGAGATATACCAAGGCGATCCCATAGTTCTCCTGTAGCTCAGAATGTTCTGTTGATTGCCACCATAATGGTTCTGCCAAGAATATACCATTTCTTTGCCTCTGCTGGTCATCTTTTTGGTGCTGGAATGCCTGTGTTGAATCTGGGTGCTCAAGAAGCTAGTGAGTACCCCTTCTGGGGTTCAGAGCTGCTAGCTGGGGACCTGAGTGGCTCAGACCTAAAGGCTCCCCTCTTTATGAAGCTCTTCTGCTTCTGCAGCTTCCATGGCTTGCCTGTCTGTTTTCTGAGTGTCTGAGAGTCTCACGCAGGGACTTCTATTAGCCCTGGGTTCTCTGGGTGAACCTGAGCGGCTCAAAGCCTCTCAGACTGATGCTCAATGTGCTTATATCCCTGCAGTGTTCTAGCTCTTTTCCCCACACTCAAAATGTGCCCATGCCAGCTGCTCCCATCTTGGTTCCCCAGCCAGCAATCTTAATTTCTGGGATCCATGTTTATTGAGAGCCTCACAAAAAAACTTAGGTGAATATTAATAGCTTGCACCTGTACATAATTATGCATGTGTAGTATGCATACATGTTAACATCTGCATATAAATATACACACATGGACACGCAGGGATCAATAAGATAGCAGCCCTTTACATACAATTATATTTTTTCCTTCAGGTTCAGTGTTATCATGAGAGAACAACAACAACAACAACAACAACAGAAAACTTTAATGAACACCTATTAAGGTGCCACCCTTAGCATTTATAGCATTCCATAGAAAAATTGAAGGTAAATATGACACTTTCGTTTTATGGATAGTGCTGTCAACTTGACACAAAATAGAATCACTTGTGAAGAATGTCTCTATGAGACTGTCTAGATCAGACTGATTTGTAGGAATGTCTTTGCAGGATTATGGTTATCATGTTAAATAATTTGGGAAGAACTGTTCACTGTGAACAGTATCATTACTTACTCAGGGACCCTGGACTGTGGAATAGAGCTGACTATGTACAAAGCAGCATGTGTATGTTATGTTTCTCTGCTCTGACCTGTGGATATGACTGTATGATTTAAGTTCCTGCCTTGACTTCCCTGCAGTAAGGGATTGTAACTTGGGAGTTAAAACAAAGCCTTTCTCACTGAAGTTACTTTATGCCAGGATATTTTATCACAAAAATAAAAATAAAATGAAGATATCATCCTTACCTGGACTCTGAT
Source organism: Lophiomys imhausi (assembly GCA_907164525.1). Classification (NCBI taxonomy): domain Eukaryota; kingdom Metazoa; phylum Chordata; class Mammalia; order Rodentia; family Muridae; genus Lophiomys; species Lophiomys imhausi. The sequence goes on along the minus strand of CAJQZJ010004687.1, from coordinate 12,475,106 downwards.
TACAAATTCAATATTTCTTTTCCATAGAGGCTAGAGTGGGCTAGAGACTTAGAATCAACATTAACCTTGGCATGAGAGTGGGTTGGAAAAATATCCCTTGATGGATTGTACATGTCATCAATCTAGGTAATTTCCTTCATAAAATGTAAGATGATTCATTATTCTAAAGAAGAGCTTTCCTGAGCTGTTGGTGTTCTGTTCAGGAAGTTGTCACCTGTACCAATGAGTTTGAGGGTTTTCTCCACTTTCTATTCTAATAGATTTAGTGTGACTGGGCTTATGTTAAGGTCTTTGAGCCACTTGGACTTAAGTTTTGTACAAGGTGATAAGTATGGGTCTAATTATATTTTTTTACATGTCAACATCCAGTTAGACCAGCACCATTTGTTGAAGATGCTGTCCTTTTTCCATTGTATGGTTTTGGTTTCTTTCTCACAAATTAAGTGACCACAGATGTGTGGGTTCATTTCTGGGTCTTCAATTCGATTCCATTGATCCACTAGTCTGTTTCAATACCAGTAACATGCTGTTTTTATTACTATTGCTCTGTAGTACAGCTTGAAATCTGGGATGGTGATACCTGTAGATTTCAGATTTTTTTTTTTTTATTGTACAAGATTGATTTAGCTATTCTGGGTTTTTTGTTATTCCAAATGAAGTTGAGAATTGCTTTTTCCAGGTCTATAAAGAACTGTGGTGGTATTTTGATAGGAATTGCATTGAATCTGTATATTGCTTTTGGAAGAATGGCCATTTTTATTATGTTGATCATACCTATCCATTGATTGATTTAGCTATTCTGGGTTTTTTGTTATTCCAAATGAAGTTGAGAGTTGCTTTTTCCAGGTCTATAAAGAATTGTGGTGGTATTTTGATAGGAATTGCATTGAATCTGTATATTGCTTTTGGAAGAATGGCCATTTTTATTATGTTAATCATACCTATCCATGAACATGGGAGATCTTTCCATCTATGATGGCCTCTTCAATTTCTTTCTTCAAGGACTTGAAGTTATTTTCATACAGGTCTTTCTCTTGTACCAACAATCAATAAATTGGACCTCATGAAACTGAAAAACTTCTGAAAGGCAAAAGACACTGTCATTCAAACAAAAGGGCAACCTACAGATTGGCAAAAAATTTCACCAACCCCACATCTGATAGAGGACTAATATCCAATATTTACAAAGAGCTCAAGAAATTAAATGCCTAGAAATCATATGATCCAATAAAAAAAAATGGAGAACAGAGCTAAATAGAGAATTCACAAAAGAGGAATCCCTAAAGGCCGAGAGACACTTGAAGAAATGCTCAGTATCCTTAATCATCAGAGAAATGCAACTCAAAACGACTCTGAGATTCCTTCTCACACCTGTCAGAATTGCTAAGATCAAAAGCTCAAATGACAGCACATGCTGGGGGGTTGTAGATAAAGCAGAACACTCCTCCATTGCTGGTGTGAGTGCAAGCTTGTCCAACTACTATGGAAATCAGTCTGGTGATATCTTAGACAACTTGGAATAGCTCTACCTCAAGACTCAGCCATACCACTTCTGGATATACATCCAAATGATTCCTTACCAGAAGTTTCCTCATCTATGTTAATAGCAGTCTTATTTGTAATAGCTAGAAACTGCAAACAACCCAGATGTCCCTTAACCTAGGAATGGATAAAAAATAAATAAATAAAATAAATAAAACAAACTGTCGTACATCTACACAATGGAATACTCCTCAGCCATCAGAAACAACAAAATCATGCAATTTGTAGCCAAATGGATGGAACTAGAGAAGCTCATCCTGAGTGAGCAAATCTAGACCCATAAGGATGCACATGGCATCTATTTACTTATAATTGGATTTTAGCAATATAGTACAGGATAACTATACTACAACCAATGCACAAAGGGAATCAGGAACATAGTCTTTGTTTCCTATCAATGAGACACTTGTAGACCAGTGGTGCTGCCTTGTAGACCGCCAATGTATGAAGAGGCTCTTAGCCCTCATATGAATGCTGAACTGGGGTGGAGGACTGATATGTAGGGACATTCCACTCCAGAGGAGTGGGTTGGAAGGGATAGGGGGTAGAGTGTGGGAGAGTGGGACTGGGAGGGGTGGAAAGAGGACATGTGATGGAGATGTAACCTGAAGTAATAGATAAATATATTTAAAAAAAAAAGAAGAGCTTTCCTCATGCTCTTAACCTTCTAAGTGTCTGTCATAAACAGAACTGGTAGAATGGGGAATTTATTCACATTAGATCTCGGACTGCCCTTTCCCAGGATGTTTTCCAAAGAACTTAATATGTGTCCTGGAATGCTGAATCTTGTCCCTTTAGCCATCCTGGGGGAGGATAGGACACTGACCCAAGCACCCATTGGTTGTCCTGGGTGAAGACAACCATCCTAACCAGACACACTCCGGCGTAGAAAGGCAAGTGAAGAGTGAGTGTACAGTGCTTTTCTGGGAAAGCATATGTTTGATTTTGTATTTCAGATTTTAAAACTATAAAATTCATAGCAAATAGGATTTTATTATATTAATATCACCTCCAGCAAGAACTACTCAAAAGCTTTTAATCATAAAATTTGTTTCCTTTCCTTTGCCCTGAAACCGTGCATTCTCATAGTACATTATCTACCTATCAATCTATGCTGGGTCATCAGTGAGAAAAACAACTTTCAGAAGCCTCCTGTTGTGCAATGGAATGAAATAGTACAGCTCTACTGCTGAAAGAATAATAAGGCCATTTATACTTTTCTTTTTTCTTTTCTTACGTTTTATTATCTTGTCATGAATTTCACATAATGCACCCTGTTACCACTCATATCCCACTCCCCCTTAGACACACCCTCCACCCTTGCAACCTCTCCCATCAGCGAAAAAAAATCTCATTGTGGAAGCTATAGTGTAATCCACAATATTACATTTTGTCCATACTTTTTTGCTTGTAAATTCTTATTAAAATGACTCTTAGGTATGGTACAAGGCCTCCCTGTGTTCTACTACTTTGTCAATCCTGGAACCTAACTGGGACTGCTCTCAGATATCCTTTTGTTGCTCTATGTCATGGAAATCCTGTAGTTTTGGGTTTGTAGACCTGGCCTCTTCATGCACTCCAACAGTTCATCCATGGGGTAGATGTTTGGGTGGGTCAATTGAAAGACCTGTTTCTGGATCTGCAACCCCCACATCTAGGGCCAGTTCTATTGTGCTACCCAGGTAAGGTGCAAAGCCTTCTCTCCCTAGTGCTGCAGAAGTTAAGGGGCTGGACCAGTTCTTCTGCACTCATGACTATGACTCTAACTATATAAATATAATTTTCTGAGCTCACATGGTAAATAGATCTTTTTGTTACTTTTGAAATTATGCTTCAAAAAAGAAAGAAAATTTTCATTTATTTAAGAAAATATAGTAAATTGAGCAAACAAGTTTATCTTTAATTTTTTCCTCTGAAAATAATAAATTACATCAGGAGATTAAAATGTTATATTAACACAAAAGTGTCCAGAAATCAATGAGCAAACAATATTATGTAAGTGGTGGTGATGAGGCTTTGTAATGCAAAGGGAAAAGATACCAGAAATGAGGGTTAGATATGAGATTTCAGATCCTCTAAAGATTCAGGAATTAGAAACTTCTCCACTTTAATGCCATTCAGAAGAAAAGAGAGCTAACAGGGGAAATAAACTTGAAAAACTTTCTAGGTGGGGACAAAGCGAAAGAAAGTGAAGTGTGATGGTTAGTTTTTATTGTCAACTTGACACAGCCTAGAATCAGCTGGAAAGATAATCTTGAAGATTGATGCTGTAATATATGGAGAGATAATGGGAGCTGTCCAG
>CAJQZJ010004687.1:12441539-12461262 GCA_907164525.1 Lophiomys imhausi | reverse complement strand
ACTGGACATTGGGAATGTATGCTAAGCCATATAACTCTTATAATTGTTGCCTATTTATTTCTGTTGTTTTGTTGTTTTGTATTGTATTTATAGTTATAAGAAAAAGAACCATTTTTTGGACTGAAAGGGAGAGCTGTTGGGGGGAAAAAGAAATACCTTAAACTAAAAAAAAAAAAGAAGGGAAGAGGATGGGGGGTTGAGGGGGAGGAGGGTGGAAGGGTGGGACTGGAGGGGGGAGTAGGGAGGGGATTGTGATTGAGATGTAACTTGAAGAAATAAAAAATAAATTATTAAAAAAAAGATTTTTTTGATACCGAGACATGTCAGCTCCTGACAGCACCCCCTATTCTCCTCCAAGTTTTCTTCTTTTCTATTGTATAGTTTTGACTTCATGGTCAAAATCTAGTGTCCATAGATGTGTGGGTTAACTTCTGGGTCTTTAATTGAATTCCATTGATCAACCTGTCTATTTTTATGCCAATATCATGCAGCTTTTTTTTTCTATTGCTCTGTAATAGACTTTGAGATCATGGATAGTAGTATTTCCAGAAATTCTTTTATTGTATAGGATTGTTTTAGCCATCCTCTGTTTTTTGTTTTTGTTTGTTCTGTTTTTGTGTTGGTTTATTTTTTTTAAGTATGTGTGCTTTTGTTAAAATGTCCATGTTGCTATGGGAATCCTACTGACTCATTAGCATGGGAGACCTTTCTATATTCTTATATATTCTTCAGTTTCTTTCCTCAAAGACTTGAAGTTCTTGTCACACAGGTCTTTCAATTGCTTGGTTTAAGTTACACCAAGATATTTTGTGTTATTTGTGGTTATTGTGAAGGGTATTGTTTCCCTATTTTCTTCATCATCCTTTATCATTTGTATAGAGGAGGACTACTGATAATTTTTAGTTAATTTCATATTCATTGACTTGACTGAAAGTGTTTATATGTTGTAGAGTTCTCTGTTAGAGAGATTGGGCAGCCTTGTCTTTTCCCTTATTGTAGTGTAATTGGTTTAAATTTATGTCCATTTAATTTAATGCTGGCTATTTGCTTGTTGTACATGCCTTTTTATGCTTAGGTGTGGGCCTTGTATCCCTGATCACCCCAAGATTTTTATCATGAAGAGGTATTAGATTTTTTTCAAAGGCTTTTTCAGCACCTAATGAGATGATAATGTGGTTGTTGGTTTTTTGTTTTTTGTCTGAGCAGCAGCATGGAAGGCAGGGGAAAGTGGGCCAGTGCTGCAGGTCACAAGACATACAGAAATCACACTTCTTCAGAGTGAGCAGAAGTCAGAGGTGGCAGCTTGAAGTCAACACACATGGGCCTGAGACAGGTGGCTATGGACTGCTGGAATGCATCCCAGCCTAAGGAACATTGCTGCTGAGCAAATGGTCAGACAGTCGCTGCAGACAGAGTTGGGAGGTAAACAGAACCTGTGGAAAGGGTGGCAAGAAGAAAAGGTTAGCATGTGGGCTGGCCAACAATGGCTACATTCAAGGCTTGCAGAAAACAGGACCAGTAGGGCAGCCTGCTGACTGGTTTAAACCATAACAGGACTATTCTAGTGTCAGGTTAATGGTGGTAGGTGGCCTGCCCTTTAAAGCTGGGCTCCCAGTGAAGCTAGGCACAGACAGAAAAGCTGAAATCTGGAGCACAGATGAGTCTGAGCTAGTTAATGTCCTTGGAACATCAATCTCCAGCGGAAAGAGTTTAGAGAAAATTGAATATGGAAAAAGATATTAAGTTAAAAAGGACTAAAAGAGAGATAAGTAAATTCTCTAAAGGAGAGAAAAAGATAAAAATTCTTTAAAAAGTAAAGAAACTGAATATAACCAGTCATAAAAAATTAAGCTTAAATAATAAGTGATGTTTCCATAGAAAGGAGTTAGAGAGATTAAAAATGAAAATATTTTCCATATTATAAAATGAAAATATTTCCATATTATAATATGGAAATACTGGAGAAGAGGGCATTTGGACTCCATACAGTTTTGTTTTGACTATCAGTATAGAAATAATTATATGTACCATAATTACTGTAGTTTTATATTCCTCTTTAAAATAGATCAAAAGAGACTTCAATAGAAAAGAATGGACAGATGAATTACAACATCCTATAGATATGCTTATTTCAAAATGGAAGGCAGCAAATGTATTACACTGGGGAAGAGGTTTAACTTTGTTTCCACAGGAGTAGAAAACCTAAGGATTCCTTCAAAATTAGCAAAGATCATATTTGACCAGGGAAGACCTGCTGAAAATCTTGGCAACAGATTTGAAGGAAAAAACCAAGAAGATCAACAAAGCATGTAATGTATATGCTGATACCTCTACATGGGAGCAGCTCTGAAACTAGCTGAGACATGAAAATGTCTCTTCATAACCAATAAATCTTGTTGTCCTACTGACATATTATCACATGCCATCACTTCATATGGCATGGGTGGACATTTTTATTACAGTTTGACTATAAAGCTCCAATGGACTTATAAAGTTTGATGTTTTTTACCTGCTCAAAGAGCAGAGAATCATCTTTAGCTTATTTATTCACATCACACATTCCATACTTATGTTAATGCAGAAATTTATATTAACTTTAAAAGTTTATATGCTTACAGATCAAAAGACCAGACACCAATGAAGAGAAGATAAGTAACCCAGGTGAACCAACATCACAGATTTCTTCAATAGCTGTTTTCTCAAAAATCTGCATCTAGAATAACTTCATAAAGGGTAGCTAAGATGGTCCAGCTTTACAGACTGTTCGAGCCAGGACTTCAGTTAAGCTCTGACTTTTCACATCCTATTGAAACTGGACAACAAATGATACAGCTAGGCTCCCAACCCTTGGCCAATAGTCCAATATTCTTAGGGCCCCCAAAAATATTATTGCTCTCAGTCAGCAGGAAGCAATTTTGAAAGAATGATTCCCCATTTTGAAGAATTGGGGTGGGTGATTTTTGGTTGTTTGATGGATGACAGATGTTTCTTGTCATTTAAAGGGGACTGGTTCCAATAATGATTTTGATCTGGGAGGGTACAAAATAAAGCAGGTTAGATTCAGGGATTGTTTTCTTTCTTTCTTTTTTCCTCTCTTTCTTTCTTTTTCTTTCCTCTTTCTTTTTTTCTCTTCTATCTGTTTTTCTGGGGAGAAAAGTGGGAAGAGGAGATGAAAAGAAAAAGGAGGATATAGGAATGATAGGTTAAAAGGGTAGATTATTGAATCTGCTTTTAGACTAGAAAGCTATAATACTCAAATATTTTACATTGATATAGATTATTGTGTATTGATACAAACTTAAGATTATATTTTGCTACAACATATTGTGTGTGTGTTTCACCATTTGTTTTAGGTATTGTACATATGCAACTCATTTAAAAATGTAATATAAATTTCTAGTCCTTGAAATTTATTATTCCAAACTTTTTAGAATAATTAAGAAATGCAAGTTAATAGTCAGTTAATCAAACTTGTAGTCTAGTTAGGTACTAGTTTAATTACAGAACTAGCCTCTTGAAGATGTTTTTAAAGTTAATCAGATAGTGAATAGCTAGAAACAAGCAATGTTTGCCTATTCAGATATACTATAGATAAATAGTCTTCAAACAATTCAGAGATCTACAGAATATGGCATTTAAATATGTTTTTATAGTAAAAGGCTTCTTTGACAATGAGAAAAGTCTGCTCCTGGTAGCACCCTCATACTACTTCAAAGAAGATGATGGGTATCAAAGAACCTCCATATGGAGTTTGTTATAAATGTGGAAAAGCTGACAAAGGGCAAAAAACTTCCCTTGACTCAACTGCTGACACTCGCTGTCAAAACTGTGGACAAGCAGGATACAAAAGAAGTCCACTGCCGAACTGTGCCAAGGAAAGGTAATCCTTCAGAATTCCTGCTTCACAAAAAAGTCTGTCAGATATTCTGGGCCAGTAGGCTGAAGGGATGGGTGCTCTAATATTACTAAGGAAACCTGGGTGACTGTCCAGGTCGCCTGAAACCTCTGTCATTTCTTTGCCTTTGGAAACTTCTTGCACTGTATTTCCTGTTTACTCAGGTCTCCTTCTCAGGTCTCTGATGGGGTTGAAGGCTAGATAGTTATAGTCTCTCAATTAAGCAAGCTTAAGCTGTTTAGGATATAAGAAAATGTTTAAGGTTCAACAAGATGTTTATGTTATAGGTCCAAATACAAATGGACTGGGAATTGTAAATGTAATTCTTACCCGATAGCATTTATAATTGTTCCTATTATATATAGTTTATTAATGTAAGAGAGTCTTTTACTGGACTAAAGTGAGGAGATGCTGGAGTGATGCGCTTTTGGCAGTACACAGTGCCAAAAGATTGTCTTTGTATACTCAAATGCTGATTTCTGTACTGTCAGAGAGCTGAGTACAGGATGGACTTTGTTAATCTTATGGATGCATTATACTTTGTAAACACTCCCTCTGTCACTTTCTGATTGGTTTAATAGAGAGCTGAATGGCTTATAGTAAAGAGAGGAAGGAGGAGGGAGGAGGCAGGACTTTTGGAAGGATAGTAATTTGGGAAAGAAAAGAGGTGCAAAAAGATTTGCCTATAAGACATGGAGGAAGTAGGACATATTAAACTGAGGAGTGGTAAAGAACCATGTGGCAGAACATAGATTGAACATGGGTTGTAATAGCCAGTTGGAAACAACAATAAGCTAAGGCCCAAAGCTCTTGTAAACAAATATAAGTCTCTGTGTCACTATTAAGAGCTGGACAGAAAGTTCTTACTGTTAGAAACTGTGGGTGGTACCTTTCCCTAAACAGTATAACCTAGACAGTATAAGTTTCTATATAAGAGATTGAACACAAGCATGCTCATACTGATTTTCGTCTGGTCTTGACTACAGATGTTCCTTCTGCCTTGACTTACCTGAAGGAATGGACTACAATCTGGAGTTGTGAGCTGAATATAAACCCTTTCTCTAAGAAGTTGCTTTTTCTCAGTTTGTTATTACAGCAAAGAAATGAAATTAGGTCAGGGTTCAAATAAAATAAACCAAAAAAGGAAGAAACTCAACTTATTTGTAGTTGTCTATTTCTGTTGCTGTGACAAACACCATGATCTAAAATGACTTAGGAAGTAGTGGTTTATCTCGTCTTACAGTTTACATGGAAGAAAGACAGGGCAAGAATCTTTAAGCAGGAACAGAAACAGAAGATATGGAGCACAGCACTTACTGGCTTCCTCATCATGACTCATTCAGCCTGATTTATTATACAGACCAGGGCCACCTGCTGATAAGAAGCACTGCCTATATCAGGAAAATCAGCAAACATTAATCAAAACAATTCCACACAGACTTGCCCACAGGCTAGTCTGATAGATATAATTCCTCAATGAGGTTCCTTTGCCCCACATGACTCTGTCTTATGTCAAGTTGATAAAAACCTAACAGTCACAGAAACTCATCATGGATGTGTGAAGCTAAAGTCAAAACATTTCCGAGATATTACATATTTCAAAGATAAACTCTGTCTATTATTTCTCTTCATTTCAGAGACATGTGCCCTCATAATGGGAGGATTTGGATATAGGACTCTGAATCTTGAGATCTGATACCTGAACCTTTAGAAATATACAAATGGATAACGGTGAGGTGCTGTAAGAAAAGGGACATTTAGGAAGGCTTGAGAATGGTGTAGAGTAGGAAACAGGGGCATCAGGAAGGAAGAGTAAAATTTTGTGACATTTTATAATAGATGATAATGATCTTCCATTACAAAGGTATGAAGAAAAGAAGTCTTTAATTGGATGGATGAAAAATTAAGACAATATAAAACTCCCAGAAAAACAAAAAGAAATCTCATAATAATTATAGCTAATTATTTGGGTCTACCTTGAACAATAGTTTAAAAGAAAACCTCAAATATAGATTTAATTAAAATCCATGATATAATTATTCTTGGAGGATAGGAAAGGGTGTAATTAGTGGCATTGTAATTTAGGAAATTCAAGTACTATTTAAATAACCAAAAAAATACATTGTTGCTATTGCTTTTAAAATGTGAAAAGCTGTCTCCTAACAGATAAGGGAATTAAAAGCTGCATGTTCTAGTGGGGAATTGGGAGTGGGAAGCATGAGGGTAGAATGCTAGTTGTGTTTGATGTTGTAATTCTTGAAGCATTACTTAAATTTCAAACCATAGGCTGTGTGTCCTTGTTAAATGTATTAATCAATAAACACCTTGACATCACTGATGTCAGAAAATATCCTAATTTTCCAGATGTCTAGAAAATTATGAATATTCATATTTATGTGAAAAAAGAATAACCAAAGCAAGGAAAAATTATGTAAGCAAAGGTGTTAAGTGCCTAGCGTATAGAGAAAGGCTGTTGCATTTTTATTATGTTTATATGAGGACAATTCATGGAGATTCTCTAGTATTTGTTTATCTGAATTCCTAGTATTTTTAATATCTTGATGTTGTCTTATTGTAGTGGGAATCCTGTGTAAGGTTATAATATTTATTGAACAGAATTGGTTAATACCATTCAGACCCTAAAAGGAACATGTTGAGGCTGTCTAGAGGTCTATAGAGGTCTGAAAAAAAATGTGTCTGATATATATGCCATGGAAGGCAGAAGACTCAGAACAGAGTGACAAGTGTGATTTCTCCAGCATAGCACACACTGGTAGCCAAGTTTGTGGATGAACACACTAGCATTTGGAGGAAAAGACTTCCAAAGAGAGACATTAGGATTTCACTTGTACTTTAGTATTCTGATTTTAAAACATGCATATATAGATGACTTTTCATCAGTTATGAAATAGTTAACAATAATACATTAAGTGCTAAGTTTTAAGCTGCTGTTAAAATGGATGGCTTTAAAGAAAAGAAAGAAAATGGCCAAATTGTGCAAAGGAGCAAAAAGGATGATGGTCTGTTTTAACTTCAGACAAGTAGCGTACAATATTTGTTGGTGATGAACTGTGAAGTGTTTGTTAAATTTGAAGTAATGAATAATGTAGAGTGATATATATTTAAATACCATATGTATATGATTGTTAAGTAAAAAAAAATATAATTTTGTCAAAACCGAGAAAGTGCTTTGTCAGCTTTCTGGAGGCCTTGAGATGTGGCCTCAGAATGCAATAATCTGGAAGGAGAGGAAGTTTGAGGTTTACATGTGTGGTTGGGCTCCATACATGGAAGATGGTGGTGACTGTCTCAAAGATAAGTATATAAATTCTATACACAGAAGATGTGTATGGAGAAGGGCCCCATCTACAGAAAATAGATAGTTGTCTCAAAAATAATTATTTCTGTAGAGGCAGGATCTGCTACTAATACCTTAGCAAATTCTGTCTCTCCATGCTAGACTTTCTCTTTCTAAGATGTACTTTAGGAATATGCTTAGATTTTCTTAAGAAATTCCTCCATCATTGAAGAAACGTTTTTCTTTGGAGAGATTGCAAACTGTGACATCTGAAGCCTCAACCTTGTTTCCTAGACCTCTTCATATTTTTCCTTCTGTTTTCTAGTTATGTGAAAAACAAGGACTATAGAAACAAAAGAGAATCAACCAAAGTGAGGAAGAAAAATGTACAAAACTAGTATACATGCCCAAGACACACAAACCCTGCCCTCAGAACAATAAGAACTCTGTTTTCAGTTTGTCAGAATCAATTGTTCTAAATATTATAAGTGGTTTGCTCTGGAAGCAAAGGTCTTTGGCAATATCAGTGTAGAATCTAATCTTTTCCATGTTTTCTCTCTCTTTTGTTGGTTCAAGTAATTACTTAAAAAAAATGTGTGTGTGTGTGTGTGTGTGTGTGTGTGTGTGTGTGTATGTGTGTGTTTAAGCCATAAGAGGGTGTCAGATGTCCTGGAACTGGAATTACAGGTGGTTGTGAGTTGTCTGACATGGGTTCTGGGAACTGACTTCAGGTCTTTGGCAAGAGAAGCAAGTGTACTCAGAGCCAGCATCTCTCATCCCCAAAGAATCTGCTTTACTTCAAATCACCATGTTATAGTTTTGGTTTATTACTAGGCTCATTTTTAACAAAAAGAAAACATGTCTTTAGTTTTTAAAGTTGACATAAGGTACATGCAAGATGGAAAAGAAAATGAAGTTCAGTAATCTATATGAACAACAAGTAATAGAAGGAGTGTGCCACAAAGCAGCCTTCCCTGGGGAGCTGGGCTTAAATTATGGGTATTCTATTGAAACTGTTCGGAACTCCTTTTTCTCCAAAGGAAATCTGGCTTCTTCAATTTCCTATACTGCTATGCAGACAAAAATCTGGGACTCTGGTGGTGTTTAGAGAATGGAGTACTCCAGGGGATATTTTATAAAACATTAGTAGCTTTAATGGTTTCACTGTTTAATGGTCCCTAACATTATACATCTGAGTGAAAAAGGAAAGTTTTGAAAGTGTAAGTATTAAGAAACTGTACAGTCTACATTTGGAGCTTAGACTTATTTCTTTTCATATTTTCCTTGACTCCCCCCCCCAGAAGTCCCTGAATAATGAAAAAAAAGGACCCTAAGTTATTGGTTTATTTCTTCAGTAAGTCATATTGAGTGATCAGCCCTCACCTTGATTTGCATATCTATACAATGAACACACACACACTGTAATGGCCCATCTTGACTTCAGTATTCATTGGTGAAAACACACAGTTCTCATCTCTAGAGCATGATGTACCTCCATTAAAGGAAGGACCTGTAGATCCTTAAGCCAGGCCAATCATGCTCTAGATGTTAGGAGTAAACTTTAATCTAGGGATAGCTCTTCACAGCTAACCACAACCTTCATATTCTTGATCCAGTCTGGTCAGTCTCTTGTTTTGTACATAAGCAATGCCACCCTCTTTTCCTTCCTTTCCTCATTCCTAATTTATCCTCTCCCCTTCCTCTCTTTCTTTCCTGGCTACACATGATCTTTGATTAAAAGATAGTCTACTACCTTGCCCTTCTTTGATTATTGTGACTTTCCCCTATCCTGACACAACTAAGTACTTAGGCTAGACATATAGCACACAAAGTTTCACATATTTGCTCATGGTAGCTGTCTCTTTACATAAAGTCTTGGATTTCTGGATTAAAGTTTCTTTGATCTGTAAGAGCCTGCTTGTTCCCTGGATGTGGTAGGTAACTGAAGATGTTCAGGGTATAAATGTAGATGCACACATAGCCAGATTTAAGACGGTTTCCTGAGCCCACTGCAAGGAGAGCGCCCAAATGTGTAAAACCCTAATCCTTAAGACTGAGAGTAAAGCTTGAATATTTTGTAACTCTTTTGTTACTAATGATTAATTTTGTTAAAAAAATTCCTTAAATGTCCTAAAATTCTTCTTGAATCACTTAAAACATAGTAAGTAGGATTTATCAGTGAAAACATGATTAAACCTGCGGCTACTAAAGCTAAAGAGAACATGCGTGTGTAATTAAAAACAATATTTGTTACATTTTTATTGATTTATAGTTTTTAAAAATAGTGATGGGCTTCAGACATACATTTTCATTCACATCTGTGATGTACTTTGACTGTTCACCCAGCACCATAGCCTACATTTCCTTTCCTCTCCCTTTCTCTTAGATTTATGGAAATTCTAGGATACAATAATGGAGGAATACATACATGTCTTTCTGGATCTAAATTGTTTTTAACAAATATAATGATTTCAATTTCATCTGTTTTTTTTCTGAAAACAACATGATGTAAGTTTTCATTGTAGTTGAATAAATCCACACTGTGCATATTTGTGACACTTTATTCATCTCTTGCCAAACACCAAGGAGGCATTTCATAATGTGACCATTAATAATGGAACTGCAATCAACAAGTGTGTGTGAGTGTCCCTTTAGATGGAGGAATGGTATAGGTGTACTCTGTAGTAGCTGTGTTTTTAGATTTTTTGCAGAAGTTTCACACTGATTTCCATAGTGACTACATCAGTTTATGTTCCCAGCAACAGCGCATAGGTTTCCTTTCTCCACTATCTCCACTGTCTCCATCTGCACTTATCTCCTTTTCTATGGTGACCATTCTGACTTAGGTGCGATAGAATCCTGGTACTGTATTACTTTATAGCTAAGGATGTTGAACAATTTATATGTTAATGGGTATTTGTACTTAAGAACTTTTGTATATAAAAGTTTTGAAATATGTAGTAGGTGGCTTTTAGTCTAAGAAGTCAGAATACAGATAATTTGTGTGATAATCTTGCTATAAATGTTAATATCACATAAAATTATGCAAAATTTAATTCATATGTAACAATTCAGAAAGAATATTAGATATGGGGACTAAAGACAAGCATAGTTATTATATGTGTGATAGACAAGTCATGGTCAATCAAGGAAACACTCTGCTTCAAATTCTGCTTTATTACATAGTAAGACCAAGAGGACATAGATCAGTTGTTATACAAGCAGGAAAACCTGAGTTCAACCCCCCAGAGCCGACTTCACAATACCAGGTAATACAAAATGACAAAGCATGATAACAGCACCTTATATTAAAAATGTAAAAACTAGTTTAAACAATAAATGTCCTCTCTGCAGGGTATGAAAAGAATCAAATGGGCTATTACTCAAAAGAATAATTTAAATTATGTGTAAATCTGTACATGTCTATGTTCTTCTCTGTCTCTCTCTCTTTCTCTGCATGTGTGTATGTTTGTGTGTGTGTGTGAGTGTGTGTGTATGTGTAAATGAGAGACATCTGCATGTGCATATTCTTGTGGAGATGAGAGACACTTGATGCCCTCTAATTAGAGGGATTTGTGAGAAGCCCAAATGGGTTATGGCAATTGAACTTCTGCAGAAGCAGTACTGACTCATCTATCCAGAACCTACAAGAATATTTTATCAACTTCAAGTGTCTATTCACTGAGAAGTGAGTGAGTTTTACAAATATTTTGAAGATGAAAAGAACAAAGGAACATGGGAATCTTTGTTGTCATTGTTTGTTTACTAGCTACAAATATGATCCTGGCAGCCAAATGTCAGCCTCTCCTGGAAGATTGCTAGAAACTCATGCTTTGCAGCTCTGGCCTAGAGCTAGTGAATCACAGTCTGCATTTTACAAAAATTCACAAGTAATTTTAGAAAATACCATGGTGAAAATTTCAGGAGCATTTGTTTTTTGTGATAGTTTTTCTATCATTATATTAACCACCACTTTCAAAATCTTTTATCTTTAGATAAAGAAATGAGGTCTAGAGAGATTAGAATCCATGTTGTGACTGTTACAAACAAAGTTGTTGACAATTTGATTGGAAGAAAACAGACCTTAGATTTGAGAAATAGTTTTGAAAAGATTCTGTGCTCAGAGCACTCATCGCCCAGTGAAAAACGTTTGTACCATTAAATAAACAAAGCATGCTATAGTAAAGCTTTAGATCAGCTTGATCCACAAAGGTGGGTATATTTACTTCTGTGTGTTCATTGAATCATCATTTTGGTCATGCCAACAACTTCTAGAACATTCTTTTCATCAGAAAAATACATAATAGAGAATTTGTATCAATTCTCCTAGTTTCCCATTGAAAGTTTCATGAACAATTATAAAACTTAAGCTTCTCCCCCCTTGGCTAATCTATTGACCCAACCATAACTTCTATGACATTATAGAGAACCACAGGGTTCAGGATGGAGAATATAATGTGGAAGAGAAAAAGGAAAGAAGAAGCAAGTATAACTAGGGATCAGATCTGCTCTTTACCAACTAATGAAGACACCCCAATAAGGGAGCATGCTAGAGGTAAGAGCTGCACTATGGGCCTTGTCCAGGATAGGCCAGTGGGAATGGGGCAATGGAGAGAAAGAGAGAGAATGAGAAACCTTAAACCAAAAAGCCTGAGACATAAAGGGTCAACTGAGAGATCACTATTAGTCTCGGAGGCATCTCCAGAAATTCAGAGATGCCAATGAACGATGGAGAAGACTGAGAGACTACTTAAGATTTTACCGCAAATACTACCATAAGGCAGCTCATAAACTACATGAACTCATTCGTTACAGTTTCAGAAGATAGACAGTCCAAGACCAACTATGGGAAGATTGGGACTTAGTTCATAGTTGTTAACTTCTCACCGCATCTTGGTGAAGGAACTAGAGTTTTGGGGGGGGCCTCTTTGATAAGGGAGAGAATGCCAATCATAGCCCCCAAGTGTGGTGAATGGTGATAGAAACAGGAGTGTATTAGTCAGGTTGTGTAAAATAAGAGAAGCAATGAGATGAAGCATATATGTATTATTATGGTAAATGAAAATAATGATTATGAAGTGTTGACAAGTTATAGGTGACCATGACACAATAATTTCTTTGTCTCCCTTTTATTTTAAGGTGATGGTTCAAGTTGTCAACCCCTAGACACAGACAGTATATCCTGTGTCAAAATTATATCATTGATTCATGTACGATCCTTAATTTAAAAAAAAAAAAGGAAAGTTTTAATAATAGTTTGAGTGTTCCTGCACTGGTTGTCCTCAGATCACCCTCTGAGTTATATAACAGCAATGCCTGCCTTCTCTAAGATCACCTAACATGAATGGAAAGCCAGCTAAATCTTTTTTTATTTGCATAATTATATCCACAGTTGCTGTGGGCCCGAGGGACTGTAGTGGGCCTCCTATAACTATGGAGCCTGGCAAGTTTTTGCATCTTCAAGTTACAATAGTGGCAGGCTATGAACTCATCTTAGTGACAGATGGTTTTATTAGTGGTCATTGCCAGACACTTGGCTAAGGGAGGAGCACATGGCTATTAGTGTCTGTTCCGCTTTGCTGGAGTGGCAGCTGTGTGCATGAGAGAGCTGGGTCTGAAAATAATGGCCAGAAATGGGAGATGGTGTACGTTTGATGTCATCCATAAAGAAAATATGCTAAAACAAAGTTTTAAAATTCCTTCCCTCGGATCCTGATACAAGAAAGACAAAATCCAAAAGAATTCTCTTAATTCTATCCATAGAAAGAGTCTTCTCACAGGGAAGTCATAAAACCTGGAACAGGATATCAGGACAGGAGGTGCTAAATAGTGAATTTCAATCCTGATTACTTTGGCAAACAAATTTCAGAAATACGGTTTGTATTTGCTACTATACCTTCAAATTATTATTATCTAAATATAGGGAATAGGGATAATTATTAAGGAGTATGATGTAGAAAATAAATTTTCCATCCTCAGTGGCAAACAGAAAGGACTCTTTAGAGTGTAGTTGTCTGCAATTATGTGGAAAAGTATCAGAAACACTCAGTTTATGGAAAAAGGGATAGTGGCCATCTAGCTAAACAGAGAAGATACGAACAAGAGCATCAAAGTTTGGGCAGTTCTAGGTTACATTTGCACTTGGCACAACTGTGGTGGATCCAAGATGGCAGCAGTCATTAGGGACACATTTTGAGCTGGGGGGGGGGAATAACTGCAAAATCACAGAAATATAAAGAAACTGAGCAACATCCAGAGAAAAATGAACCTTCAGAGTCACACCCAGTGAACCCAGGGACTAGTGGGGGGTCCCTTGTGGGACCCTCAGACACTCCCAGGCAGCAGAGAGCGGCACAGCAGGGAGCAACTCTATGTGGACCCAGATGGCATTGAACCAGGCAGTGCTACCCAGAACCCAGACCGAAAAGGAGCAGTGCAGCACAGACCCAAGCAGCAGGGAGCATGAAGCACAGCATGGTGTAGCACGGAAACCAGGCCAAGGAGCAAGCCACAGAAGTGGGCAAGGGCCACTCAGAAACCCAGCAAGTATACAGGCTCAGGGCCCAAAGAAGAGGTTAGTGGTATTGGATAGAGGCTCCAAGCCCAAAGCGGAGGTTAGTGGTGAGAGAGACACACACTCCGGTCCAAAGAGGAGACCAGCAGCATGAGGCAGAGGTCCAGGGTACAGAGCAGAGGCCACAGGTGAAGGACATAGGCCCAGGATCCAGAGCAGAGACCAGTACAGACCCTGCTGCAGAAACGGGCAAAAGCCATGCAGTGGCTGGCAGGGAGGCACAAGCATATCTAGGCTTACCTAGAAAGGTGTTGGACAGAAAGGTCCTTCTACTGGATATACAGTCACTTGGAAGAACATTGCGCTCAGACAGGGCAGAGGGTTGCTCTTCTTGCACCTATATAATGTTCCCCAGGTCTGAATACTGCAGGGTCTTCGGAGGTAGCACCAACTGCCAGATGGAGGTACCCCCCCGGCTACCTGAGCGCCCAATATTCACACAGTTAATGCAACACCCTGAAGAGGAGAGCCAGTGCCAATGAAATGGCCCAGAAGACATCAGGAACAATCAGCTCAGGACAACTAGATGGCTAAAGGTCAGCTAAAGAACAAAACTGCCAAAATTCAGGGAAATATGACTCCAGTGAAATTCAGCGAGTTTAAGACAGCAAGCCCTGAACATCCCACCACAGCTGAAACACATGAAAATGATGACAAATTCTCTTAGGAAAATGATGGAATCTTTCAAGAAGAAATTAAAATACTGAAAGAATACAAAGAATACACAATTTTACAAATAAAAGCATTGGAGAATACCATTAGAGACCTGCAAGCCAACACGGTCAACTTGAACAGGAAAGAGACAAGGCAATGAAAGATTCCAAAGATTTGAAAGATTTGCAGACAAAGACAAGCAAATTGGAACAGAAATCTTATAAAATGAATAAAATGTTTAAAGGATTGAAATTGGAAGTAGAAACATTAAAGAAAACACAATCAGAGATGAGTGGAAGTGGAGAATCAAGGGAAAGGAACAGGAACTACAGACATGAGTATCAAAAATAGGATACAATAGATGGAAGACAGGATCTCAGGCATGGAAGATTTGATGGAAGAAATCAGTACAACAACCAAGGAAATGAGAAAACTAAAAAAGTTCTCACATAACATTCAAGAAATCAAAGACTCAATGAAAAGATGGAATCTAAGAATAATAGGCATAGAGGAAAGAGAAGACTCCCAACTCCAAGGTCCAGGAAACATCTTCAACAAAATCATAGAAGAAAACTTCCCAAACCTAAAGAGAGAGATGCCAATAAAATTCCAAGAGGCATACAGAACACCAAACAGATTAGATCAGAAAAGAAACTCCTCTTGCCACATAATAATTGAAGCTACAAATGTACAGAACAAAGAAAGAATATTAAAAGCTGTAAGAGAAGAAGGACAAGTAACATATAATGGCAGACCCATTAGAATTACACCTGACTTCTCCTCAGAAACTTTAAAATCCAGAAGGGCCTGATCTGACATCCTACAAGCTCTGAGAAAACATAGGTGCTCAGCCAGACTACTATACCCAGCAAAATTCTCTATCAACATAGATGGAGAAAACAAGATATTCCATGAAAAAAATCAAATTTAAACAGTATCTGCCCACAAATCCAGCCCTACAGAAGATTTTAGAAGGAAAATTACAACCCAGAGAAGATAACTACACCTAAGAAAATAGAGAAAGCAAAAAACTCCACTGCAGCTAAAATAAAAGAAATACATAACCACCACCAACACCAAAATAGTAGGAAATAACAACCTTCGGTCATTAATATCCATCAACATCAATGGCTTCAACTCCCCAATAAAAAGACACAGCCTTACAGAATGGATCCATAAACAAGACCCATCATTTTGCTGCATACAAGAAATGCATCTTAAAAACAAAGAGAGATGCTACCTCAGAGTAAAGGGATGGGAAAAGGTTTTCCAAGCAAATGTGACCAGGAAGCAAGCTGGAGTAGCCATCTTAATAACAAATAAAATTGACTTTCAACTGAAGTCAATAAAAAAAGATAGAGAAGGACACTACATACTCATTAAAGGAAATATTCATCAATATGACATCTCAATATTGAACATCTATGCCCCAAATACAAGGGCACCTACATTTGTAAAAGAAACTCTTCTAAAGCTTAAACCACACATCGATTCACACACATTAGGAGTGGGAGACTTCCACACCACACTCACAACAATGAAAGGTCATCAAGAGAGAAACCAAACAGAGAAATAATGAGTCTAACAGAGCTCATGAACCAAATGGACCTAACAGACATCTACAGAAAGTTTCACCCAAATACAAAAGAATAAACCTTCTTCTCAGCACCACTTGGAACCTTCTCCAAAATCAACCATATAGTCGGACACAAAGCATGACTCAACAGATACCAGAAAACTGAAATAACCCATTGTATCTTATCAGACCACCATGGATTAAAGGTGAACTTCAACAACAACAGAAATAACAGAAAGCCTGCACACTCATGGAAACTGAATAAATCCTTACTGGATGACTACTGGGTCAGGGAAGAAATGAAGGAAATCAAAGACTTCTTAAAATCCAATGAAATAAAGGCACAGCATACTCAAACCTTTGGGACACAATGAAAGCTGTGCTATGAGAAAGTTCATAGCACAAGGTGCCTTCAAAAAGAAAATTGTGACAGCTCATATTAGTGAATTAACAGCAGAACTGGGAGAACTGGAAAAAAAATAAGCAAACACTCCAAAGAGGAGCAGAAGGCAGGAAATCATCAAACTTAGGGCTGAAATCAACAACTTAGAAACAAAAAGAACAATACAAAGAATCAATGAAACCAAGAGTTGGTTCTTTAAGAAAATCAAGAAAATGGACAAACCCTTAGCCAAATTAACTAAAAGGCAGAGGTAAAAAACCCAAATCAACAAAATCAGAAACAAAAAGGTAGAAATACCAACAGACATTAAGGAAATCCAGAGAACCTTTAGGTCCTACTCTAAACACTATATTCCACCAAATTTGAAAACATAAGTGAAATCGACAATTTTCTTGATAAATTCCACCTAACAAAGTTAAATCAAGATCAGGCTAACAGATTAAACATCCCTATAATCCCTAAGGAAATAGAAACAGTCTTTAAAATCTCCCAACCAAAAAAAAAAGCCCAGGGCCAGATGGTTTCAGCACAGAATTCTACCAGACCTTCAAAGAAAAGCTAATACCAATACTTTTCAAACTCTTCCACAAATAGAATCAGAAGTGACACTGCCAAACTCATTCTATGAGGCCCAGTCACCCTGATTCCTAAACCACACAAAGACCCAATAAAGAAAGTGAACTTCAGACCAATTTCCCTCATGAACATAGATGCAAAAATACTTAATAAAATGCTGGCAAACCGAATCCAAGAATACATCAAAAGTATCATACACCATGATCAAGTAGGCTTCATCCCAGGAATGCGAGGATGGTAAACATATGAAATCCATCAACGTAATTCACCATATAAACAAGATGAAAGAAAAAAAAATCTGGGGGGGGGCCAAGATGGCGGCGAACTGCACAGATGCATTTTGAATGTGGAAGAGAAGAGCCATAGAAAACACAGAGTTGTTGGACACTGTGCGAAAACCAGAGGGTCTGGCCCCTCCGGGAACACTCACAGCTCCCAAGGGACTCTTAAAAGTCCCAGGGCAAGGCTCTACCCCCATCTCTCGCAGACACGGAAGCCACTAAATCCGGGATTCGGGAACTCCCATTTGGAGAGGCGCCTGGTAAGATCGATCCCAACACACAGCAGGCAGAATCAAAGGCCACATGGTGATCGCTCACTAGCCTACTGGTCTTCCCACACCGGAGGAGGACCTTATAACTACTTAGGAAACTTTGCAGAATAGTTGAAGTCTTTTTTTTTTTTTTTTGGTTTTTCGAGACAGGATTTCTCTGTATAACAGCTCTGGCTGTCCTAGACTCGCTTTTATAGACCAGGCTGGCCTCGAACTCACAGAGATCCGCCTGCCTCTGCCTCCCAAGTGCTGGGATTAAAGGCGTGCGCCACCACCGCCCGGCTTAGTTGAAGTCTTAACAAGGAAGAAACAGGGCGCTCGGCAGGTGATTCGCAGCTGCTCGAGCTGGAGCGGGAGGCCGGTGGGCAGAGCAGTTGGGGTGGGAAGTGGGCGCAGGTGGGCAGGGCTGGAGCCCGGCGCACCCACGGCAAAGCAGCTAGGAAGTGAGGCCGGCTCAGGCAGTGGGAGGGGCCGAAGCTCTGCCCACCCACAGCAGAGCAGATAGGGAGGGAAGCGGCTAGGCCTGTGGCGGAGAAGCCTAGTGGGTAACCAGAAGCCAGGGGACCATAGCTGTATTCTGGTAAACCCAGACATATTAGGTGTGGAGCCGGGCCCTGTCCGCCTCCGTGACGACAAACAAAGCCCACAAAATCTGTGCCTGGGCAAACAGGTCC
Organism: Lophiomys imhausi; assembly: GCA_907164525.1. Lineage (NCBI taxonomy): Eukaryota > Metazoa > Chordata > Mammalia > Rodentia > Muridae > Lophiomys > Lophiomys imhausi. The sequence goes on along the minus strand of CAJQZJ010004687.1, from coordinate 12,443,059 downwards.
ATACCATCAGAACCATTACAGGCTGATCACTCAGTGTGCAACATAGAGATGTCTGAACTGGGAGCAGTGAAACAATCCCGGACCATTACTCACTACCTGGGAATAGGCTGCACCAGCTCACAGGGATTCAGGCTATTAAAACCACAGTGACCCTGAGATCCCCCTGTAAGCAATGACAGATAGCCAAGCAATTCGACTCCTTCACCAAAGCATCCCCTGTGTATCTAAGCACAGAAAATGACAAGAACAGAGAGCTAAACACACCCACATGGCCAAAGATCCAAGAAAAAATAGAAATCAAGGAAATATGACTCCAACAAAGCAGAATTATCCTAGCTCATTCAATTCAGATGACCTCACACCAACAGTAACACATGAAAACAATGACAATTCCGCATTATGGAAAGTGATAGAGTCCCTTCAAGAAGAACTTAAATCCATGAAGGAATTCAAAGAAGCCATAATTTTACAAGCCAAAACAATGAACAACACCATTAAAGAACTCCAAGCCAAGGTGACAGAGCTTGAACAGGAAAAGGAAAAAGCAATGAAAGATTTTCAGACAAAAACAAGCAAGCTGGAGAAGGAAATGTACAAAACGAACAATACCATACAAGACAATTTTGTTAGTTACTATGACAGTCTATCACAGTTATTTTCTAAGCTACTCAGAAATCAAGTTGCTAAGAGACAAGCAATATTTGCTTATCTAAATACAAGAGATAGATAGGGCATCTTCAAAAACCTCAAGAGATCTGCAGAATATGGCATTCAAAGATGTTTTCTTAACTTAAGATTTTTTGATATCGAGACATGTCAGCTCCTGACAGCACCCCCTATATTACTCCAAGTAGAAGATGAGCATCGAAGAATCTCCAGTGGGAGATGATTAAATTGGTGGTAAGCCATTCTCTTGGCAAGAAAAACCACTTGCTTCAACTGTAGACAGACTTCTGTCCAAAAAGGACAAAACTTGGAAGCAGGTAAGTCGACAGCCTAGCTCTGCCAAGACAGGGTAGGTAAGTCCTTCATAATTCCTGCTCTACAACCAATGTCTGTCAGAGAAATGGGGCCAAATGGCTGAAGATTGATGCTGTAATATATGGAGAGAAAATGGGAACTGTCCAGGTAGCCACTGGTATGTCATTTTTTAGTTTTGGAAGCTGCAGGCCCTGCACTTCCTATATAATCAGATATATTTATCCCTCTCAGGTCTCTGAGGTGGTTGAAGAATAGATAGCTAGAGTCTCAAATTAAATTTTGAGTTGTTTAGGAATCAAGAGGGTGTTCTGGATCTAAGAAGATATTTTTAAAATTATGAGGCAAATTAGTATGAAAGCGGAGTTAGATATAGAACTTTAAACTCATGGAGATGGTTAGATAGTAGAATGTTAAAGTCAGGTGCCAAATACATATGGACTGGACATTGGGAATGTATGCTAAACCATATAACTCTTTTAATCGTGGCCTATGTATTTCTGTTGTTTTGTATTGTATTTATAGTTATAAGAAAAAGAACC
>CAJQZJ010004687.1:12359780-12436539 GCA_907164525.1 Lophiomys imhausi | reverse complement strand
TCCTAATATCAAACAAAACAGACTTCCAACTGAAGTTAATGAAAAAAGAAAAAGAAGGGCATTATATACTCATTAAAGGGAATATTCATCAAGAGGAAATCTCAATACTGAACATCTATGCCCCAAATACAAAGGCACCTACTTTTGTAAAAGAAACACTTTTAAATCTTAAATCGCACATCGATCACAACACATTAGTAGTGGGAGACTTCAACACCCCACTCACAACAATGGACAGATCATCAAGACTGAGGCCAAACAGAGAAATATTGAGTCTAACAGAGGTCATGAAACAAATGGACCTAACAGATATCTACAGAACGTTTCACCCAAACACAAAGGAATACAACTTTTTCTCAGCACCCCATGGAACCTTCTCCAAAATCGACCACATAGTTGGACACAAAGATAGTCTCAATAGATACAAGAAAATTGAAATAACACCTTGTATCTTATCAGACCACCACGGAATAAAGCTGGTCTTCAACAGCAAAAGATCAACAGAAAGCCTACACACACATGGAAATTGAACAGCTCCTTAATGGATGACCACTGGGTCAGGGAAGAAATAAAGAAGGAAATCAAAGACTTCTTAAAATCCAACGACAATGAAGACACAACATACCCAAACCTATGGGATACAATGAAAGCTGTGCTACGAGGAAAGTTCATAGCACTAAGTGCATTCAAAAAGAAAATTGTGACAGCTCATATTAGTGAATTAACAGGTAAGCTGGGTTAATTGGAAAAAAAAGAAGCTAACACGCCCAAGAGGAGCAGAAGGCAGAAAATCATCAAACTTAGGGCTGAAATCAACAACTTAGAATCAAAAAGAACTATACAAAGAATCAATGAAACCAAGAGTTGGTTCTTCGAGAAAATCAACAAAATAGACAGACCCCCTAGCCAAATTAACTAAAAGGCAAAGGGAAAGAACCCAAATCAACACAATCAGAAATGAAAAGGGAGAAATAACAACAGACATTCAGGAGATCCAGAAAAAAATTGGGGTCCTACTTTAAAAATCTATACTTCACCAAATTTGAAAACCTAAGCGAAATGGACAATTTCCTCGATAAATTCCACCTACCAAAACTAAATCAAAATCAGATTAACAGCTTAAACAGCCCAATAACCCCTAAGGAAATAGAAACAGTCATTAATAATCTCCCAACCAAAAAAAGCCCAGGGCCAGATGGCTTTAGCACGGAATTCTACCAGACCTTCAAAGAGGAACTAACACCATTACTCTTCAAACTCTTTCACCACATAGAAACAGAAAGAACACTGCCAAACTCATTCTATGAGTCCACTGTCATTCTGATTCCTAAACCACACAAAGACCCAACAAAGAAAGAGAACTTCAGACCAATCTCCCTCATGAACATAGATGCAAAGATACTTAATAAAATACTAGCAAACCGAATTCAAGAACACATCAAAAATATCATACATCATGATCAAGTAGGCTTCATCCCAGGAATGCAGGGATGGTTCAATATACGAAAGTCTATCAATGTAATTCACCATATAAACAAGATGAATGAAAAAAACCACATGATAATCTTGCTAGATGCAGAAAAAGCATTTGACAAAATCCAACACCCCTTCTTGCTAAAAGTTCTGGAGAGAACAGGCATACAAGGACCATACCTAGAAATAATAAATGCAATATATAGCAAGCCAGTGGCCAACATCAAATTAAATGGAGAGAAGCTTGAAGCATTTCCTCTAAACTCAGGGACAAGACAAGGATGTCCACTTTCACCATATCTCTTCAATATAGTACTTAAAGTTCTTGCTAGAGCAATAAGACAACTAAAGGAGATCAAGGGGATAAACATTGGAAATGAAGAAGTCAAATTATCCCTATTCGCAGATGATATGTTAGTATTCATAAGCGACCCCAAAAACTCCACCAGAGAACTTTTAGATCTGATAAACACCTTCAGCAAGGTGGCTGGACAAAAAAAAATTAATTAATTCAAAACAATCAGAATCCCGACTTTACAGAAAAAACAAATGTGTTGAGAAAGATATCAGGGAAACAACACCCTTCATAAATAACAGAACTCCCAGGATAGCTAAATGAATCCTGTACAATTAACAAAAAAAAAAAAAAAAAAAAAAAATCTGGAGGTATCACAATCCCAGATTTCAAGCTGTACTACAGAGCAATAGTAATAAAAACAGCATGGTACTGGAATAGAAACAGACCAGTGGATCAATGGAATTGAATTGAAGACCCAGAAATGAACTCACACACAAATGGTAACTTAATTTTTGACAAAGAAGCCAAAACCATACAATGAACAAAGGACAGCATCTTCAACATATGATGCTGGTCCAACTGGATGTCGACATGTAAAAGAATGAAAGTAGACCCATACTTATGACCTTGTACAAAACTTAAGGCGAATGGATCAAAGATGTTAACATAAGGCCAGACACACTAAATCTATTAGAAGAGAAAGTGGGGAAAACCCTTGAACTAATAGGCACAGGTGACAACTTCCTGAACAGAACACCAACAGCTCAGGATCTAAGACCAACAATCAATAAACGGGACCTCATGAAACTGAGAAGCTTCTGTAAGGCAAAAGACACTGTCATTCAAACAAAACAGCAACCTACAGATTGGCAAAAGCTCTTCACCAACCGCACATCTGACAGAGGGCTAATATCCAAAATTTACAAAGAGCTAAAGAAATTAAATGCCAAGAAACCAAATAATATAATCAAAAAATGGGGAACAGAGCTAAACAGAGAATTCACAAAGGAGGAATCCCTAATGGTTGAGAGACACTTGAAGAAATTTTCAGGATCTTTAATCATCAGAGAAATGCAACTCAACATGACTCTGAGAAACTATCTCACACCTGTCCTGTTACAATGGCTAAGATCAAAAGATCAAATGAAAGCACATGCTGGCGAAGTTGTGGAGAAAGTGGAACACTCCTCCATTGCTGGTGGGAGTGAAAGCTTATACAATCACTATGGAAATCATACTGGCAATATCTTAGAACACTTGGAATAGGTTTACCTCAAGACCCAGCCATACCACTTCTGGGTATACACCCAATTGACTCCTCACAGAATCATAAGGAAGTTTCCTCATCTATGTTCATAGCAGTCTTATTTGTAATAGCTAGAAACACAAAACAACCCAGGTGTCCCTTAACTGAAGAATTGATTAAGAAACTGTGGTACATCTACACAATGGAATACTACTCAACTATCAGAAACAATGAAATCATGCAATTTGCAACCAAATTGATGGAACTAGAGAAGCTCATTCTGAGTGAGCTAACCCAGGCTCAGAAGGATGCACATGCCATCTATTCACTTATAATTGGATTTTAGTCATATAGTACATGATAATTATACTATAACAATGCACCAAGGAGAACAGGAGCATAGACTTTGTTTCCTGTCCAAGAGACACTTTGCCCTAGTGGTGCTGCCTTATATGCCCCTCAAGGTAGATTAAGTTCCTCTCATATGTTAACACCTCAGAGTCAGAGTATACTAAAAAGTATACTGACAAGTTTCTACTAACTTGCCAACAATTGAACAGTTTAGACAACACAGGTTTTTTAACTCATTCTATAAAGCCATCATTAGAATTATTACTAAAGTCACACAAAGCTTTTTTATTTGACAAGAACAAATGCACAGAGCAATGTCTCAGGGCATTGACACAAAAATCCTCAATGAAATATAAAATTGCATATATGACTACTTCATAATAAATACAAAATAGGGTCCAAATATATACTTTATTGTGTTTTGAATTTCAAATTCCACATGTCTCATAGGTATGAAACAAAGTAATTGATGTGTTTATATTCCTCATTGTCATAGTTTCCTTTCTGATGATGTTATGAAATAATCTGACAAAAATGGAAGAAAGGAAGAAAAGAGTTTAATTACATCTTACAGTTCCAAACTACCATCCATTATTGTGGGGAAGTGAAGTCATTACAAATTAGAATTTGTACTATTTACTAATGGTTCTATCAACACTTAAAAAGTCAATTAGTGTAATCTATAATAGCAATAAATGGTACAAAAACTATTATATGATTATATCATGAAGAATATTATAGAAAGCTATATTTAATACCATGTTTTCTGAGAGGGAACTAGAAAGTTAGGTACTAAGATAAAAAACATGGAAAGATTCCTCTTTTACTGAATTCCCTATACTACATTGTGCTAGAAGACAAGAGAGGGAAAGAAAGTATACAGATAGTGAGAAGAAAAGTTAAAATTGTCCATGACAGTAGATAAGATGGTCCATTTATATAGAAACCCACAATGAACTAACAAAGTTTTTAAGAATACAGGCTACACAGTTGTGATGGTTGACAAGAAAATTTCAATACTTGTCTACATTAGATGGACCTGTGTGCTGATCTGTGGGGGATTGTATTAAGAACATTGATATAGGAAAACACAGCCCACTGTGGGTGACACAATTCCCTAGGCAAGGAGTCATGCTCTGTATAGAAATGGAGAAATCAGGCCCAGAACAGGTAAACAGGAAAACAAATATGTATGCTATCATTTTTTTCTCTGTTCTTGTAAGTGATCTAACTAGATGTTTCAAGTTCCTGCCTTCACTTCCCCACAATAATGGATGGTAGTTTGGAACTGTAAGATGTAATTAAACTCTTTTCTTCCTTTCTTCCATTTTTGTCAGATGATTTCATAACAGCATCAGAAAGGAAACTATGACAATGAGTAATATAAACACATCAATTACTTTGTTTCATACCTGTGACACATGTGGAATTTGAAATTCAAAACACAATAAAGTTTATATTTGCAATCCCAACATTATATGTAGAATTTAGATCAGAAAAATTAAAGCATTGATAAAGTAAACAAGTAACTAGGCAGAGTGGAGATTTATTCCATATTCTAGTACAACAAAATAACACCATGCTGTCAACATAATTATTAAGCTTTACTATACCTCTAACAAAACCTAAGTGAAAATCCTGAAAATTAATGTTTAGGCATTGACAAAATATTAACAAAGTTTACATGTTCATGAAGGTTCAACGAGGAGGCAAAAGACCAAGAGGGCCAACATGAGCCTGAAGAAGAACACAGAGGACTAAGGCTCATTCAACGTTGATTATGAAGTTACAGGAATGGTGGTGATGGTGAAAAAATAGACACCACTTAAAAAGACTATAAAGCCTACTCATATACAGACAACTGATCTTTGGAAAGACAGAAAAAATATAAAGGAGGAAAGAGTATTTAAAATAAATACAATGGTATACAAGAGAAGATATAGACACCATAATCCAAATATTGCCCAAAGACTTAGAAATGTATTCTATTTACTTAATTCTACACACTTAAATAATATATCTAAAACAAGAAAATATTACAAGAAAAGTTTTATGGTTTAATCCTGATGATGGGATTATTCATTTAATAAATTTAATTTTTTCAATGGATTCTGTTTCCAAAACTATTTTTCTCTCTCCATATATATATATATATATATATATATATTCCCTATAGCAGAAGGCTGTGATGATCTCCTTCAAAAGCACAGAGTAAAGAGATGTTTATATAAAGAGTTGTTTAAATAAACAACTCAAATATTTCAGCTAAGCACCTGGACTAATTCCTTAGGAATTCTAAATTCAAAATGGATCATTTTGATTTATACAGCTAGTGAAACATGAGCCATCTGATCACAAATAATAGCCAGGGCAATTGGCAAGGTGGGGATGTTACACTGGGGGTAGTCGTACTGTGGAAATTGGAATATGTCATATAGGAACCCTATGGCCACTTAATGCCATTACCTGTGAAAACTGGCAATGTCTCAGAGCATTTCTTTCTTCACATATAATTTAAAAATAAAAATGGCTGCCAACTCACTTGGCAGATAAGGTAATCTGAGATGCTCTGAAAGTCACCTGGCTTAAACCTATTTTAAGTGCAATTGTGTCAAGGACTGTGGGTGGTGACTGGGGAGTAGAACAGAAGACAGAGAGAAGAGAAGGAAGAGTGGGAATCAATCATCACCTTAGCGAGCCTGGGGTCTTTATATGAATCAGAGTCTGTCAGGTCCAAAGGCAAAATGGCTGCAAGTCACTGCTACCATGCCATGTTCTTTCTGTGGAATTGTCCTCATCACTGACTGAGTAAAATTTCCGCAAGAGCTCTGGGCAGTCTCCACAGAGGGCACTGCTAACATCTTAACATCAAAGAGAGATGGGAGGGTGGGTGCACCCAAAATGGCTTGATCAGGCAAGCCCTATGTGGAATACAAGAGTATTCCAAAAGCAGTCTGTCCTAATACTAGTTTTGATCCCAGGTTTTGTAAGCCAGTCATCATTGTTGAAAGAATGGTATTTTGCTTGTTTGTATATTTTTTAATCTGTGTAAGAGTAAAAGTAGTAACTAGTAATTATAATCAGAATGCTTTAATAAATGAAAAATTTATAATTGCAAAGCTAAGTAGAAGCCCTAAATGTTCCTCAATAAAATTTCTTTTCAAAGTGTTTCAATTCTTTCTTTGATTTTTATATTGAAGAAAAATATTTTCTTTGAAACTGTGTAATGAATTTGAAAGAATTCTAAGGAGAAGAATGGTGTTTCTTCTGAGCCACAAATGACACATGTTCCATTCCTGTTATAATTGAAACAAAATGAAACTTTGAAGAAAGTGCATCAAGAATCAAAAATATTTTCCTCTGACATCTTCTCTTTTTAAGTTTCTTCAAATGGGATCTGGGTACTTACTGAATATTCCCACGTGAACCACTTGTCTGAAGAGGTTTAGAAAGCAAATTGGTGGACAGAAAGTCTTGTCAGCTTCCCCCAGGACAATTAATCGTTGATCATTTGAACTGCATTTGTCTATGACACTATCATTTAGGAATTAGGTATAGTGTATACTGCATATAAACAGGAGCATTGTGAACTTATGGAGGACTTTCATTTCATGCTGAGAAAATGAAAGAATTTTGGCTTGAAGTACCTAAGCTCATCCCAAACCCAAAGGAAAATTATTTGACAAAGATTTGTAAAATTCAGCTCAGAACTTTCAGGTTCCACAACAAAACAAAACCCATCTATGTTTTCCCTAAAAGGAAATAATGTGCATACAACTGCAAACTAAACTGAAGCATGCTTGATGTGATTGTTCTCATAGAAAGTCTCCCATTTATTTATACTGCATGCCTTCTGTGTACAATTAATGCTCTCTCTGAATTTTCAATTTGTTTTTATGCATACAAAGGAGTGCAACTTCCACATAGTATCAAGAGGGTCGAGTAAGTCTCTTGGAGTCAACTGAAGTTAGAGTGAGCGCCAACATAAGCACAGCAACTACCAGGGAACAGGGACATTTTCAAGAAATCAGTAGAGTAAACACCGCAAGAAAACGCTTCAACTTCTTCAGGGCTGCAGACTGCCTACGTGGAAGAGACGATTCAAAAGCATGCGGAGTGACATTTTGTTTCCATTTGTTAATGCCAGGCACGGGGTGTCCTCTTCCAGTACCTGTGGGGTAAGTGCTTTGAGACAACCTCTAGATAGGGTCTTAATGCCTTTTCCAATAGAGACTTGCCCATCCTTGGGCAATTCACTCCAGTTTAGTCTCTCTTGACCTCATTTTTTAAATAATTTCTGTAAAGAATTGTCTGCCTTGATGTGCGTTCTTAATCTAATTTTACAGATGAGAAAGTGAAAGTTAAGCAATCATCCCACAATCAAGGCTTCAGGTGGATCTATTTACTCCAAGGCTGCTCCTTGTGCTGTCTCTATGTTTCACCCTATCTACCTTTTCTTTTAGCACTGCTATTACAGTGAATGACAATTGAAAATCAAGCTTAAGAATGAAAATATAATAACTATCATTTCTTTTTGAAATACTGTTTAACAAATATTCTCATTAATTGTTTGACAATTTCATTTAATGTATTTTGAATACATTTATTTGGTGCCCCACTCAACTTCTCCTATGACTACTTTCTCCACCCTTGCTTCCATTACATCCTTATTTTGAGCTTCTTTTTCTTTCCACTCCCACTGGGTCCAGTTTGTGTTGTGCAGTTAGTCTTGGGAGTGGTTCCTTCTCTGGAATGTGGTCAACTTACTATGGGTCACGTCATTGAAGAAAATTGACTCTACCTTTTTCAGCAGCTGTCAAATGCCAATGTCTCCTCAGCTGGTGGTGAGTTTTGTGCCCACTTTCCTTCCTCTATTCTGGGCTTTTGTTTATCTTTATTCTGTGCCAATCTTGTACATGCTATCACAATTACTGAGAGCTCATATGTATGTCTGCTTTGCTGTTTCTAGAAAACACTGTTTCTTTGAAGTTATTCACTACCTCTGGCTCTTCTTCCTATGTCTTCTTCCTCAAAGAATCCTGAGCCTTGAGTGAAGGGGTGTGGTATGTGCACATCATTTAGGGCTGAGCACTCAATAATCTTTTATTTTTTGTATGTTGATCCATTGACAGTCTCTGAGATAGTTGCCATCCACTATGAGGAAAAGTTTCTCTGGTCTGAAATTCCAAATTGGTGTTCACCATAATCCTTATTTCTTATGTCTAAACGGCATTCAGATAGTCTAAGACTGAGCAATTCTGATTTCTATTGAACTGTGGAAGGGTAGTTGAAAAAAAGAAGAGAAAATGAAAGGAAAACCAAAGAAAGAGCAGCAGGTACTATTGAGACTGCTGGTGGATTTCTGTTTCCAAACCAAGCAAGGAACAAACTAACACCATTGGTCTCTTGCTGCTTGGATCATCTCCTCCACTTACAGGAGGATGTGGAAGGCATTCCAGCTGTAGTTAATGGAAATGCATACTCTAGACTAAGTGGCATTGGCCAATTCTGGTGAACTATCTAAACTAGATTAGCTTACATGAAAGTGGAATGTGTGAAAGGAAGGTACAAGGGAGAATGTACTCATACTGCATAATCAGTGCAAATGTATTGTAAATTTGGAAACTCACTTTGGAAATGAATGTAAATGTGTGTGTGTTTGGACAGACAACCCCACAGATTTCAGGGTGAGGACTCATGGCAATCTGACCGTGTGAGTGAATACTGTTTATTTTCAGTGATTCCTTACCTTTGGTCTAAGATCTATTTCAATTCAAACAGCTACATTTTCACTAGGAGAAGAACAAAATTTGCTATTATGATTAAGACATTTGGCTTTGGTGGTTTGACCTAGGCCAGTCACACCCATGAGGGATATCTACTTTTATGACATGACCTAGCAGAGCAACTCCATTGATCTGATCTCTGGCATTCTGACTCTTTCTTGCACTGGCCCAGATTTTCTCAGAGATTTCTGGAGCATTACCACAGTGACAAGACTGGGTATTATTTCGTATTCTGCTGTCTGTCAAGTGGAAGTGTCTCAATTCTTTTTCCCGTGGCTATAATAAAAATACCCCTTTCAAAGCAACTGAAAGATGGAAAGGTTTATTCGGGTTCACAGTTCTTAAGTGCAGCCTCTCAGGAGAGGGAAGTCGAGGTAACTGGAGTTTGAAGCAGCTGGTCATTTTTTTTTTCTCTGAGTCAAGGAAAAGAGAACAATGAAATCTGGGGGTCAGCGAGAGTTCTGTGCTGTGTGCAGTCCAGAATCCACCTAGAGAATGGTGCAGCTACTTTTACCATATATCTTCTTACAGTAATTAACCTAATCAAGATAATGCCTGGCAGGGTGGCCAAAGGTTTGCCTCCTGTGTCTATTAGACCTTTCCAAGTTGATAATATTAATCATCACAAGGGTCTCAGAAGCCATAACTAATCAAGTAGGCATGTGGGAAGAAAAAATGGCAACCTCTTAGAGCTTGAAACCAGGCTCGCCTAGAAAACAACACTATTTTTCTCCATATAATTTGTATTTAACTGGGATGCCTACCCCTGTCTCTCCTACTTACTTCCACCATACCACAAAATAGGATTCTGATTACTTTAAAAGTGTTTGTATACCATCAAAATATAATGTCTATAAACAGACAGTGTTTGAATAGTCTTCTTGCTTTTCCCCAGACAATAGATATGATGGTAGCAGAATAGTAAAGCACCGTTCGTCTAGTACTCTAGAGGTACCTTCCTTCTTCATTCCCTCCCTCCTTCCCTGTTTCCTTTTTTTTTTCCAACGACACTTTATCACAACTTCTGTTCATTCATTTTCATATTGAATACTACCAAGAACAGTAGCACTATGAGCCCCTGTGATGGTTATTATTAACTGCCAACTTGAGTTGGTAAATGCCTTGGGGGTAGGGAAGCTGAGCTCTGAAGTGTGTTATTGAGAGGTGACAAAGGATAGGGGTTGCGCCTAGGTTAAAATAAATCTCTGGTGATGTTTCCTTGGAAGGCACTTGTATTTCCTTGCTACAACTGCTGTGACCAGGGAGTAAGTAGATGTCCTGTTCCAAATACTTTGACCACCATGGTGCTTTTCCCAACCAAATAAGGACAAACAACCATAGACTAAACCTTTACATTTTGATTCCAAGTAATTCTGTCCTCCTTTTATTTCATTTATATGAAGCATTTTGGTAAAAATTAACTAGTATACCTCTATATTAATTCCTCCTTATTACCACATTCTTTCTACAATCAATTTCATTAAAAAAAACCAACCCACATGTTCTTTTAGATATCAAACTACCATTTTATAATATTTATGATAGCTAATACTGGAGGAAACTCCAATAGGGAAAGTTTAGGAACTTTTCACAGAAGTGGATTTGAACTGTTGATTTGGAAATCAAACTCCATTACCACACAGTATCTGTTATGCTGTTGTTGCTGCTTGTTTGTTTGTTTGTTTTGTTTTGTTCTTTTTTTTTTTTACTGGTGACAAAATAGAAATACATAGACAAGCATAGTATTCCATTTTCCTTTGTGTTGCTGTGATTGAACACTTTGACCAAAGCAACTTAGAGGAGGAAACTGGCTTACACTTCCTGGTCAGAGTCCTTCACCAAGGGAAGTCAGAAGTGCGTGTACATGAGTGGAGTTCAGAGGTCAATGGCAGCTAATAATCTTTATCCCTTTCTACCTTAATTTTTAGACAGAGTCTCTCACCAAATCTGGAGCTCACCCATTGACCAGCAAATGACAGGAATCCTCCTGCCTCTGGCTCCTCAGCACTGGTATACAAGCACACCACACATGTGTGGCCTGGGGGTTGTCGTGCATGTGCAGTAAAGACTATAGTGACTGAGTCACCTTCCCACTCCCCAACTTTTTCTAGATTTTCAGCAGAGCAGTCTGATTATCAAACTCATTTTTAGACCCAGTGGATTTTGAGAGGGTCATGCTTCAGCGGAAGACTTATGGAATTTCTGAGATGTTACTGTGGCCCTATAAAACTCACATACTAAATCTTCAATTTATTTATGTGGTACCTACAGATAAAGCCTGATTAAATCTCTGTAGTGGTATTTTAAAAATAAGGTAAAGACGTAGACTAAGCTGGATACCATTGCAAGGATGCCAAAATCAGTTTAATTTTAGATATTATTTGAGGGAAAGAGTTGCTACCAAAATCACAGGAAGCCACAGGAGCATTTTTCATGGCATGGTTACCTACTCACACAATACTCAATGCATATGTGACTTTGGATATATAAGATAAATTTAGTGAAGTATGTTACTTCCCAAACATTTCTATTTTCTCAATGATTCAAATCTTACTTTTATATTAGTTCTAATATTTTGTCAAGCCAAATGTATTTGAGAAAAGGATTACAAAAGATTCTAGCTTTTGTTTTTGTTATTTCTCCCTGATTTTGCATTTGTTCTAAATAAATGAAGAGATAGGGAGCCAAAAGCAAGGTGAATGCAAAGCAAAATGTACTTTGTGAACAAAATACTCTATGCATAATTAATAGCGATAACATTTCCTGTTGGTTTCTTTGTCCAATAAATACATGTGCTTTCTTCTTTTCATAAATGTATAAATTACATTTATTCACATTTTATATAAAAATTAAATCTTTCTATGGTATTAATACAACAAGCATAAGTGCATCATATTATATAGAATTTCTAATTTCTGGGTTTATACTACAAATTGAACCCCAGTCATGTTTTGGCAATAATATTTCCCATTGTCCCTTGTAGTTAACACTGTCTGTCTAGCAAAGCAACAACCAATAAATGTAAATAGAAGTTCTTGGTTGAAACATCTAATTAAATCATGTATAGTATAAGAAAGACCTGGCCTGTTTGTTTTGCACCTCCATTCCCATGGCCTCTTCTTGTTTAGACAAGTAGTTCATCAGTTCTCACATTTCAAGATCAATGGTCATGAGGACGTAGCTCACATGACAAATGATAGTAGAAAATAAACATAACATTGGATGTTTTCATGGTTTGAACATAAAATGTTACTATTACCTTGTGTACTTAACTTTGTTTGCCTGTTAATGGTCTTTTGAGAAGTGTTTGGGTTCTGAAGGCAATGGCCCAAAAAACATGAATTCTATGATAGATTCATAGTATGATATTATTATGATAGGTACTTAAGGGACTAGGAGGAGGAGGCCTGTTGGAGGAGACAGGCTAATCACTAGGGGTATCTGCTTAGGGATATCCCTTCCCTCTGTTCCTTTCTGTAGTTCCTCTGTGCTTCTGATGTGATGTTAAGTTGCTCAGACCTGCCATGCCCTCCCATCAAAAAAACTGTGAACAAAACCACAGGATTCCTTCCTGCAATTGTGTCTCTAAGGTATCTGATCACAGCAACAATAGAGCTAATTAGCTTAGACTCTTGACACCTCTAATCACATCATTGGTTACCATTTTTTTGCACCAGTGTTAAGATGTCCATGTTAAGACATTTTGTGTAGTAAAAAAGTAATACTTAACACATTTTTCAGGGTTCTGATAAATTACTAAGAAGTCAAAGGTTTAAGCAAACAATAACATGGCACCATGGTAGAAATTTAAAAACATTCCTATATAAGAGTAAATCATAGTAAATAATATTCCCTAAGTAACTTTACCTAAAGGTAAGATTAGTCCACTTAGAATCACATTGTGAAAAATGACAAAAGTGTTTAAATAGAATAAATCTACAATAAATTTACAATATTATCAATTTTAGAAGGAAGAGGCAGCCCAGTAATAAAATTTTCTTTCTTTGACAGTTTCCTTAACTTGTAAAATGGTATCCTAATTTCCCATAGTGCTGCAGAAATCTGTCATTGGTATAATTTTACTGAGGAACATTGACGTGTCCTAATAACACATGACATGTTGAAATTAGAAACTGAAATCAATTATTAGAAAAAAAGTTTTGAAAGATTTGCCCATGGGGATTAAACATATTAATAAGGTCATTGTGACTTTGTGAGGCACTGCGCTGAGAAAAGTCAGAAAACAGCTCACTTTGACTCTAAGTGCCTCCAAATGCTGGCAGAAACTTCCCACAGTCACCATGATTGTGAGCTGCATCGTGCTGATAAGAAATAGAAAGTAATTTCTTACATATAATGTATGAACTCTTTAAATTGATTTTTAAATCTGCTCCTTTCAATTTGTCTATTCTGTGGCTCATCCTGATATTCTCCTTGCCTAGAAACCCAACTGTGACAGCTGCTGCATACCAAACATGCAGTCATTTTTATTAAAAAATATGTTTTTTTCCATCAGACCCAGATGCACAAAACTTTATCAGATGTTGGATTCCAAGGGGAAGATGAGATTATATTGACATTCAACAATTTAAACAAGCATTTTTTTAAAGATACCTTTGTTAAAAATTTTTATAAGTCTACCCCAATAAGGTATTAAAACTATAAAATTATTTCCCTATATGAGGGGAGTATATATTGAAAATGAAGAGTTGTAGACATAAGGGATGTCTACATCCTAGAGAGATGGCTCAGAGGTTAAGAGCTATCTTTTTGCTCTTGCAGGGGACCTTAGTTGAAGTCCCAGGATCAGGCATTTTATAACCATGTGTCATTCAACCTCGATATGATCTGATGCCCTCTTCTGGCACTGTGGGCACCTGCATGCATATGAGCATTCTCAGACACACATACATATAATTAAAAATATTTTTAAGTTATGAAATTAAAATAAATAATTAAAAATAAAGTTACTATATAATACAAATTGTAAAACACTGTCTTTTTGAAATGTCAAATTGCCATTATATATGGCAGAGATAATGTCATATGCTTGTATATAGATCTTATAGCTTGAAACTTGAGTGATGAACATGCTACAACAGACAAAGATAACAGTCAGACAGTAAGTGTACACTGTCAGTACATGTACTGTGATGTAAATGGCTTATTGCAAGACCAATGTATAATATATTAGCATTAATTAGTAAAATTAACATTATATAAATAACTCTTTAAACTATGTTCATCCAATCAACATGCTAGATGACCTGAAACTGCAAGAATAAACATTTCTCATGTCATTTAAATGACTATGCTAAAAGTGAGAATATAATATTAAAACATTATTAAGGAGTTTAATTCCTTAGTTTAAAAGCATAAAACATTCATTGCAATCTGTTTGTGTGTTGCTGTGGAATAATATTTCTGTCCCTCTACAATTTCTGTCTTGAAACTCTACCTTCAGTGTGACTGTCTTTCTAGGTGAGACGTTTTGGGCAGTAAAAAGGTCATGAATGTGAAGTTATGTTAAATAGGATTAGTCTAGCCAGCTAGTCACTAGTGAGGGCAGAGGATGACCATGAGAAAGACCTTAAGCATGCTACCTTAAGCATGCTACCACCTTGACCCCAGAATTCCAGTCACCAGGAAAGAGATATAAAATTTTGTTATTCATAGTCTATGCAATCAGTGAACCAATCAAAAAATATATAAAATAGCAGCAATATAATAGAAGGCAATGAATATAGTAATTCTTTCAAATTTTAAGCTTTATAAAGGATCACACTAAATACATACTAATTTAAAAAAGAAAACACTCTTAAAACATGCTTTCTTTATGCAGGAACCTATAATTAACACCTTTCTAATATAAGTATTCTACTCTGAGCAAAGTCAAACATAACCCTGAGCTGAGGCTTACAGTCTCTGTTCTCTGCATCTCAGTCCAGCCTCTGAGATGGCTGGAAGTAGAAAACTGTGACCATATTCCTGATCTTCTGAGAGAATGCAGCAAGCAGAGATGGCACCCATTCGGTTCAGTGCTGGGTCTGGGTATCTGATCCAGGACAGTGAAGGGGGGCAGAATGAAAAGAATGGAGCATTGTCTGGCACTGTTCTTCTGCCTTAAGGTAATAACAGGAAAGAGGAACACCATACTAATTTCCCAGTAGAGAAGTAACAAATGATAAGGTAAGGAGGGATCTGAATGAACACACCTAAAAGGTGACAAGATTGTCATAGCTCATTGGAAGTCATAAGATATCGAAAGGAGTTGAGTGCTGTGATTTAGGAAATGAACAATCCACAGAATAATCACTAAAATCACTACCCAAGAAATATTTGAAAGAATTATTATTTTTTTTGTCATTGTTTATGTGTGTGTGTGTGTGCTCTCGTGCACGCATGTGCATGCCCACGCACATGTTCAGAGTAAGTGAAAGTACTTGTGGAAACCAGAAGCAACCATCAGATCTCCTACAGTTAGAGTTAAACAGGTTGCTAAGAGCTACTTATTCAGTTACCAGGAACTTAACCCCAGGCTTCTGCAAGAGCACTATGTACTCTTAACCATTGAATCACTCCTCCAGCCCCACACAGAAAAATGTACAAACAATGTAGAGGAGTTAAAATTACATTACCAAAAGTGCAACCAAAGACAAAGATGAGAGGAATAGAAAAGAGAGAATAAACAGAAAACTAAAAGATAACTCCATTTTACTTATAATTAAGTTATAAGTAAAAATTAAATTATGGTAAAAGGACTGAAGTAAAAAGATACAAGAAAACATTGGAGACTTACAAAGTCAAGAATTATTTTTGAGTAATTTAAAGATTTAATTTTTACTTTAGATTACATGTATGTGTGAGTATTTGAATATGAGTGAAAATCTTGTGGAGGCTATAAGAGGCCATTGCATCCACTGGAACTGGAGTTACGGGAAGTTGGGAGCAACCTCACATGGTTACCATTAACTGAATTCAGGATTTATATAAAAGCAATACATGCTCTTAATTACTAAGTCATTTCTCTCCAGCTTCTATTTTGAGTAAATTTAAACAAAGAGTTTTGAGTATACACTCTTAATAGACATATTCTAAGGATAAAATAAATCATGAGCATATTTCATATGGTAATAATATGTTGTCTTTAACAACCACATCCAGAGAGTAATATAACCTTTCCCACTTAGAAATATTAAGACTTCTTGAGAAAACTGCAGAGTCTCAGGACTGACAAAAGACACAGCGAAGAGACTAGAGTAGATTTTCATGTGGTAAAGGAAAATAAGCTACAAAGAATACTGTGGAGAACTCAAATGAGCCAGGTGTTAATAAAAGATGTTCCCATTTTTCAAAAGAAGATGATTTTAACAACTGCAGAAGACTAATGGATGGTATTTTTATAATACATATCATATATGTTAACATGTGTGGAGTTATAGTAATAAAAGAATACAAAATGAAATATAACATATTTAGAGGCATAGAGAAGCACATAAAGAAAAGAACCTCTTGTGGTTACTAGCTTTTATTTTATAAACTTTATTTTAAGAAACCCAACAATTGATGAGGTAAAGGCACTCTATATAGAAGAATTAATCTCAGCTAATTAATTCCTTTTGGTAGAAATAAAGCTAGAATGCCACCATTTTGCAAACCATGGTGGCATTAGATAATTATTCCATGGTCATCAATTGCTAGTGACTCATGTGGAAATACTGACTGTGAGGTGGTGATGAATAGATGCCCCTGACCACCATCCACACCACATGCAGAGACAAGAAATTGTGAATGTTATGCATCTTCTGAGAATATGCAAAATATTCTAGAAGAAAATCCAAACTGGGCTTCATCAATCATCTTGGGAAGCTACTAGTCCTTAAGGAAGATATGGCAGAAGGAAAACACAAGATAAGAAATCTGCTTCCTTCATAAAAAATAAAAGAGGTATCTCTTGTTATTTAGAAGATTCTTTGAAAGACATGGAACTGAGTAAAAGTCATATACTGATCTCTGGTAGGACTCAACTGTTGAAACTGCAATAGGGCATCTCAGGGGATTTGGATGCTACCTACATACCTAGTGGAATTAAGGGATAATTCTTTCTATTTAGTACTGACAATAGAGTGTTAATTTTTAAAAAGAGTTCTAATCTCCCAAATACACATTCTGAAATATTTATAAAGGAAAGACGGAATAGGTAGAATTAGCTTAAAAAGATCCATTAGGGCATGGTAACACTGATGAAATAGGGAGGATGTCCAACTGAAGAGATGTAGGCAGGGCAGCCAAAACCCATGCCAGTAGGGAGCATGCACATTCATTATACAATTCCACACTTTCCATACATATCTAAAATTATTTTATATTAATAGATAAAAGCATTCTCAGATTGAAAAAAGTGCTAAAAAGGAGGATAGACATTAAGACGGTATTCTAAAACAGTTATAAGAATCACATTCAAGAGTCTGTGCTATTAAGTATGTGAAAACAAATCTACTCTGCTTATCTATTGGGAATAAAATTAAGGCTATAAGAAAGGGCAGCCTGCACACTATTAGGAAGTGATTGACCCTAATCTGCTTTTGTCATTAAGAAGACCTTGAGGTTTTTTTTCAGGAATTTATAAGATATTATTCCAATTTATACTTAAATATAATTAAAATACTACTAAATGCTTAAACCAAATACTAAACATATTGAGAATTTAATTAAAAAAATACAAAACAGAAGTAACTGCCAAAAGAGAAGAGAAAGGAGGAAATAGCCAGGAAAAGAATAAATAAAGCACACACGGAACATAAAAAATGAATTCAATATACCTATAATCACAGTCAATCTAATATATATATATATATATTCTGATTTTCAAACACAGAGCTTCTCAAGTGAAGTGTAAGACTAGAACAGCCTCATATTCCTTGCTAGAGACTCAAACCAAAAACAAACAGGAGAAGTTTAACAGTAATATATGAAGTTTTGCATCAGCTAAATACAGACTGGGTAGCATCCCTGTTATCTGTTTGTGGTTTCACCCTACAGTCAACATGATCTGAATATATTACATAGGAAACTCTAGTAAACAAATTCTACTTTTAAAACAAATGCTGATGCCCTGTGTCCGCTTCTCCCTCGAGATATCCAGGCTCCTTGAGTACCGCACTGGGCTGGAGGGAGTGAAAGTTAGTTGGTGTGGGTGAGGGCAGTGCACGGTCTCTGTTAGTTAGTGTGCAGTAGAGAACACAAACAAGAACAGCTTCCGAGAACAGGTCTGATTTATTAGGGATGGGATGTCCCCTGGGGAGGTGGTCAGGGTCTCTAGGGCAAGGTTTGTGTAGCCATGTGTCTTTGGCCAGAGCAGGGGTCTTGGAGGATGCTTCACCTGCTTACGAAGGAGCTGTAGGGTGGGGGTGGTGCTTAAAGGGTCTAACAAGGAGTGAAGCCTGATAACTATCAGGGTAATAAATTCTAACTAGGGTTCACAATAGGGGAGCCAGCTTTATGATGCCAGGTTGGGAGGGAAGAGGTAATCAACTCCTGCTGCTCTCATGTTTTGAGGTTTCTGGGGTTGAAGTTTCCTCTACCTTTCCTCTGTAACCCTGGACCATTACGGTCCCATAAAATGTCAAATCAAAGAACAATGTTAAGTTACAAACCATGCACTGTTATGAATAGTGTGATAAAGTTTGACACCTCCATGCTCACTCCCTCCAGAGGTGAAGATCTTCCCTAGGCTCAGAGTTTTTACTATGCCACCTGGTAGTTATAGTCATCATACAGGGTGCTGTGCCATTGAACTACTGTGGTCAATGGATTGTTATTTTATTTAATAATGGCCTCAAAACTGAAATATCGATGCTGGTAACTTTTATGAAAAGACAAGAAAAACAGAGACAGAAGATGAATGGATGGATGGATAGAAAAGCTGATATAGAGAGTATAGTACTTTAAAACTATAATATATACTTTGACTGGATTATAAGAACAAACCAACATATCTAGATCATCACATTATGGGGTTTTAGTAATACTATATTAACCATATAAAAAAGAATATAGAATATGAAAAAAGCACATTCAATAAGCTTTATCTGATGAATGTGTGTAGAAAAAATAATTAATTAAATTACATTAGGAGTATTTATATTATTGTTAATTGGTTTGGCAACTAATCCTTAAACCGCCATTATAAATGAGTGCACACAGTGACCATGTAGATTTTAACAAGCCTTGGCCTGAATTTAGCAATCTTGGCCCATCTAAGCTAGCTCTTAATTCTACTACCCAAATACGACCCCATATATACATACGTCCCCTTGGACTGCCATTCTCCACGATATGCCAATGTTCCTGGCCATGTGGAATGAAGTTCTTTTTTTTAACCCATGTAACCCATGGTGTGTGCCTCCTTCTTCCTGCTGCTGGCTGGAAAGCTTTAATCCTCTGTCTAAAGCACAGGCTTTCTCTTCTAGTCTCAGGGAGTCCCACCTTTCCCTGTCTTTGCCCAATCTCAGGCCTCGGCATTTTATTTAAACAATCGGAGTCAATGTAAGTAACAGACAGCAAACAGGACCAATTAATTGACATTTAAAATGCTTAACACTACCCCAACAAACGTGTGTATTAGTCTTTATTTTGTAACTTCAAACTGAGGAATAAAATCTGTTTCCAAGCACATTTTCAGCATTTATAAATTTCAATCATTCTTGTTGATAAAACAATCTCAGTACATATCAGGGAAGGATCATCACACAAGTCATGTTCTAATAGCACAAAGCAATAGAATTCAGAATCAATAGATATGAAAGAGAATGAATAATAAGAAGTGAAAAAACAACAAAAACACATACACATATATGTACTTACGTACGTACATATGTATGTAAGTATGTACGTATGCATAAATAAGAATTTGTTTTTTTGCTGTGTTGAGGGTTGAACCCAGAGCCTTGTAGATGCTAAGCAAGTGCTCTTTAACTATGCTATAGCCCCTACGTTCAACTTAAGAATTTGTAAGAAAAAAGTGTAAAAGTCATAGATAGAACATAACAATATTAAATACTAAGATTGTGAAAAAAAGAAAAGAAAAGAAATAAGTTCTATGGGAAGACCAATAATTTTTAAAACTTTTAGAAAGAAAAATAGACAAAAAGTACAAATGGTTAATATTTGGAATGGATAAAAAGTATATTATTACAGCTTCAATTTGCACAAAAAACTGAATAAATAAGATACAGAAAAGGTTAGTTTAAAAAGGAAAAGGAAAGAGTACTCAGAAGGACATGGAATGAACAGAGAGAGGCACAATGGCACAGTAGAATGTAGTGAGAACACAAACATCAAACACAAGGTGACAAAACTACATAACACATTGTTTAGAAATATGTGCATGTATTATAAACCTACCAATAAAAGGACATTAAGTACTCCGAATTCAAGATAGTGGCCATTTGGCAAGGAGCTGTATCAGATGAGCTGGTAATCAAGATGGTAACACAGAACTTCAATGTTATTACAGTGTGTGTGAGTGGACATTTCCAGCCTCCATCTAACATTTTAGACTGAAGAATGGGTACTCAATAGTTCCTGTTATTATGAACACATATATTGTGCATATATGTATGTATTTGTCAATTAGGGATTTGCTACATAAAAACAAAAGTTTATTTGGCAAAAATTTCAGTATGTTTTATGTAGTCATTTACTCATATTCAAATTTACAACTTATTCTAATTAAAATCATACAATTTGAGGTAACTCTATGCTTTTTTCAGTACAATCAAATACTCAGCATGATAATGTTCTCAGTGTTGACAGTTTCAGTTTATGCATTAAGTCATGATTTGCTGGCTTGTATTCATATACATGTGCAATACACGTGTGCACCCTATAAGCCCCCTTCACAACTCTATTAATACAATATAAAAACACATTTTCCTTTAATTCAATTCTCTTTCACAAGACATTACAGGCTCTCTCCGGGTATGAAGTAAAGCGTTGCTATGTTCAGATGAATTTTCTGGCCCATGGAGATAATTTTGCACGAAATCAATAGCAATATCCCAGAAGTGAACCAGAAAATTCAACTAGTGAAACAAAATTCAATAGCAATATCAGAATAGAGAAACCTTTAACCGTAAAGGGTATGTTTCCAAAGAGCACACCAGTAAATGCAGTATGGGGCCCAGAATATCTCCATACAGAGGAAATGAAGGCATGCTGCTAGACAAGGCTGCCATGGTGGTGGGAGGGGCACAAAACAATTTTGCCTTTACAACTTCCAAGAGGTCGTCCGTATAACACTTAGTTCATTGAAAGTCAATTTATAGTAATGAATTGAACAGAACTGTGTATCAAAGCTCAGGTAAAGTTCTCATTTTATTGACAAATCATCTCATTGTCACACTACTTAGCCATGTCTGAAAACAAAAACAAAAACAAAACACAAAAGTGTGAAGGCAAGCAATTTTGATATAGACTGTATATTCTTATTAATGCAGAATGCTGCATTTGTGTCAGCTCCTTGAACTCAGCATGGCCATCTGTGCAAATCTAAAACCAAAGAAATGACAAAAGGTGACTAATTAAAACACGACTTCTTTCTAAATCCATCACGTCACAGCACAGTGTGCCACCTGTGTCCTGGAGACTTGTGGCTGAAATAACACAGGCATAGCAGTCTCACTGCTTGAATTAACTTTATCTCTAAACTGCCATGTTTATACCTTGGAAAATGTTTTATTATAAGGTATATGACACCATGCTCCACAACTCTGAACTTTGGTTGGTTGTAAAGAATGCCAGAAATGACACACATAAAGTCTTACCAACATGGCTGTCTTAATTTTAGCTGAACAAGTATGACACCAAATAGACATGCTAGCATGGATATGAGCAAGCCCACAAGTTCTCAACCTTATACAAAAAACTATAGGTAAGTAAGGAATGCTGAGAATAGAAAAAAAATGTCTTCCCCAGAGAAGATCATACTATTTGGTTGTTATTAGCCCTGAAAACACACACACACGCATGCACGCACATACATTCAGACATACACACACAACATGCATATGTTTTGGTATATGTATGTGTTGTACTCAGTGTTCTAGTGCTGTGAAGAGACACCATGACAGTGTCAATTCTTGTTAAAGAAAGCATTTAGGATCCCACGCAGGCGTTCCAGCTATTTAGCAAAAGGTTGTGAACCTGTGGGAGTGCCACACACTCTTAGCAACGCGCAGTGGGAGCACAGCCCCTGGGTGCACAACAGCTAATGGTTCCACAACGTGGCAGCCCAGCGGCCAGCGGTCCACAGCTGCATTTTGGAAAGCCCAGACATATCTGTGCGCCCCCAGAGGGGTGCTGGGCAGGCTCCTCTATTGGATTTACAGTCTTTGGGAAGAAAACGCTGCAGCTGGATTGAGCAGTGGGATACACTTCCGGCTGCAGGTTATGCTCGACTGCAGTGTATGGGAACTTGGATGACAGTGGTCCCATTTGCCAGTACCCAAAGCCAGTACCATACACACACAGGCGGAGCTGTGAGAGTGGCAGAAAAGGGTTGGAAGGCGGATTTACCCACCACAGGGTCCAACCCTGGGCAAACTGTGAGGTCTTTATTTTTATTATCAGACTTTTTTGCTAGTACTGGCCCTTCCAGCGGTAAACCAGAGCTTAAGCATATATATAGCTCCACCCCCTGGATCAGTGAGGTTTCGACCTGGGAGGCACTGATGAGTGACTCACCTTACAGGCGTGGAGTCAGGTCCTCTCAAGACTCCAACAGGCCTTGGGACCTCCAAAGTCCACAGAATCTGTGCCTGGACACACAGGACCATACTACCAGAGCCATTGCAGGCTGAACACTCAATGTGAAACACAGAGACCTCTGACTTGGGAGCAGTGAAACAATCCCAGGTCATTCCTCATTGCCTGGGAATAGGCTGCACCAGCTCACATTGCATCTGGCCATTAGATGCACATTGACCCTGAAAACCCCCTGTGAGCACCAGGGGAGGACCACACGTAAGCTGCAGGGGAGCTACAACCCCACCCAACAGCCTGAGGCCTGCCAACCTGCACTGTTATCTATAGGAAGACCAGTTGGATCCCAGGAATTTACAGGAACACATCACCATCACAACCCCCTGAGTCCCCAATTGGGATGAAACAGGAAGGGGTGAGCTCTCGGAGACACACTGAGAACCTCCATGCAGCCAGTGGAAAGTGACAGATCGCCAAGCAATTTGACTGCTACACGAAAGCGCCCCCTTTGGATCCAAGCCCAGAAAACAACAGGAGCAGGCAGCTAAGAACATCCAAATGGCTAAAGTTCAGAAAAAACAGAAACAACAGAAGTCAGGGAGATATGACTCCAACAAAACACAACTATGCTAGTACATCAAGTCCTGACCACCTCACCACAACTGAGACACAGGAAAACGATGGCAATTCTACAATATGGAAAGTGATAGAGTCCTTTCAAGAAGAATTTAAATCTATGAAGGAATTCAAAGAATCCACAATTTCACAAGCGAAAGTAATGGATAATACCATTAGAAGCTCCAAGCCAAAGTGGCTCAACTTGAACAAGAAAAAGGCAGGGCAATGAAAGATTTCCAGGCAAAACCAAGCAAATTGGAGCAGGAAATGTACAAAACTAATAAAATCATCCAAGACATGAATATGGAAATGGAAGCAATAAAGAAAACACAGTCAGAGCTAGGAGTGGAAATGGAGAATCAAGGGAAGAGAACAGGAACTACAGATAAAAGTATCAAAAATAGGATACAAGAGATGGAAGACAGGATCTCAGTTATGAAAGATTTGATGCAAGAAATCAGTACAACATCCAAAGAAAATGAGAAAGCTAAAAAATCTCTCATCCATAACATCCAAGAAATCAAGGACTCAATGAAAAGGTAGAACTTAAGAATTATAGGCATGGAGGAAACAGAAGACTCCCGACTCCAAAGTCCAGGAAATATCTTCAAAAAAAATCATAGAAGAAATCTTCCCAAATCTAAAGAAAGAGATGCCAATAAAAATCGAATAAAAACCACATAATAATTGAAAATCAAAATGTACAAAGAAAGAATATTAAAAGCAGTAAGAGGAAAAGATCAAGCCACATATGTCAGACCCATCAGAATTAGACCTGACTTCTCCTCAGAAACTTTAAAAGCCAGAAGGGCCTGGACAGATGTCCTACCAGCCCTGAGAGAACATAGGTGCCCAGCCAGACTACTATACCCAGAAAAACTCTTTATCAATATAGATGGAGAAAACAAGATATTCCATGACAAAATCAAATTTAAACAATATCTACCCACAAACCCAGCCCTAGGAGATCTAGGAGATCCTAGAAGGAAAATTCCAACCCAGAGAAGATAAGTACACCCAAGAAAACAGAGGAA
Source organism: Lophiomys imhausi (assembly GCA_907164525.1). NCBI lineage: Eukaryota > Metazoa > Chordata > Mammalia > Rodentia > Muridae > Lophiomys > Lophiomys imhausi. Next base: position 12,411,969 of record CAJQZJ010004687.1, on the reverse strand, counting down.
ATAGAAATCTCCACAGCAAATAAACAAAAAGAAGCACAAGACGACCACCTATACCAAAACAATGGGAAATAACAACCCCTGGTCACTAATATCCATCAACATCAATGGACTCAACTCCCAAAAGAAAGACACAGGCTTACAGATTGGATCCATAAACAAGACCCATCATTTTGCTGCATGCAAGAAACACATATCGCTAACAAAAATGGACAATATCTCAGAGTAAAGGACTGGGGAAAGGTTTTCCAAGCAAATGGACCCAGGAAGCAAGCTGGAGTAGCCATTCTAATATCAAACTTCCAACTGAAGTTAATAAAAAAAGTCAGAGAAGGGCATTACATACTGGTTAAAAGAAATATTCATCAAGAGGACATCTCAATATTGAACATCTATGCCCCAAATATAAAGGCACCTATATTTGTAAAAGAAACACTTCTGAAACTTAAATCGCACATCGATTCCCACACATTAGTAGTGAGAGACTTCAACACGCCACTCACAACAATAGACAGATCATCAAGACAGAAGTCAAAGAGAGAAATAATGAGTCTAACAGAGCTCATGAACCAAATCAACCTAACAGATATCTACAGAACGATTCACCCAAACACAAAAGAATACACCTTCTTCTCAGCACCACATGGAACTTTCCCCAAAATTGACCATAGAGTTGGACACAAAGATAGCCTCAACAGATACAAGAAAATTGACGTAACCCCTATATCTTATCAGACCACCATGGAATAAAGCTGGATTTCAACAGCAAAAGAATCAACAGAAAGCCTACACACACATGGAAACTGAACAGCTCTTTACTGGATGACTAGTGGGTCAGGGAAGAAATAAAGAAGGAAATCAAAGACTTCTTAAAGTCCAACGAAAATGAAGGCACAACATACCCAAACCTATGGGACACAATGAAAGCTGTGCTACGAGGAAAGTTCATAGCACTAAGTGCCTTCAAAAAGAAAATTGTGACAGCTCATATTAGCGAATTAACAGCTAAATTGAATGAATTGGGAAAAAAAAAGAAGCAAACACTCCCAAGAGGAGCAAAAGACAGGAAATCTTCAAACTTAGGGCTGAAATCAACAACTTAGAAACAAAAAGAACTACGCGAAGAATCAATGAAACCAAGAGTTGGTTCTTCGAGAAAATCAACAAAATAGACAGACCCTTAGCCAATTAACTAAAAGGCAGAGGGAAAAAACCCAAATCAACACAATCAGAAATGAAAAGGGTGAAATAACAACAGACATTGAGGAGATCCAGAAAATATTTGGGTCCTACATTCAAAATCTATACTCCACCATATTTGAAAACTTAAGTGAAATGGAAATGGACAATTTTCTTGATAGATTCCACCCACCGAACCTAAATCAAGATCAGTTAACAGACTAAACAGCCCTATAACCCCTAAGGAAATAGAAACAGTCATTAAAAATCTCCCAGCCCAAAAAAGCCCAGGGCAAGATGGTTTTAGCACAAAATTCTACCAGATCTTCAATGAGGGGATAATACCAATACTCTTTAAACTATTTCAACAAATAGAATCAGAAAGAACATTGCCAAACTCATTCTATGAGGCCACAGTCACCCTGATTGCTAAACTACACAAAGACCCAACAAAGAAAGAGAACTTCAGACCAATTTCCCTCATGAACATAGATGCAAAAATACTTAATAAAATACTAGCAAACTGAATTCAAGAACACATCAAAAGTATTATACACCATGATCAAGTAGGCTTCATCCCAGGAATGCAGGGATGGTTCAACATACGAAAGTCTATCAATGTAATTCACCATATAAACAAGATGAAAGAAAAAAACCCACATGATATTCTCCCTACATGCAGAAAAAGCATTTGACAAAATGCAACACCCCTTCATGCAAAAAGTTCTGGAGAGAAGGGGCATACAAGGACTGTACCTGGAGATAATAAAGGCAATATACAGCAAGCCAGTGGCCAACATCAAATTAAATGGAGAGAAACTTGAATCATTTCCTCTAAAATCAGGGACAAGACAAGGATGCCCACTTTTACCATATCTCTTCAATATAGTATTTGAAGTTCTTGCTAGAGCAATAAGACAACTAAAGGAGATCAAGGGGATACAAATAAATGAAGAAGTCTAATTATCCCTATTTGCAGAAGATATGATAGTATACATAAGCAACCCCAAAAATTCCTCCAGAGAACTCTTACAGCTGATAAACACCCTCAGCAAGGTGGCTGGATACAAAATTAATTCAAAAAAAATCAGAAGCCCTTCTTTATACAAAAAACAAATGGGCTGAGAAAGAAATAAGGGAAACAACACCCTTCACAATAGCCACAAACAATATAAAATACATGGGGTAACTCTAACAAAGCACGTAAAGGACCTGTACAACAAGAACTTCAAACCCTTGAAGAAAGAAATTGAAGAGGCCTTTAGAAGATGGAAAGATCTCCCATGCTCATGGACAGGTAGGATCAACATAATAAAAATGACCGTCCTACCATAAGCAATATATAGATTTAATGCAATTCCTATCAAATTACCAACACCATTTTTTATAGACCTGGAAAAAGCTATTTTTAATTTCATATGGAAAAACAAAAAAAACAGAATAGCTAGAGCAATAATGTACAATAAAAAAATATCTGGAGGTATCACCATCCCAGATTTCAAGCTGTACTACAGAGCAATAGTAGTAAAAATAGCATGGTATTAGTATAGAAACAGACCAGTAGATCAATGGAATCAATTGAAGACCCAGAAATGGACCCACACACCTATGGCCATCTAATTTTTAACAAAGAAGCCAAAACCACACAATGGGAAAAGGACAGCATCTTCAACAAATGGTGCTGGTCCAACCGGATGTCCACTTGTAAGAGAATGATATTAGACCCATACTTATCACCTTGTAGAAAACGTGAGTCCAGGTGGTTCAAAGATGTTAACATAAGGCCAGTCACACTAAATCTACTAGAAGGAAAAGTGGGAAAAACCCTCGAACTCATTGGCACAGGTGACAACTTCCTGAACAGAACACCAACAGCTCAGGACCTGAGTGAGACCAACAATCAATAAATGGGACCTCATGAAATTGAAAAGCTTCTGTAAGGCAAAAGGCACTGTCATTGGAACAAAATGGCAGCCTACAGACTGGGAAAAAAATCTTCACCAACCCCACATCTGATGGAGGGTTAATATTCAAAATCTACAAAGAACTCAAGAAATTAAATGCAAAGAAACCAAATAATCCAATCAAAAAATGGGGATGGAGCTACATAGAGAATTCACTAAAGAAGGAATCCCTAATGGCCAAGAGACACTTGAAGAAATGCTCAACATCCTTAATCATCAGAGAAATGCAACTCAAGACACTCTGACATTCCATCTCACATCTGCCTGAATGGCTAAGATCAAAAGCTGAAATGACAGTACATGCTGGCAAGGGTGTAGAGAAAGGGGAACCCTCCTCCATTGCTGGTGGGAGTGCAGGCTTGTGCAACCACTGTGGAAGTCAGTATGGTGATATCTTAGAAAACTTGGAATAGCTTTGCCTCAGGACCCAGCCATACCACTTCTGGGTATATACCCAAATGACTCCTCACCGAATCATAAGGAAGTTTCCTCATCTATTTTCATAGCAGCCTTATTTGTAATAGCTAGAAACTGGAAACAACCCAGATATCCCTCAACCGAAGAATGGATTAAAAAACTGTGTTACATCTACACAATGGAATATTACTCAGTATCAGAAACAATGAAATTATGCAATTTGCATCAAATGGATGGACCTAGAGAAGCTCATCCTGAGTGAACTAATCCAGACTCAGAAGGATGCACCTGGCATCTATTCACTTATAGTAGGATTTTAGCTATATAGTAGATGATATCTGTACTACAACCAATGCACCAAGGCGAACATGGACATAGACTTTTTTTGTTTGTTTGTTTGTTTTTTTCATTTTCTCTCCCTGGCAATGAGACACTATTCACTGGTGGTACTGCCTTTTATGCCCCCAGTGTATCAGGAGGCTCTTGGCCCTCATATGACTTCTGAACTGGGGTGAGGGACTGTTATGTAGGGTCACTCCACTCCAGAGGAGTAGGATGGATGGGTTAGGGGGTAGAGGGTGGGAGGGCAGGGCTAGGAATGGGGAAAGAGGACAATATGATGGAGATGTAACCTGAAGCAACAAATAAATAAATTTATTTTGAGTTGTTTAGGAATCAAGAGGGCGTTCTGGATCTAAGAAGATGTTTTTAAAATTGTGATGCAAGTTAGTATGAAAACTGAGTTAGATATAGAACTCATGGAGATGGTTAGATAGTAGAATGTTAAAGTCAGGGGCCAAATACATATGGACTGGACATTGAGAATGTATAGTAAGCCATATAACTCTTAGAATTGTGGCCTATTTATTTAAGTTGTTTTGTACTGTAATTATTGTTATAAGAGAAAGAACCATTTGTTGGACTGAAAAAAAAAAGAATTATGCATTCGGGGGAAGGGTGAGAGGGTACGAGGGTGGGTCTGGGAGGGGTGGAGGGAGAGGGCTGTGATGGAGATGTAACTTGAAGTAATAAATAAACATTAAAACATATATAATGAAATTTAAAAAAAGAAAGCATTTAGATGGGTGCTTGCTTATAGTTTCAGAACTTTAGTTCATTATCGTCTTGCCAGAAAGCAAGGTGGCACACAGGCAGACATAGTGCTGGAGAAGTAGCTGAGAGTCCTTCATCTGGACCCATAGGCAGCAGGAAGAGACTCTTGGCTTGGCATGAGCTTTTGAAACCTCAATGTTCACCCCTAGTGACACATTTCCTCCAAGAAGGCCATACATTTTAGTTCTTTCAAATAGTGCCACTATCTGGTGACTAAGCATTTAAATATGTGAGTCTTTAAGGGTCATTCTTATTTAAACCACCACTGAATGTATGCATAGGTCAAGCATTAATGAAAAAAAAGAATCCATGATTCTGAAAAGAATGGGAAGGTTTGGAAGGAGAAAAGGAAAGGGGAAAATAACATAAATATATTATAATCTCACAAAATAAAAGAAATATATTTTTAAAAGAGTAGATGGCAACTATGTTTTGTAAAATTACTGTCTGGCACATGTTTGTCTATACATATGTCCTCAAAAGTGTAAGGTTTGCAACATCAATGATATTATGGACAACTCAGAATCTGTGGTGATTTTTATTTATTGAGAAATGTCTCCAATAAGCTCATATATTTGAACACTTGGTCTCCAGTTGGTGGTGCTGTTTGAGTAGATTGTAGAACCTTTGAGACATTGTCAATCATCGCTAGAGTATGCACTGGGGCCAGTCTGTGAATTACAATCTTGATACAGTCCTGTTCAGTCTTTCAACTTCCTGCTACTGCCACTGTCTGGCACCTGCTACCATGCCTCCACCTCACCTTGATGGACTCTTGGGGCCCTAAGCCAAAATGTTTCTTCCTTAAGTTACCTGTGGACATGGTATTTTAGCACAGCAACAGAAAAGTAACTAATAGAGTATTCAAGACAATATAAATTGAAACATTCATCTCTAAGTTAAATCAGACCTTCACATGTATGTTTGTATGTTGGCCTCACCTAATCTTTTGTATCATTTAAAAAACATTTTTAATATTTGAAAAGCTCATATATGTACATACATTAAAAATTACCTATGCTACTACCTCCTTGTGGACTGATTATGAGCTATGCAAAGACAAGATTGTCTTGTAGAGTAGCCTTGTTTAGGTGTTGATGGATTATTAATCCATAATACTACATAATACTACAGCCTCCTTCCATGTGTTGAATATCACCTACTTCATATTAACACATCCTCAACTCATCTGTTGAGCATCAGTACATATAATAACACATATACCTATGTATGTATGTATCTGTGTTTAATTGGACTGTTCCATTGGTTTCACAGGGTTCTAACTTATTAAAATTCCTCCAAACACATTTATTATTACATTTACTTGTATATTTAGTGTATTTGTGGTGTGTTATGTGTGTTTGTGTGTATCAATCTAATAATTTATTTGTAGAGGTCAGAGGACAACTTTTAGGAATTGACATTCTCCTTTTTACCCAGCAAGTTTCAAGGATAAAACTCAGGTTATCAGCACCCTGATTCTAACACAAGTCTCTTTGTTAGAACACACTTTTGATTCTTAGCAGGATGTGTTTTTACATATTGACACATCTTGCACGCACCTTCAGACATCTTTTAAGGGAGCAGTTGGCAAGTTGGGAGAGCCATGTCACTGAGAGCAGCCACCTTGTTTACTTGGGCAACAAAATGTGAATGCATCAATAAAAGCCCATTTTGGGCTACTAGGCTCATTCATGTGTCAGTTTATGACTCATCCAAAATTCATAAGGGAAGATTACTAATCAATCACATGAGTACTTTCTTATATTAATATAACTGAATGCCTCTGTTTGAAGCACTCCCACTACTTTGGAAGGCTTAAGGAAGGGGAAATTACAAAAGAATGATTCTCCTAAGAGTTATAGCTCCAAAAACAAAACAAAACAAACTACAAAATGCACATGACATTAGTCATTGTAGAATGCACTTTTTGAAGAATTTCTTTCACTAGTTAAATATGTGGGTTAGGAAAAAATGGTGAAATAGTAGTACATACATTTGTCCATTTAGACAGCACTTAGAGACAGTGTGTGTGTGTGAGGGGGCAGGTCAGGAGGTGATGACACAGTGGGTACAGACCATCTTCACCGAGCTCACCTGCATAGATGCTGTTACAAGCCATTGTTTTGGACTATGCTGGTGAGATTTTTGGGAAACTTGACACAAGGTGGTGTCATCCCAGAAGAGGGAACTTCAATTGAAAAAATGCCTCTGTATGGGGGTCTGGTTTGTGGATTTTCAGAGGGAAGTTAAAACTATCAGAAGAGTATATTTGACATTTTGGATTAAGAATTAAACTTTTGCCTTATTGGAGCAATCGATATTGATCAGCTGGGAATGAGAAATCTGCTGTGATTTAGAAGAGATCATCATAATTGAGGTGAAAATCTCTGGGAGTATTTTCGCAGGGTCATTACACAGAAGCTGTGGTCCAGAGGGCACCAGAACTGCATCTCATGCTGTAAGTTGAACATGGTATGTGTAAGAGTCTCCCACATGGTGGTGCTGGCTTTGAAGGCATAAAGGAGCTATGAAGTGTTGTTGAGGCTTGTCAAAATGAGAGGTACAGAAGCCTCAGGATTGAAGGGGTCATAAAGAAAAGCTGAGGATTGTCACCATGTGGCAGGGTCAGAGCTCCTGAAGAGAGGCAAGGGGCCATTAGGGAAAGTACAGCCTATGGAGATCCTGGTATATTGGAGATGCCAAGACTGTGGGACCATCAAGGATAGCAACTGTTGTGTAGTGGAATCAGCCTGAGTCTATGAGATGAGCTACATGTGCTCTGAATGGAAGAGATTGAGAATTTGAGTAGCCCAAGCTCTTTGGAGCCCAGACGCTAGGCATTGAACTACAAGATTTAATTATATTATTGGGTGTTGTTTTGCTTTGCTCAGATTGAACAGTATGCTGGTACTTCCCTCATGCATTAAAAAGTATGTAACTTATTTTTTTATTTTACAGGAGCCAAAGTTAAGTGTCTTTGGATTTTTAGAAAGACTTAGTAATTTGGGTAAAAAAAAAAAAAAAAAGAGACTGTGGGTATTAAAAAAAATTTGAATGGTTAAGGTGTTTGAATTTGTGAATACAGGAAATTCTAAAAGTTGGAAATTATTTTATATTACTGTAATGATATTAACAGGAGATCTTGGGGATAATCAAAAAATAAATACAACAAATCAAAAATAAATTTAAAATAAAAATAGAACAAACAAGCAAAAGGAACAGGGAAGGTACTATGGATTTTAAAATCAATGAGAGTTAGAACTGTAAAACTATTCGTCTATAGCCTAAATTATTTCACAGATAGAAGTTCCAGTGTGGCGTTTATCATTTGTTATTTTGTCAATATTCTTGATTCTTCTAATAGTTGGTTTTGCTGGGATTACACTGAGTCTTAGAGATGAGTAAAATATAGCAGAGGATGAGTGGTTGAGGTCATTTTCAAGGACAATTAGATGATACAATTCATTCCACTAATGACATAAAGATGACTGGGATATGATACATCTGTATGAAGGAAGTAGAACAGTGTGGATATGTCCTTGGAACTATATCACGCTCTGTCTACTTCCTGTTGCTTCTGCTCCATATTTCCTGTCTTCAGTGAGATGAAATTCCACTTCCAAATACTATGACCATGATGATGTTCTGTTCACGCCAGGCCCAGGCCCACGCCCATAAACTGAAGCTTGTAAAATTATGAGCCAGAGTAAATTCTGTAGGCTGTTTCTGTCAGTTTTTTTTTTTTTTTGGCACACTAACAGAAAAGTAATTAATACAGCTGACTACATGTGGGATTGCTATAGACAGGTGGATTCAGAAGCCAGAAATGCGAGTTCACTTTTATTAGTTAAAATCAGTTGCACCATTCTAGATTCAAGGTGTGGCCACTGCTGATGTCTTCTGGAGGATAGAGGAGAAATATGGTTTCCTGTGCAACTTTATAGCTACATTAACTTTTGTAAATTCTTCTCCCATTCTGTGTTCAAAGCACACCAGTGCAACCTTTGATTACATCATTATGTTTCCTTTTATTGGTGGTGACCTTCTTTCCTTCCCATGACAGAGATGCTGCCTAGATTATGCAAAATGATCTTTCTTCCTTCAAAGCTCTTCTTGTCATTTGACATAATATTGACAGTGTCCATAGGTCATTGCTGTCAGCATGTCAACATCATGAAACAGGATATTATTCTGTATACACTGTAGAATCCACTCTCATGAAAAATGTTTCATGGGGGAAAGACAATGACTATATAAGCATATCTCAAAATGGCATGATTTCAGGAACACTATGCTCTATGCATAAAGGATAAGAGAAACAAGGAAAAAGTAAGGCACAGAGTGATTAATCAGAGTTGGTTAGGGAAGGACTTTGAAACACAAGGCCTCTTCACAGTCATTAGAAGGAAGAATTTTCTTCCTTTTCTTTATGGAAGAATCAGCAGATGCAAAGATTCAGCATTTTTAAAAACAAATTTGGGTGCTTATAGAGCTCTAAACACCAATGTCATCAGCTTAAAGAGAGAAAGGCAAGAGAAAAGTTAGTGAGGAAGGCTGATCTCTGACCTGGGCATATGTGTGGAATATGGTTAGTACTTTGAATATTTCAAACTGGAAAGAGAAAGAAAAAAACATTTCAACATTATGAAGATATGGTATGCATTATGCTTTGAGAATATAATTTTGCCCATCGTTCAAGGACTGTAAAAGGCCAAGATTGTGGTGATGAGGCAACATGGGAGGAAAGTCTGTAGTACTCAGCTAGGTTGTGAAGGCATCATAAATTAAAATTTTCAGAGATTAGATTTTGGAAACTTATTGGAATATCTTTCAGTGATAGCTATGAAAGACTTGATTGTAACTCATTATTAGTATCTGAGAAATATGTGTGTGTGCTTGCCTAATGGATTCTGTGGCTACTGTGTATATATATATATATAATAATCTAGAATCATTTTCTAGTTTACCTAATTGAATTCTTTGACTAAATTGATACAGTTGACACGTTATCGTACAGCATTTCCTGTGCTATAACCATCTCTAAAGTATTTGATGGCCTTATGATTAACTTAGTTGCTACCTTCTTAGAGACACTAGGAAAACTCTCAACATATCTTTGTTCTAATATTCATATGGACTTAATGCTGTAGCCCAAACTGTCTTTGCTCAGGCAAACTTCCTCAGCATCTGTTTGCTTTCCTTTCCATGTTGGCTCCTGTCTGTCCACAGTGAGGCTGAATGCTGGCCAACTTCTTGCTTGTAGTATCTTCATTCTCAGAATTGTGGTATGTGTCTCCTGTCAAACTTAAAGTAAGTGTTACATGTTGTGATTTCTTTTTCCTTGGCAAGTGCTAGTGTCTGGAATATTTACTTAAAATATACAAAGAAACCTTGTACTACTTGGGTGTTATGGGGTACAAAAATAGCTAATGCCCATGTTTGCCATTGCCTAGAACAGTCAGCCTCCAGTGATTCAGGAGGAAAGCATTTCTGCAATTCATCCAAATATATTCACCCAACTTCATCAAAGGATTCTATCACATAAGGCAGCTCTCAAAGCTGGTGAAGGAAATATCCTGTTAAAAACTAGCATTTTAGTTCAAGAATAAAGAAAACTAAACAAGGAAAACTCTAGGACTTCAAAATTTATGTATACAGGGAGACTTGCACTGAACTTAGATATGAAAGGAAATGCTTCTTTGACATTTCCTTTCAAAACAAATCAACACCCAGAGCTGTTTTTAGAATCACCATTCAGTAACCATTTAAAATCATTTTATTTAGAACACTTCCTCCGTTACTACGTGGAACACCCTTTCTCTTGTGATATATCATTCCTTTTGAAATCTAACTCCAGCACTCTGCCTCACTTACAGTTAAGAGGAGCTGAAATACATATTTATCCTCTAGAGTGCCACAGTGCAGAGGAAAGCACACACAATATGTCTTATGAGAAATGAACAGTAAATTTGCTTCAAAAAATCAAAGGATTTGACATTGAAATGTACTATACCACATCTGGTATGGCTCAGTGATAAAGTCCTTGCCTAGGAAGACAGTGTCCTGGTTCAGGTTTAGTGAAATCACCTGAAGAGATCAAAAGAAAAAGCACTCTCTTTTTAAGGAGCATATATATTATGATTAAAATAATAAAATACACTTATAAACCATGTTGTTAAAGTAGTTTATCATCTGCTTGCCCCCTTCAAATATTTATGTTTAATTTTCTATTTTATTTATTTTAAGATAAAATGGAATTAATCAACACCATTTTATTAAATTCTTTTCTTTTATATTTACTTGTACTTAAGCTATTTAACAAAATAGAGAATAATTTCAGCATTGTTCTGGAAGTCAGCACATTTGCAACACTTCCATGACGTTTATTTCATACTGTTTTACCAGTAAGAGCTATGAACCCTATGTTAATGTTATGACATAATTGCTTCCTTTTTAATATTTTTTAAAGTTTATTTATTACTTCAAGTTAAAACACCATCATAGTGTCCTCTTTCCACCCCTCCAGGTTACACCCTCCCATCCTTTCCTCCCTCTCCCACCCAACCCCCTCCTCTGATGTGGAGTGTCCCTATATGTCAGCCCTTCTCAGTTCAACAGTCATATGAGGGCTAAGAGCTTACTCTTGCATGGGGACTACATGATAGCTCCACTAGGGCAAATTGTCACATTAATAGGTAACAAATAGTAAAGTTATCCTGCACTATATGGCTGAAATCCAATTATAAGTGAATAGATGCCATGTGTATCTTTCTGAGTCTGGGTTAGCTCATTCAGGATGAGCTTTTCTAATTCCATGCATTTGGCTACTAATTGCATGATTTCCTTGTTTCTGATAGCTGAATTTCTGATAGCTATTACAAATAATGTTATGAACTTAGATGAGGATATGTACTCATGGTTTGATGAGGAATTGTTTGGGTGGATACTCAGAAGTGGTATGACTGGGTCTTGAAGTAGAACTATTCCAAGTTTTCTAAGATATCACCGGACTGATTTCCATAGTGGTCGTACAAGTTTGCACTCCCACCAGCAACAGAGGAGTGTTTCCCTTTCTCCACAACCTCACCAACATGTGCTGTCATTTGAGATTTTGATCTCAGCCATTCCGCCAGGTGTGAGATGGAATCTCAGAGTTGCCTTGAGTTGTATTTCTCTGATGATTAAGGATGTTGAGCATTTCTTCAAATGTCTCACTGTCATTAGAGATTCCTCCTTTGTGAATTCTCGGTTTAGCTCTGCTTCCCATTTTTTGATTGGATGATTTGATTTCCTGGTGTTTACTTTTTTGAGTTCTTTATAAATTATGGATATTAGCCCCCTGTCAGAAGTGGGGTTGGTAAAGATCTTTTCCCAATATGTAGGTTGCCATTTTGTTCTAATGACAGTGTCCTTTGCCTTACAGAAGCTTTTAGGTTTCATTGGTCTTAGAGTCTGAGCTATTGGTGTTCTGTTCAGGAAGTTCTCACCTGTGCCAATGAATTCAAGGCTTTCCCCCACTTTCTCTTCTATTAGATTTAGTGTGTGGGGCTTTATATTGATGTATTTGATCCACTTGGTCTTAAGTTTTGTGCAAGGTGATAAGTATGGGTCTACTTGCATTCTTTTACATGTTGACATCCAGTTAGACCTGCACCATTTGTTGAAGATGTTGTCCTTTTTCCATTGTGTGGTTTTGGCTTCTTTGTCAGAAATTAAGTGACCATATGTATGTGAGTTCATTTCTGGGACTTCATTTCAATTCCATTGATGGACTGGTCTGTTTCTATACCAGTACCATGTTGTTTTTATTGCTATTGCTCTGTAGTACAGCTTGAAATCTGGGATGGTGATGAAAGACCCAGGGGAGGGAAGTTCCTCACCCGACGCTCAGGATATCACGGCCGCCCCAAAACTCGCAAGAGACCATCTTGATGCAATCACAAGAGGTTTATTTCGGGGCGTAAGGGGAGGAAGGGGTGAAAGGGGGGAAGGGGGAGGCTCAGTGCACTGAGGGCGCCACTCGTATCCCATGCAGGGGTAGGAGCTGCGACCCTGATTTGGGGGAAAGTAGAGTATTTTATAGGGGAACACCACAGATTAAGGGGGTGGGGGAAATTACAGGTGGGAAGTACCAGCCCAGCCCATTGTTTATCACAACCCAAGGGGGAGGTGAAATACAGGTGGAATGTACCAGCCCATTAGTTAGTCAGCGGGAAACATCCTACATCTGTTTTTCTCAGGAATGAATCTAATCTTGTTTTGTTATCTACTTTGTGGTCAGCCAGTTCCTGAAACCCTGGAGGCCAGTGGCCCAATTGACCTTCATTCTTGGTTTCACCCTTTTTATGGTCAGCTAAGTTCCTGGGACCTGGCAGCTGGCCTGGCTCTACTGCCGACTTAGGTGGTCTCTTAATAATTTTTATTCCCTTCAATGATACCTCCAGATTTTTTTTTTAACTATGCAGGATTGATTTAGTTACTCTGAGTTTTTTGATATTCCATATGATGTTGAGAATAGCTTTTTCCAGGTCTATAAATAATTGTGGTGGTATTTTCATAGGAATTGCATTGAATCTGTATATTGCTTTTGGCAGAATGGCAATTTTTATTATGTTGATCCTATCTATCCTTGAGCATGGGATATCTTTCCATTTTCTGATGGCCTCTTCAATTTCTTTCTTCAAGGATTTGACTTCCTAATCAGACATGTCCTTCACTTTCTTAGAGATACTCCCAGGCATTTTACATCATTTGTGGCTATTGTGAAGGGTGTTGTTTCTTTCTCAGCCCATTTATTTTTTGTATAAAGAAGGACTTCTGATTTTTTTGAGTTAATTTTGTATTCTGCCACCTTGCTGAAGGTGCTATAAGAGTTCTCTGGTAGAATTTTTGGGGTTGCTTATGTATACTATCATATAGTCTGCAAATAGGGATAATTTGGTTTCTTCATTTCTATTTTGTATCCCCTTGATCTCCTTTAGTTGTCTTATTGCTCTAGCAAGAACTTCAAGTGATATATTGAAGAGATATGGCAAAAGTGGGCATCCTTGCCTTGTACCTGAATTTACAGGAAGTGATTTAAGTTTTTCTCCATTTAACTTGATGTTGGCTACCATCTTGCTGTATATTGCCTTTATTATTTCTAGATATGGTCCTTTTACGCCAGTTCTCTTCAAGGCTTTTAGCCTGATGGGGTGTTGATTTTGTCAAATGCTTTTTCAGCATCTAGTGAGATGATCATGTGGGTTTTTCTTCCCTCTGGTATATATGGTGAATTACATTGATGGATTTTCATATATTGAACCAGCCCTGCATTACTGGGCTTACTTGCTTATGGTATATGATACTTTAGATGTGTTCTTGGATTCGGTTTTCCAGTATTTTATTAAGTATTTTTGCATCTATGTTCACAGGGAAATTGGTCTGAAGTTCTCTTTCTTTGTTGGGTCTTTGTGTGGTTTAGGAATCATGGTATCTATGGCCTCATAGAATGAGTTTGGCAGTGTTTCTTCTGATTCTGTTTTGTGGAAGAGTTTGAAGAATATTGGCTTTAGCTCTTCTTTGGAGGTCTGGTAGAATTCTGTGCTGAAACCAGCTGGCCCTGGGCTTTTTTTCAGTTGGGAGATTTTAATGACTGTTTCTATTTATTTAGGGGTTATAGGACTGTTTAATCTGTTAACCTCATCTTGATTTAAATTTGGTAATTGGAATATGTCAAGACATTTGTCCATTAACTTAGGTTTTTGAATTTGGTGGAGTACATATTTTTAAAGTATTACCTAAAGATTCTCTGGATTTCTTCAATGTCTGTTGTTATTTCTCCCTTCTCATTTCTGATTTTGTTGATGTGGGTTTTTTTTACTCTGTCTTTTAGTTAATTTGGCTAAGGGTTTGTCTATTTTGTTGATTTTCTCAAAGAACCAACTCTTGGTTTCGTTTATTCTTTGTATTGTTTTTTTGTTTCTGTATTGTTAACTTCAGCCCTAAGTTTGATGATTTCCTGCCTTCTGCTCCTCTGGGAGTGTTTACTTCTTTTTTTTTTCCAGTTCTTCCAGTTCTGCTGTTAATTTGCTAATATGGGCTGTAACAATTTTCTTTTTGAAGGCACTTAGTGCTATGAACTTTCCTCCTAGGTTTCATTGTGCCCCATAGGGCACATTGTGCCTTCCTTTTCATTGGATTTTAAGAAGTCTTTGATTTCCTTGTTTATTTTTTTCTGACCCAGTCACTCAGTAGAGAGGTGTTCAGTTTCTGTACATGTGTGAGCTTTCTGTTATTTCTGTTGTTGTTGAAGTCCAGCTTTATTCCATGGTTGTCTGATAAGATTCAAGGCATTATTTCCATTTTCTTGTATCTGTTGAGACTTGCTTTGTGTCTGACTATATGGTCAAATTGGAGAAGGTTCCATGAGATAATGAAAAGAAGGTGTGTTCTTTTGTGTTTGGGTGAAACTTTCTGTAGTTGTCTGTTAAGTCCATTTGGTTCCTGACCTCTGTTGAACTCATTATTTCTGTTTGGTTTCTGTCTTGATGACCTTTCATTGTTGTGAGTGGGGTGTGGAAGTCTCCCACTCCTAATGTGTGTGAATCGATGTGTGGTTTAAGCTTTAGAAGAGTTTCTTTTACAAATGTAGGTGCCCTTGTATTTGGGGCATAGATGTTCATATTGATGAATATTTCCTTTAACGAGTATGTAGTGCCCTTCTCTATCTTTTTTTATTGACTTCAGTTGAAAGTCAATTTTATTTGTTATTAAGATGGCTACTCCAGCTTGCTTCCTGGGCCCATTTGCTTGGAAAACCTTTTCCCATCCCTTTACTCTGAGGTAGCATCTCTCTTTGTTTTTAAGATGCATTTCTTGTATGCAGCAAAATGATGGGTCTTGTTTATGGATCCATTCTGTAAGGCTGTGTCTTTTTATTGGGGAGTTGAGGCCATTGATGTTGATGGATATTAATGACCGAAGGTTGTTATTTCCTACTATTTTGGTGTTGGTGGTGGTTATGTATTTCTTTTATTTTAGCTGCAGTGGAGTTTTTTTGCTTCCTCTATTTTCTTGGGTGTAGTTATCTTCTCTGGGTTGGAATTTTCCTTCTAAAATCTTCTGTAGGGCTGAATTTGTGGGCAGATACTGTTTAAATTTGATTTTCTTCATGGAATATCTTGTTTTCTCCATCTATGTTGATAGAGAATTTTGCTGGGTATAGTAGTCTGGTTGGGTTCTCTCAGAGAACCTATGTTCTCTCAGAGCTTATAGGACATCAGCCCAGGCCCTTCTGGCTTTTAAAGTTTTTGAGACAAAGTCAGGTGTAATTCTAATGGGTCTGCCATTATATGTTACTTGACCTTCTTCTCTTACAGCTTTTAATATTCTTTCTTTGTTCTGTACATTTGGAGTTTCAATTATTATGTGGTGAGAGGAGTTTCTTTTCTGGTCTAATCTGTTTGGTGTTCTGTATGCCTCTTGCAATTTTACTGGCATCTCTTTAGGTTTGGGAAGTTTTCTTCTATGATTTTGTTAAAGATGTTTCCTGGACCTTGGAGTTGGGAGTCTTCTCTTTCCTCTATGCTTATAATTCTTAGATTCTGTCTTTTCATTGAGTCTTTGATTTCTTTGATGTGTGGGTGAGAGCTTTTTTAGATTTCTCATTTTCTTTGGTTGTTGTACTGATTTCTTCAATCAAATCTTCCATGACTGAACTTCTGTCTTTCATTTCTTGTATCCTATTTTTGATACTCATGTCTGTAGTTCCTGTTCTCTTCCCTTGATTTTCTACATCCAGGATTATCTCTGCTTGTGTTTTCTTCATTGGTACCATTTCCAATTTCAAGTCTTGAACAATTTTATTCATTTTATATTTTTCCTGCTCCAATTTGCTTGTCTTTGTCTACAAATCTTATAACTCTTTCAAATCTTTCATTGCCTTTCTCTTTCCAGGTCATGTTGGGCTGTGTGGGCTTGGAGGTCTCTAATCATATTCTCCATTGCTTTCATTGGTAAAATTGAAGATTCTTTAAATACTCTCAGAGATTTAATTTCTGCTGGTAAGGACTCCATCATTTTCCTAAATATAGATTTCTCATCATTTTCATGTGTTTCTGCTGTGGTGGGATGTTCAGGGTTTTCTGTGTTAACCTCATTGAATTTTGTTAGAGTCATAAATCCTTGATTTTTGTCAGTTTTGTTCTTTCACTGACCTTTAGCCATCTGGTTGCTCAAAGCTTATTGTTCCTGATGTCGTCTGGACCTGGTGCCAAGCAGAGAGCTTTGGTAAAGAGTAGGTATAATCTTAGTGCTCTGTAGCTTAACACAGCTATGTGGGATCTTGAGATGGGGGCTGGGTCTAGGTGGGCCTCAGAAGTTCACCCCTTTCCCATTGCATCTGAACTGGGGACTCAGGTCAGGGATTGAGTGGGATAAGTTATTTCATCCTGCAGGGTCTTCAGTTCTAGCAGGTATTCCTAGAGATGTCAGTGGGGGTCAGAGGACCACAGATCGTAGGCTAGAGCCACAGATCTGCTGCTCGTGTGTCTGATCTGAGGGTCAGGTCTGTGGTCATGGTCCCCTCAGATGGCTTCTTCTAGGCGATCCTCAGGGCATTTCTGTGCCTCTCGGCCCTAAGTAGTAAGCCCCTGTAGTTTGTATCACTCAGACAGTGCACAAAGGCCAAAAACTCGTTCTGTAGATGCTGAAGACAGGGTATCCCACCGAGATTGGGCAAGGTGCACTGGCTCAGAAATGAACACCACAACCCATCAGCTGGGTTTGGACTCAGTGGAGTTCTGCTGACTTATAACTTGAACACCTGCCTTTCAGTCTGCTCTGATCTTACCATTTCAGTGGCATTGCCAGTCCTCTAGGGTGTTGGAATGACCATTTGAATGCTGGGTGGTCAAGAAGCTGGGAGGTACCTCCAACTAGCAGTTGAGGCTGCCTCCCAATGCCCTCCAGTGATCAGACCTGCTGGATACTGTACTGTGCAGGAAGAATAGCCCTCTGTCCTGTCTGGATGCAATGTTCTTCCCTGTGATTGTATATCCAGTAGAGGGATCTGTATATCCAACACCTTTCTGGGTAAGCCCAGATATCCTTGCACTTCCCAGACAGCCACTCCCCTGGAGATAAATCTTGATGATCCCGCAATTCTCCTGTATGGAATGCCATCTGTGGAAGCTGGGTGCTCTGGTCTGGGGTTTGGAGCTACTTTTTGTGCATTTGAGTGGCTTGTACCTGCTTCTGCAGTGGGCTCTGTGCTGGCATCTGTTCTGCACCGAGCTCCACACCAGCCTTGCTGCATGCTGCTGAGCTCCGCTCCAGGCTCCGAGCCTCTGCTAGGCAGCTGTTTCCCTAGTGTCTGGGAGTCCTGCCCAGGGACCCCAATTAGTCCCTGGGTTTGCCAGGTAAAACCCAGAGGGTTCAAGCTTCTCAGTTTGTTGCTCAGCTTGTTTATATTTCTGTGATGTTGTAGCTATTTTTCCTGTGCTCAAAATGTGTCCTTGCTGTCTGCCACCATCTTAGATCTGCCTTCCTTTTTAATATTAATTCAAAAATTCATGTTGCTTTCTTCTGACCTATGAGAATAAATTATATTCTATTTAACAGGGCACCGTGCATTCTTTGGATAGTCAAAGACATGTATAGTTGTTCCCTTTTCTAGAAAGATCTCCCAAACTTAACATTGTGTACCCCAGAAGACGTCTGTATGACAGGCAGCTACACATATTTTCTGAAGTGTTTGCCCTCATTTTACTGGATCAGATCAAGAGAAAATAGTCTGAATGGGAAAGTGTTGGAGTCCTCCAATTTGGAGCATTGAATGGAGTTCAGGCCTTTTCTTTTTTTACGTAATATCACAAAAAGGAAAAAGGCCCCCACACCAGATATCCAGTCAAATCTTACTGAACATGAGGACATTTTCATGGTGAACAACTGTTGACTATGTGTTTTGTGTACCTTCCCGTTCAGGCATTTTATTTGATCCACGATGTGAAGACAAACATCACCTTTGCTTCTCACCTCTCGCTCTCTCTCTCTCTCTCTCTCTCTCTCTCTCTCTCTCTCTCTTTCTGTGTATGTGTGTGTCTGTGTGTTTTCAGGAATCACAACAGGTATAGGAAAACACTGTACCACTGAACTAAGTTTTCATATCACTGAGTTTGTTTTAACTAGGTTCTTTGGAGGAAAAATTATAGGATGAAAGTAGCCCACAACTTCTGCCCACATCATAGTCTCTAAAACATAGTCTCTACAGTTATTATATTCCATATATATATATATATATATATATATATACACACATATATATGTTATCACATATGTATGTATATGAAAAAAATCACATATTTTATCACAAATATAGTATTTATAAGTATACACCATTTTAATATATAAATATAGTATTTATAAAAATATAACTATGTGTATAAAACATATAGATATAGTATTTATAAATACTATATTTGTGGTAAAATATGTGATTAAAACTGAACTCTTTATATGACTAGTTATCCTGTATTATCCATATAATTAACAATTATAATAATCTTAATATAATTATACATATCCTCAGAAGAAAGAAGGCAAGTGTTGTAAAGAAGATTAGCATCTCATTCAGTAGAGCAGGTACTGAGAAGTGATGCAGACAGAAGGTGACTTTCACATAAGCCAAAGAACATCCAAAATCAGGAGAAGGTAGAAGAATCAAGAACTTTCTCCTAGAGCCTCCCAAGAGAACATGACCTTGCCTGCCCTCTGATTTTGGACTTCTTTTCTCTAGAATTGCCACAGTATCACTTTCTCTTGCTCTAAGGCATTCAGTTTGTTAATTTGAACAGGAGACAAAACATATGAGAAAATTAGGACTTAAGAGCAAGAGACAAGGAATGAGATGTGAGATAAGGGAAGAGAAATTTCTGATTCACTTCTTTCAGCGAGATCCAGAACAGCTCTTCTTTACCGAAGGTGAGTAAGAGAGAGGGTGTTACTGCTGCTAGTCAGTGACATTTGAGCATTAAGGTTATATTTTAGACTGTAGCATGGAATGATGCTTATTTGTACATTTGATTGGCAGAGTCATCTACAACAGACATTATCTTACCACTGAATTCACTGGTAAATAATCCAGTAAAGCACTGCATCCATGAAGAGGTGATTTTATGTTACATTTTCACTTACTTTACTTTCACATTTTCTGTGTCAGAGTCTGGCCTAGTAAGTTCTGAGTATACTTCTGCCCCCCATGGATCTGCTAGCTCATTAACTATAGGCCATGGCCTTAAATAAATACATATTAAGCGGGAACTCTGTGTCCAAATCCAAATCTACTTAAAATAGTATAAGTAAAAACTGACCTGAAGACAAGGCATGTTCAAAAACCAAGAAGGAAAGATAAAACCAGTGAGGGCATTTATAGTTTAATTTTCTATTTTAGAATTATTGAAAAGAAAGCAAAACAGATGTCCCTCTGAGTTCCATGTTAATAGATACTGTTTGAATGCATAGCAATTGACTCATAATCCTTTCATTGTAAAATTTGCCTAGATTTTGTTTCCCTTAAGAAAACTGTTCTGAGAATATATATTGTCTTGGAAAAACTCCCAAGGTTGGTAATGTTTGCTGATGAAGCACTCCCAGGAATGAGGAAAACATCACAAGATTTTGAAGGTAGATCTGGGTGAATGTAATCTACAAGATTTAACACAAGCATATATGTTCATTAAAGTAAAAAAAGCATAGTTAACAAACACTGGCATATATCCTACTGTGAATAGATGGAAAACATGTGAATTGAGGCATGCAAATTGGAGTTTTATGTCAAACTAGAAATTATAAGAAATTACATTGTCATAGAGAGCCCTAGCCATCTTCCTTTCTTCAGTTAGTAATGGTGCATAATTTCTAGAAAACAAAAGTGTATTCTTACAGGACTAAAAATATCTTTACTTCCACTAAATATCCCATTCATCTTTATATCCTGAGAGTATATTCCCTAAGCTCTCATTGAAAATGATTTCAGTGGATTTTGAGCATGACTTAATATATTAATTGGGTCCTTTAAGGCTACCCCTTTGAGTCTGGTGGGGGCAACAGTATTTTGAATACCTTGAACACTGTGAAGGACAGATAGGTAAAGCATAAATGTATTCAGTCCTTGTATTTATGTACTCAGTTATTTCTTTTGTTAACTACAGTGTCACAACAAGTTCTGAAAAACTTTTAATTATATATGATGAATGAAAATTGGAATGAGAAAAATTAGGGTTGTGCTATTAGTTGTTTACTAGTCTAGCTCTTCAAACTTTAGCCGATAACAATTAGAAGGGGTAAAAAGAGATAAAATTATGGA
This sequence comes from Lophiomys imhausi, assembly GCA_907164525.1. Classification (NCBI taxonomy): domain Eukaryota; kingdom Metazoa; phylum Chordata; class Mammalia; order Rodentia; family Muridae; genus Lophiomys; species Lophiomys imhausi. Next base: position 12,390,951 of record CAJQZJ010004687.1, on the reverse strand, counting down.
CAGGTGATAAGCCATGTTAGAGTCACTTTTCCAACTACACACTGAAATATTTAATATATGGTCTGCTGCTCTCTACCTCACCTTTCTGTATCTCTTTCCTAACAAAACTTGCAATACAAATACTTTTATACTTCTGCACATTAGAATCTCAAAATGGAAGGTATATGAAAGTGAAGTGATTTCAGCTGGGCATATTTTGGGGTTCACAGACACTGGCATAGAATGTAGCACAACTATGGCAACCTAGGTATTAAAACACTCAAATCTGCATCACAGACCACTTTCTAGAAGGAGCTAGATAGCAAGAATTTTAGCTTTATATACAGCTTCTACCACAACTGTTTGATGCTCCCAGTATAGTAAGAAAGGAACAGAACTGAACAACCATATAATTTTAGTTCTAGATACTGAAATGGGAAATTTTTTGTAGTATTCCACAAAAATATTACTCATTTTTGCTTTACACACACACAGGGACATATAGTTTGCTGACTGTGTTCTAAACACAACCTTTCTTAAATCTCTTGGGAGGCTGCAACCAGGAATATTCCAGCTGATTCTCAATTTTCCCCTTTTCCTATTTTGGGCTAATTATGGTACCTCCATAAGCAACAACAGGAAACATTTTAAAGATGGATATAAAACTTATTTTTAAAATATTCTATGGTTACCTCCCTGCAATTTTATTGTCTTAAGTCATACATGTAGGTTCCATTTGATTCTGGTAAAAGACAAGCATTTATTTTTTTCCTTAGGCATTTAGATACCTTGTTTTTATGGAACAATATTCTATGTCTAATTTATGTTGTTGCCTCTGACACTAAATACATGGCTTTATTTCTGTGTCCTATATCCTATCTCATTTGTTTATTTATCTGATTCCAATTGTCAGCACAATGTTAATTTGGTTCTGTAGCTCTATAGTATACTGACAAGTCAGATAGTATACTCTCAACCCCAATATTCTTTCTTAGCCTTATCCTGACCACCAAGGCTTTTGTGATTCCATCGGAATTTTAGGAGCATAGATTTCAATTTCTATAATGAATATTATTGGAATAAGAATAAGAGAGGGAATGCCTCAAAGTATCAATAGTGACAAAGATATTTTGTATAAGAGACATGAAATACAGGGAACAAACACAAAAATAAGCAAAAGAAACATCAAAATAAAAGCTTCCACTCAGAGGAGAAAGCATCACGATAGTGATAAGGCAGGTCACAGAATAATAGCACTAAAAACTATCATTTGTTGAAGATATAATAACCAGAAATGAAAAAGATCAATACTAAAACTCCAATAATCCAATTTTAACACAAGAGAATGACCAAACTCCCTAGAAATTATCACTCCTAGCATGTAAATGTATCAACTGTAGCTGAACAAATTTAGTCTTCTTCTGAAGGTCAGAGAGATGCCAAGGATTAGGTCAGCAGTCTGTGTCTGGTGTTATGTTTCAAAGCCAGAGTCTAGGCCACTAAAGTTCATGACTCTTCTGAAATCTAATCAGTATTACAATTTTGTAATGTTGGAAATTGCTAAAAAAAAAAAAAAAACAGGCAATTATTCTACATTAAATGTAGTTTTTAACTTATTTTAGAATTCTTGGGAAGTGGTAGTTAATTTAACATCACCAACAAAAGAGTTCAGTTCCACAGTGCAGAAGTTCACTCTGTATTACAACCTCATCATGAGATTTGACTAAAAGCATATTCCATGGATGCTACATGTTGTTATTCCAAAATTCTTCACTTATCTAAGTCCATATTTAGTACTAATGAACAATTATAATTTTTTGGTATAATTATTACCTAAGACAAATTCAGATAAAGGGAACTCCAGTAGTCAAGATTGTTTAGATTTGTCTATGTCAACCAAGAGCCTCATAGTAGCTTACAAGAACAAAGATTTATCTTTCTCTCAATACTATGAGTTAACTACAATGGATTCTGTGTCACTTTCTTTCAGTTCAGGCCAAAGAACAGCAGTCATTATTTGGACCATGTCTAAGAAACTACTACAGTGAGGAAATTCAGCCATAGGAAATCACACATTGGTAATTAAAAGCCTGACTTATGCCCAACCTCTGTCTCTTTCAGTTTTGCAGCATAGAACTGCTCTCTAGGCTTTCTTCTACCAGCGGGTTTAGGAATCACCTTGCATGATGCCCCTAAAATGTGAACAGCATAAATAACCACTTAGGATTTCTCTCAGGTCTATGCAGAAGAGCCTAAAGTCTAATGCATGTGCCTACAATATTTTATGTTTAAACAGCTACTCTATAACATCTGGGGATGTACAGTAAACATCCGGGGGGTTGGTAAAACCACTTTATTTTAAGATTCCTTTTCATTTCATGCATATGAAGTACTTTGCCTACCATGTATATATGTGATCCATGTTCATGCAGTGCCCACGAGATCCAGAAGAGGGTGCTGTATCACCCACGACTGAAATTATAGCCAGTTAGAGCCACAAGGTAGGTAGGTGCAGGGAATCAAATCCAGGTCTTCTTTAAGAGGAGCAAGTGCTTTCACCTGCTGAGCCATTGGTCCAGTAAGCCCCTACTTGCCTCCACTGTGTGGGGCTATTTAGAGCTGGAAAGAAGATTGTAATGACTAACTTTTGATAATACTTTTGTTTTTGCATTTGACATTTGAGAAGTCACACATGATAAAAAAGAAACTTCAGGCTACTTTGGTTATTTTAAACAAACAAAACAAAAAATAAAGAAAAAAAACCTTTTATTGTGAGTTCTGGAAATTGAAGATGATAGCTCCCTAATGCAGAAATACACCCCTGCCCTCATCAACATTGCAAATGGAGTTTGATTTCTATGATGACATTGAGTAGGAGTGTACTTGGAAGCATTGCATGGATACAGAAATGCTTTCTTCTGTCAAGGTTGTGTTACTCATGCCCCAGGTCTGTGAGGTATCACAAAGATCCCATCTACTGATTATGAATGGGGCTCATTGCCCCTCAGACACAAACAAATTAAAGCAAGTTCTGTTTTCAAAGACCTAAAAAGGAAAACAGAATATTGAAGAACTGCAGCCTCATAAGGCCTCTCTTATACTTCATGCTTAAAGTTCTGTGTTCTCTATAAAAGGCATTGTATTTCCTGTTCTCAGGAAGGTTTGAGCAGACATTTTTTTTGCCTCACTCATCAGTGCTTAAACTTTAGGAATTGTAAGAATTACTGTATCAGATATCATCACATACTTTTCTATAATAAAAGCAATGGGAATTTTCTAAAAGCATTTATCTTTGGTCAATGATTGTGGCAACATGATTTTGGGATTTGGCAGCTCAGGTACTAGATGGCACTGCCTCCTTATCCAAGTCCCCTGAAGATGATGTTCTTCATTGTTTGATGATGTTCCATGTTTCTCAAACACTCTACTTTTGTTGTCTGGATATTAGCTTTAGAAATGTAGCTGAGGGGTGGGCAATTCAAAGTCTGATGAGGGCACCTCCTGTAGCCAGGTGGGATTTCCAGAGAAGGGAGGAGGACATAACCCACCCACAAAACCATCAATCTAAAATTTGTTCTGCCTACAAGTAATGCAGGAATAAAGATGGAGCAGAGATGGAGGGAATGGTCAACCAATGATTGGCCCTACTTGAGACCTACTGCATGGGAAAGAGACAACCCATGACAATATTAGTGATATTTTCCTATTATTGGAGAAAGAAGCCTAACATAACTTTTTCCTGAAAGGCTTTATTCAACAGCTGATGGAAACAGATGTAGCTACCCATAGCCACACAACAGGTAGAGCTCGGGAAGTCTTGTGGAAGAGCCAGGGAAAGGATTGAGGGAGCCAGAAGGGTTAAGGACACCACAAGAAGATATACAAAGTAAATTAACCTGGGCCCATGGGGCTCACAGAGACTGAACCACCAACCAAAGAGCATGCATGGGTTGGACCTAGACCTGCTACACATATGTAGCAGGTGTTCAACTTGTTCTTCATGTGGGATGTAGCAGGAGTGGTCTCTGACTCTGTTCCCTCTCTTTGGATCCCTCTCACATAGCTGGACTGCCTTGTCTGGCCTCAGTGGGAGAAGATGTACCTAGTCCTGCTGTGGTTTGATGTACCAGGATGGGTTGATACCCATGGCGGGGGGGGGGGGGGCTCCTTTTTTTTTAGGAAAGGAGGGGGGGGGGGGGAGGGGGGGATTAGGGGAAGAGGATGAGGTTTGTGCAATCAGGCTATAAAGTGAATTTAAAAAAAGAAATTTTATTGTATCATAACATTATTTCCTAATCAGCAAACCTTGACAAATCTCCCCAGTATGGAAAATTACTTCAATTATATAATATCTGTGTACCATGCTGGGATGCTGAAGTAAAATACGCAGCCTCTTGCTTTGAAGAATTTGGTTTCTAAGATGTGAATGCATGGTTATCATCACAAACTTCTTAGAATAATGTCATAGTGGATTAATTCGTACATGATTAACCCAGAGTCATCAATTTAGTTTCACTAAAATGATAAAGCATCTGTTAAATAGTTAAGAATGTGTGAGAATAAGAGGAGATACATGGTAAATAATGACACTCAAGGAAAAAGGAAAAAGTACAGACTAGGCAAGAAGGCAAGGATGTAGAAAAAAACTAATTAAATTACATTGGTCACCATTTGCAGAAATAATCAATGAAATTGTTTAAAAGTGAGTGGGGGCCAAGATGACGGTGAACTGCATGGACGCATTTTGAATGTGGGAGAGAAGAGCCATAGAAAACAGAGAGTTGTTGGACACTGTGCAAAAACCGGAGGGTCTGGCCCCTCCAGGAACACTCACATCTCCCAAGTGACTGTTAAAAGTCCCAGGGCAAGGCTCTCCCCCCATCTCTCACAGACACGGAAGCCACTAAATCCGGGATTCTGGAACTCCCATTTGGAGAGGCGCCTGGTAAGATCGATCCCAACACACAGCAGGCAGAATCAAAGGCAACATGGTGATCGCCCACTAGCCTATTGGGCTTCCCACACCTCAGGAGGACCTTATAACTACTTAGGAAACTTTGCAGAATAGTTGAAGTCTTAACAAGGAAGAAACAGGGTGCTCGGGAGCAGGAGGACGGCGGGCAGAGCAGTCGGGGTGGGAAGCGGGCGCAGGCGGGTGGGGCCGAAGCAGCTAGGGAGGGAGGCCTGCTCAGGCGGTGGGAGGGGCCGAAGCTCTGCACACCCAGGGCGGAGCAGATAGGGAGGGAAGCAGCCAGGCCTGTGGCGGAGAAGCCTAGTGGGAAACCAGAAGCCAGGGGACCATAGCTGTATTCTGGTAAACCCAGACATATTAGGTGTGGAGCCGGGCCCTGTACGCCTCCGTGACGACAAACAAAGCCCACAAAATCTGTGCCTAGGCAAACAGGTCCATACCATCAGAACCATTACAGGCTGATCACACAGTGTGCAACATAGAGAAGTCTGAACTGGGAGCAGTGAAACAATCCCGGACCATTACTCACTACCTGGGAATAGGCTGCACCAGCTCACAGCGCTTCAGGCTATTAAAACCACAGTGACCCTGATATCCCCCTGTAAGCAACGACAGATATCCAAGCAATTCGGCTCTTTACCAAAGCATTCCCTGTGTATCCAAGCACAGAAAACGACAAGAACAGACAGCTAAACACATCCATAGGGCCAAAGATCCAAGAAAAAATAGAAGGAAATATGACTCCAACAGAGCAAAATTATCCTAGCTCATACAACTCGGATGACCTCACACCAACAGTAACACATGAAAACGATGACAATTCTGCATTATGGAAAGTGATAGAGTCCCTTCAAGAAGAACTTAAATCTATGAAGGAATTCAAAGAAGCCACAATTTTACAAGCCAAAACAATGAACAACACCATTAAAGAACTCCAAGCCAAGGTGACAGAGCTTGAACAGGAAAAGGACAAAGCAATGAAAGATTTTCAGACAAAAACAAGCAAGCTGGAGAAGGAAATGTACAAAACGAACAATACCATACAAGACATGAAAATAGAAATAGAAACAATAAAGAAAACACAGTCAGAGTTAAAAGAGGAAGTGGAGAACCAAGGGAAGAGAACAGGAACTACGGATGTGAGTATCAAAAATAGGATGCAAGAGATGGAAGACAGGATCTCAGACATGGAAGATTCGATGGAAGAAATCAGTACAACATCCAAAGAAAATGAGAAGGCTAAAAAATCTCTCACCATCAACATCCAAGAAATCAAGGACTCAATGAAAAGACGGAACCTAAGAATCATAGGCATAGAGGAAAGAGAAGACTCCCGACTCCAAGGTCCAGGAAATATCTTCAACAAAATCATAGAAGAAAACTTCCCAAACCTGAAAAAAGAGATGCCAATAAAAATCCTAGAGGCTTACAGAACACCGAACAGATTAGATCAGTAAAGAAACTCCTCTTGCCACATAATAATTGAAACACCAAATGTACAGAACAAAGAAAGAATATTAAAAGCTGTAAGAAAAAAAGTTCAAGTCACATACAATGGCAGACCCATCAGAATTACACCTGATTTCTCCTCAGAAACTTTAAAAGCTAGAAGGGCCTGGACAGATATCCTACAAGTCCTGAGAGATCATAGGTGCCCAGCCAGACTACTATACCCAGCAAAACTCTCTATCAACATAGATGGAGAAAATAAGATATTCCATGACAAAATCAAATTTAAACAATATCTCCCCACAAACCCAGCCCTACAGAAAATCCTAGAAGGAAAATTCCAACCCAGAGAGGTAACTTCACCCAACAAAACAAAGGGAATAGAAAAACCCTCAGCAACTAAACCAAAAGAGGCACAGGACCATCACCTATACCAAACTAATGGGAAACAACAACCCCAGGTCACTAATATCCATCAACATCAATGGACTCAACTCCCCAATAAAAAGACACAGGTTTACAGAGTGGATCCGCAAGCAAGACCCGTCCTTTTGCTGCATACAAGAAACACATCTCACTCCCAAAGATAGCCATTACCTCAGAGTAAAGGGCTGGGAAAAGGTTTTCCAAGCAAATGGACCCAGGAAACAAGCTGGAGTAGCCATCCTAATATCAAACAAAACAGACTTCCAACTGAAGTTAATGAAAAAATACAAAGAAGGGCATTATATACTCATTAAAGGGAATATTCATCAAGAGGAAATCTCAATACTGAACATCTATGCCCCAAATACAAAGGCACCTACTTTTGTAAAAGAAACACTTTTAATTCTTAAATAGGACGTCAATCACAACACATTAGTAGTGGGAGACTTCAACACTCCACTCACAACAATGGACAGATCATCAAGACTGAGGCCAAACAGAGAAATATTGAGTCTAACAGAGATCATGAAAAAAATGGACCAAACAGATATCTACAGAACGTTTCACCCAAACACAAAGGAATACACTTTTTTCTCAGCACCCCACGGAACTTTCTCCAAAATCGACCACATAGTTGGACACAAAGATAGTCTCAATAGATACAAGAAAATTGAAATAACACCGTATCTTATCAGACCACCATGGAATAAAGGTGGTCTTCAACAGCAAAAGAATCAACAGAAAGCCTACACACACATGGAAATTGAACAGCTCCTTACTGGATGACCACTGGGACAGGGAAGAAATAAAGAAGGAAATCAAAGACTTCTTATAATCCAACAACAATGAAGATACAACATACCCAAACCTATGGGATACAATGACAGCTCTGCTACGAGGAAAGTTCATATCACTAAGTGCTTTCAAAAAGAAAATTGTGACAGCTCATATTAGTGAATTAACAGGTAAGCTGGGTGAATTGGAAAAAAATAAGCAAACATGCCCGCCCAAGAGGAGCAGAAGGCAGAAAATCATCAAATTTAGGGCTGAAATCAACAACTTAGAATCAAAAAGAACTATACAAAGAATCAATGAAACCAAGAGTTGGTTCTTCGAGAAAATCAACAAAATAGACAGACCCCTAGCCAAATTAACTAAAAGGCAAAGGGAAAGAACCCAAATCAACACAATCAGAAATGAAAAGGGAGAAATAACAACAGACATTCAGGAGATCCAGAAAATATTCGGGTCCTACTTTAAAAAACCTATACTCCATCAAATTTGAAAACCTAAGCGAAATGGACAATTTCCTAGATAAATTCCACCTACCAAAACTAAATCAAAATCAGATTAACAGCTTAAATAGCCCAATAACCCCTAAGGAAATAGAAACAGTCATTAATAATCTCCCAAACAAAAAAAGCCCAGGGCCAGATGGCTTTAGCACGGAATTCTACCAAACCTTCAAAGAGGAACTAACACCATTACTTTTGAAACTCTTCCACCACATAGAAACAGAAAGAACCCTGCCAAACTCATTCTATGAGGCCACTGTCATTCTGATTCATAAAGAACACAAAGATCCAACAAAGAAAGAGAACTTCAACCAATCTCCCTGATGAACATAGATGCAAAGATACTTAATAAAATACTAGCAAACCGAATTCAAGAACACATCAAAAATATCATACATCATGATCAAGTAGGCTTCATCCCAGAAATGCAGGGATGGTTCAATATACGAAAGTCTATCAATGTAATTCACCATATAAACAAGATGAAAGAAAAAAAAACACATGATAATCTCACTAGATGCAGAAAAAGCATTTGACAAAATCCAACACCCCTTCATGCTAAAAGTTCTGGAGAGAACACGCATACAAGGACTATACCTAGAAATAATAAAGGCAATATACAGCAAGCCAGTGGCCAACATCAAATTAAATGGAGAGAAGATTGAAGCATTTCCTCTAAACTCAGGGACAAGACAATGATGTCCACTTTCACCATATCTCTTCAATATAGTACTTGAAGTTCTTGCTAGAGCAATAAGACAACTAAAGGAAAACAAAGGGATAAACATTGGAAATGAAGAAATCAAATTATCCCTATTCGCAGATGATATGTTAGAATTCATAAGCGACCCCAAAAACTCCACCAAAGAACTCTTACAGCTGATAAACAACTTCAGCAAGGTGGCTGGATACAAAATTAACTCAAAAAAATCAGAAGCCCTTCTTTATACAACAAACAAGCATACCGAAAAAGAAATAAGGGAAACAACCCCCTTCACAATAGCCACAAACAATATAAAATACCTGGAGGTAACTCTAACCAAGCAAGTAAAGGACCTATACTACAAGAACTTCAAGCCCCTGAAGAAAGAAATGGAAGAGGCATTTAGAAGATGGAAGATCTCCCATGCTCATGGATAGGTAGGATCAACATAATAAAAATGGCTATTCTACCAAAAGCAATATATAGATTCAATGCAATTCCTATCAAAATACCAACACAATTCTTTATAGACCTGGAAAAAGCTATACTCAACTTCATATGGAACAACAAAAAGCCCAGAATAGCTAAATCAATCCTGTACAATAAAAAAGCATCTGGAAGTATCACCATCCCAGATTTCAAGCTGTACTACAGAGCAATAATAATAAAAACAGCATGGTACTCGTATAGAAACAGACCAGTGGATCAATGGAATTGAATTGAAGACCCAAACATGGACCCACACACCTATGGCCAACTAATCTTTGACAAGCCAAAACCGCACAATGGAAGAAGGACAGCATCTTCAACAAATGGTGCTGTTCCAACTGGATGTCCACTTGCAAAAGAATGAAATTAGACACATACCTATCACCTTGTACAAAACTTAATTCCAAGTGGATCAAAGACCTTAACATAAAGCTGGCCACACTAAAGATACTAGAAGAAAAAGTAGGAGAAACCCTCGAACTCATTGGCACAGGTGACAACTTCCTGAACAGAACACCAACAGCTCAGGACCTGAGATCAACAATCAATAAATGGGACCTCATGAAACTGAAAAGCTTCTGTAAGGCAAAAGACAGTGTCATTCGAACAAAACGGCAACCAACAGACTGGGAGAAAATCTTCACCAACCCCACATCTGATAGAGGGCTATTATCTAAAATCTACAAAGAACTCAAGAAACTAAATGCCAAGAAACCAAATAATCCAATCAAAAAATGGGAGATGGAGCTAAATAGAGAATTCACAAAGGAGGAATCCCTAATGGCCAGGAGTCACCTGAAGAAATGCTCAACATAGTTAATCATCAGAGAAATGCAACTCAAGACGACCCTGAGATTCCATCTAACACCTTTCAGAATGGCTAAGATAAAGAGCTCAAATGACAGTACATGCTGGAGAGGGTGTGGAGAAAGGGGAACCCTACTCCATTACTGGCGGGAGTGCAGGCTTGTGCAACCACTATGGAGGTCTGTCTGGAGATATCTTAGAAACCTTGGAATAACTTTGCCTCAGGACCCAGCCATACCACTTCTGGGTATACACCCAAAGGACACCTCATGGAGACATAGGGAAGTCTCCTCATCTATGTTCATAGCAGCCTTATTTGTAATAGCTGGAAACTGGAAACAACCCAGATGTCCCTCAACTGAAGAATGGATTTAAAACTGTGGTACATCTATACAATGGAATATTACTCAGCTATAAGAAACAGTGAAATCATGCAATTTTCAACCAAATGGATGGATCTAGAGAAGCTCATCCTGAGTGAGCTAACCCAGTCTCAGAAGGATGCACATGGTATCTATTCACTTATAGTAGGATTTTAGCTATATCGTACAGGATATCTGTACTAAAACCAACACACCAAAAGGAACATGGACATAAACTTTTTTTTTCATTTCTTTTTCTTTTTCTTTCTTTTTTCTTTTTCCTCTCTTTTTTTGTTGTTGTTCTTTGTTTTTGTGGGTTTGTGTGTCTGTTGGTCTTTTTTTTAGTTTCCCCCCTGTAGCAAGGAGACACCTTTCACTGGCAGTACTGCCTTGTAGGCCCCCGGTTTATGAAGAGGCTCTTGGCCCTCTTATGACTCCTGATCTGTGGTGAGAGACTGGTATGCAGGGACACTCCACCCCAGAGGATCAAGACGGAAGGGTCAGGGGGTAGAGCATGGGAGGGTGGGGCTGGGAAGCAGGAAAAGAGGACAATATGATAAGGATGTAACCTGTAGCAACAAACAAATAAATTTATTAATTAAAATAAAAGCAGGTAACAACGTTAAAACACTGTAAATAAAATAAAGGATACAGCTGTTCAACCTGGTTTTATAAACCTCCAAGTGTAGAAAAAACGTAGAGCTAAGGTAAAATACAGGAGAAATGTGGTGTTAACCCATGCCTTTAACTTCAGCAGAGACGAGAGGAGCACCATAGAGTTAGTGGACTTATAAATTCTAGAGTTAAACGGAACAGGGTGGTGAGGGTACACACCCTTAATCCCATCATTCATGAAGAGTACACCCTTAACCCCAACACACTAGAGACAGAAACAGGCAGATATCAGAGCTCAAGTTCAGCCTGATACAAAACAAACTCTAAATAGAGAAAAACTTCCATCCAGGAGTGGTGGAACACATCTTTAATCCCTTCAGATGGGAACCACAGGTCTCTGACCCCAATAATTAGAATGCAGAGACACACACATAGGATTTGGAAGGACCTAAGTTTAAAAGCTACTTACAAAAGGCCCATTCAATACAAACAAATTGTCCTTCGAGATCTCAAATATATACACTAAAGCTGGTTTAGCTCCAAAATAACAAAATAATTTCTTCTTTAAACCAGATTGAAAGATAACACTTTATATATTGCCAAAAAACCAAATTTGCCTCAGGTGAAATATTACCTACCCCCCCCCCCAAAAAAAAGAGGGTGATTGTCCCTGAGTGAGGATTAGGGCAGGGCTCTGTTCTTATCTTTCCAGGAGAATCAAAGCTTCCATTCAAGGAACCCAGGGACAACTGGACAACAGAAACCTCAGCAGAAAACATAATCAGACACCAAAAGAAGACGAGTGACCCAGATGATTCAGCCTGACAGACTCCCTCAATTGCTGTCTCCATTAAAAGCCTACAACCACAACCACTCAAATATCGCTAAGACCGTTCAGCTCTACACAATGCACCAGCCAGAACCTCAGTAAAGCCTGGAAATTCAGCTTCTGCCTACAAACTCCTTAGGACATCTAAACAGCTGAGAACAGAAGGACTGAACATAAAAGGATTGTACTAACATTTTTAAACATTTTTCCATTTTGGTTCGGGCCCCAAACAGGTTTACTAGGACCCAAATCAACAGGAAGTCATTTTAAGAGAGCGACGTCCCATACCCAGAGTGTGGGGAGGGTGTTTCTCCGCCCGTTCCCCCTTTTTGGTTATTTGAAGGACAACTGAAAACTCTGCTATTTAGGGGAAGAGATTACAAGTTGTTAAATAGTCCTGTTTAATGGGTTCTGGAGGTTAGACCCAGTGTATTCCTTCTTTCCCTTTTATGTATCCTTCTTTATCTCCTATGTAGGAATGCACGGACCAGAAAAAAATCGAGACATAGACATAGCACAGGAAGAACCAAGAAGAAGGGTCAGATTATTGAATATGCCCTTATACCTTTGTATATTGATACAAAATTAGTAGTATATTTGGCTAAAGTGGTATTGACCATTGTTTATTGTGCAAAAATAAGATTGTATTGGACTATGTCGGTATTGATATTTGTATATTGATACAAAATTAAGATTATAGTTGGCCACAATGGTATTGACCATTGTATATGGACGTAATATTAAGATTGTATTGGACCACATAGGCATTGATCTTTGTATATTGATACAAAATTAAAGGTAACACTTCCTAATGGTATTGTACCAAGAGATACTTAAAAATGAAATGTGAAGCTCTGGCCTCTTGATACCAACCGTCTTGAACTGTTTAGGATAGTTAAGAAAAACAAACTTTTAGTCATGCATGCATGTCACCTTGTTAGCTACTATGACAGTCTATCACAGATATTCTCTAAGCTACTCAGTAATCAAGTTGCTAAGAGACAAGCAACATTTGCTTATCTAAATACAAGAGATAGATAGGGCATCTTCAAAAACTCCAAGAGATCTGCAGAATATGGCATTCAAAGGTGTGGTCTTAAATTAAGATTTTTTTTTGATATCGTGACATATCAGCTCCTGACAGCACCCCCTATTCTACTCCAAGTAGAAGATAAGCATCGAAGAATCTCCAGTGTGAGATGGTTGAATTAGTGGCAAGCCTATCTCTTGGCATGTAAAAACTCCTTGCTTCAACTGCAGACAGACTGCTGTCCAAAAAGAACAAAATTTGGTAGCAGGGAAGTCGACAGGCTAGCTCTGCCAAGACAGGGTAGGTAAGTCCTTCATAATCCCTGCTCTACAATAAATGTCTGTCAGAGAAACAGGACCAAAAGGCTCAAGACTGATGCTGGAATGTATGGAGAGAAAATGGGAACTGTCCAGGTAGTCACTGGTTTGTCATTTCTTAGTATTGGAAGCTGCAGGCCCTGCACTTCCTATATAATCAGATATATTTATCCTTCTCAGCTCTCTGAGGTGGTTGAAGAATAGACAGCTTGAGTCTCATAGCTAAATTTTGAGTTGTTTAGGAATCAAGAGGGCGTTCTAGATCTAAGAAGATGGTTATAATGGTGTTGCAAGTTAGTATGAAAGCTAAGTCAGTTATAGAACTTCAAACTCATGGAGATGGTTAGAAGGTAGAAGGTTAAAGTCAGGGGCCAAATATGTATGAACTGGACATTGGGAAGGTATACTGGGCCGTTTAACTCTCATAAATGTGGCATATTTAATTCTGCTGTTTTGTATAGAATTTACTGTTATAAGAGAAAGAACCATTTGTTGGATTAAAAAGGGAAGCTGTTGGGGGGGAAGAGGGTGGAAGGGTGGGACAGGAAGAGGGAATAGGGAAGGGTTTGTGACTGAGATGTAACTTGAAGAAAAAAAATAAAGTACTTATAAAAAAAACAAAAAAAAAGAAATTGTTTAAAAGTATTTCTATTATCACTAATTGGTAGTCGACTGTTAATCCATATTCCACCATTATATTTGAGCACACAGACACCGTATGGATTTTAACAAGCCTTGACCTGGATTAAGCAATATTGTCCCATCTAAGCTAGCTCTTAATTTTGTTACCCAAATATGACCCTATAAATACATACATCCCTGTGGACTATTATCCTCCACACTAAGCCAGTGTGCCAGGCCACTTGGAAGGATCATTTTTAATCTACCCCATCATGTGTCCTCCTTGTTTGCTCCTGGCTTTTCCTCCTGCAAGCTTCTTCTTCCCAATTTGCTCTCTGTCTCAAAAAGCCTTAGTCCTGCCTACCTCTGTCTTTGCCCAATCTCCAGGCCTCAGCATTTATTTAACCAATCAGATTCAAAGTAACAGACAGCAAGCAGGACCAATATTTAAAATGCTTATCACTAACCCATCAATTCCCTCCTTTTGGCCAAAAAAAGGCTAAATTTTTAAACTCATATAGTAAAAACAATAAGAACAAGTATGAACCAATCAAGAAAACCATATATAAAAGTTACACAGATAATCTTTAGCTTATTTATGTCAAGCAGTCTTGAAGAAGAAAAAATCATCTATCTATCTTGGTGTGTCTAAAGTTCTGAAGCTAAATAATTTCTATCATATCCTATATTAATTAATGTAAAGATTTTATTTAGACTTGAAAATATCCTCTTAAGTCATAAACAACTCAAGTACAATTGAAATTTTATAACTAGTATGCTTTCAACCCCATCAAAGACATAAGAAGGGATAAAGTTATTATTTGAGTGAGTAGGAAGTATAGGAGAGCAGCTTCCAAAAAGAAATATGACAGTTTGTTGCCTACACACTCCCAAACATCTCTTGATATCATTGGAGCATCATCTTCAGCCTTCTGGCCAAGCATTTTTCACAGACTAAATTGTGGAGCAGGAAATAAGAAAGATTTTCCCATTCTGTCTCTGCAGAATCAGGACACTGACTTACCTGCATTAAAGCTCTGGTCCATCTTTGGGCTGTATATAGTCTGTTGAGAGAGCAGGGACATTTTTGCCCAATAGGAATTGTCTCCTGGTGGGAGATTTCTTTTTGATGCTCATTGTTTTTTTTTTTTTTTTCTCCAAGTCAAATGGGAGCTATCAGGAGCTGACTGTCTTAAGTCAAACAACCCTTAAAATAAAATAAACACCCTTAAATGCCATTTTCTGTATGCCTCTGAAAGTTTTGAAGACATCTACGATTTTATTTATAAATCTATCTATCTTATATCTATGAACAAACAAACTGTATATTTTCAAATATTTACTATCTGTTTAACCTATTAGGTCTATTTTGTGATAAATTAAGAGTACTATTTGGCATAACCAGAAGCTCAACTGGCCAGTCAACTTGTATTATCCAGACTCCTAAATAGATTTCAATAGCAACCCATAAAAGGATAGGAAGTAAACCTGTACTTTTAAATGATTTGTATAGGCAAAATACCTTACATAAATTGACATATACATAATATGTGTTCAAATATAAAATTCAATACAAATGAATCAAAATTTAACCTTATTTTTGTATCAGTATATAAAATTCTATACCAATGTATCAAAAGATAACCTTATTTTAAGAATAAAAATAGTTTTAAGTTTCAGAGCAGATTCAATAATCTATCCTTATATCTTATCATTTCTATTATATATATACATATATGTATATATATATATTTATACATATCCCCCTCTTTTTCTTTTCAAGTCTTTTCCCCCTATATAAGAGACAAAGAAGGATAGAGAAAAGAAAAAAGTAGAAAAGTCCTTGAATCTAATCTCCTATATCTTGCTTAACAAGACAATTTAGCAATTTGTAACAATTCCCCCTAAACAACATCCATCATACACCCCACTTTTTGGGAATGGGACGTCACTCTCTTAAAACTGCATCCTGCTGAATTGGGATTCAGAAAAACTGTTTGGGGGCCCAAATAAAATGGAAAAAGTGTTTAATCAATTTAATAATAACATTTGTTGTCCAGTCTCTATGTGCTCAGCAACTTGAATGTCCCGAGCAATTTGTAGTTCAAAGCTGGACTTTGGGTAGGAAAGTTCAGGGCTTTATTGAATTCCTGGCTTTAACAGTCTTTGAGGCTGGGCCATCTCAGCAAGCTGTTTGAAGTTGTTCTGGATACAGATTTTGGAGGAAACAACTGTTGAGGCAGTCTATGAGGCTGGATCATTTAGGTTACTTGTTTTGTCTTCTTTGGACTCTGTTCCCATTGTTCTGAAAATATATAATTTCTCATAAGTAACATACAGTTCAGCAATTACCAAAATGCCTTGGATGTGCAGGATCCACAAATCAATTAAGGAATATTTTTTGTTCTTTGAACAGAAGAAAGATATTTGTAAGTCTCCATTCATGCCATAAAAAGATGGCATATAACAGTATTACATATATATAATCTATTTTAAATTGAAAATACAGCATAAGACCTATGGAGTTTAAGTATTCTCCTTTACAGTTGATATAAATCTATTAATTGATAAAAACAGGTTTATTCTGTGTTATTCTGGTTTTTTGTAGATTACGTTGACCTCAAACTCAAAAGGAACCTATATATCTGTCTTTTTCTCCCACGTTTTTGCATCAAAAGTATGCATTTATAATATATATATATATATATATAATTTTTCCTTTTCTCCTTTCTTTGGAGATTTAATTTTAATGTGTATATATCTATCCTTATTGAGACAGGGTTTCTCTTGGTAGCTTGTGCTGTCTTGATTTGCTCTAAAGAGCTCTATAGATTAGATTTGCCTCCAACACGCAAGCAATCTGTTTTGTCCTTGTCTCCCAAGTTTTGAGATTAAGGTATAAATTTAAATAGTTGAATTACACTTATTGAACAATAACATTAGTTAAACCATTTTTAATTAGTTTGAGTTCCAATTCTCCCATGGAAACCCCATTCTTAAGGAGATTGGTGTAGAATAGCATGATATGCTATTTTATGTTAGCTTTTCTTAACTGTTGGCTGTGGGAAGCATGCAGTTTGCATTTTCTTCCCCAGCCTAACTCTGGGTTAATACAAATCTCTCTCTCTCTCTCTCTCTCTCTCTCTCTCTCTCTCTCTCTACCTATCTATGTATCTCTCTCTTTCCTTTTATTTTTTCTTTCTTTCTTTCTTTCTTTTTTTTTGAGACAGGATTTCTCTGTGTATACTTCTCCTGGATTCACTTTGTAGAACAGGCTGACCTTGGTGAAGGTCAGGGACCCACCTGTCTTTGTTTTCCAAGTGCTGGGATTAAAGGCCTGCACAATCATGCCCAGCAATTAACAGATCTCTTGAAAACAGTTCTCCAGTGGGAGCCCCACACCTGAGACTGCTGTGACCTCTTTCTCTATCCGTAAATTTAAGATTATGTGTCTTTATCCATTAGATCAGTAAGGGCATTATTAAAATTAACATCAAGGAAAAAAAAATGTGTCATTTTTTAATTCTAAACTGTCTTTAGTAAGCAGTCTTATCTTATCAGCAGGGTTCCTTCCCTGCCTTCAATGTTTAGACCAGGCTGGTCTAGAATCCAGAGATCTTCCTATTTCTTCCTCTAGTGTGATGGGATTAAGGGTGTGTGCCAGTACCACCCTGCTCAAATATTTCACTTAAATCCCAGATATTAGTAACTCTGTAACCGAGAGAGCAACTTTGAACTGTAGTGACAATTTGAAATCTGCCCAAAATATTCAAAAATCTCTTATGTTTTAGCAATGCAAACCTGAAAAATATCCTCTCTGCCTCCCAATATAGGGAAATCAAAGACATCTAAACAAAAATCAAGCAAAGAAACAACATTCCAAAATCCTTGGCATGTCTATCCATGCCATCCTATGCTGCAATTAAAATTTGTTCATTATTCCTTGGGATCTAGTTTTGGCTCCATTTCACTGGTGGGCTGATATCAGAAACTCCTGACAAGCACCTAGTACCCAGCTCTTAGCTCCAGCTGCCATCAATTTTGTATTATCTATCAGGAAGGGCCTTCCTCCTTCCTCCATTATCATTGTTGGCAATTTAGCATTCCATCTGTAAATTCTTTCCTTTAAGACTATCCTAGTCAGAACTTTCTCAAAAAAGATCCACAGAACCTCAATTGTTAGGGTAAAAATCATTTGCATGCTAAGAGGAACAAATTCAATTGGAATACAAAAGTATTGAGGCATTATGAATTTCTCCATTTTTAATCTAGGCGATTAATTCCACTCTCAAATTCTTTTTAGAAGGCTGCCAGTTTTTTAGTATGTAAGGAGAGCTATGCTTTCCACCTTTGCTGCAAGATGGTAGCTTTTGTTAAGGGAGCTGCTCCTTTGAAATGTGTTTGGGTTCGACTCCCATTCTTTGGCTAGGAAACTTCCTTTTACCCAGGCCTTCTCAGACTGTAAGCATGGATTCTAATTGTCGTAGTTAGGCGCCATATGTAGAAAAAAATTGATTAAATTACGTTGGATGCCATTTGTAGAAAGAGTTAATTAAATTGTTTAAAAGTATTTATATTATCATTAATTGGTTGGGCAGCTGTTAATCCTTAATCCGCCATTATAAATGAGCACACAGACACCACGTGGATTTTAATAAACCTTGGCCTGAATTGAGCAATCTTGGCCCATCTAATCTACCTCTTAACTCTATTACACAAATATGACCCCATATATACATATGTCCCTGTGGACTATTATTCTCCACACTAAGCCGGTGTTCCAGGCCAATTGGAAGGATCTTTTTTAATCTACCCCATGGCGTGTCCTCCTTGTTTGCTCCTGGCTTTTCTTCCTGCAAGCTTCTTCTTCCCAAGATGCTCTCTGTCTCAAAAAGTCTTAGTCCTGCCTACCTCTGTCTTTGCCCAATCTCCAGGCCTCAGCATTTATTTAACCAATCAGAGTCAAAGTAAGTAACAGAGAGCAAGCTGGACCAATCAACATTTAGAATGCTTAACACACTACCCCATCCCAAGGGCATTCATGGCAAAGATGGCACCAACTGTTCAAGTGACTATGCTGCTAGTTTTTGCCATTCAAAATGAACATCCTTAAAGAAGAGTAGTAACAGACCAAGTCTATTCTTTCTATCTGTCTTAATTATGGTTTTTATCACTCTGATACAACATCATGACCAAAAGTAACTTTCAGAGAAAAGGGCTTTTTCTTCTTACAACACTGAGGTCACACTCTATCACAGAGGGAAGCCAGGGCAGCAACTCGAGTCAGGAATCTGGAGGCAGGAGCTGAAGCAGAAGCTATGGAGAAATGCAGTTTTCTGCTCATTTTGTTTTCATATACATCCCAGTACCATCTGTCCAGGCTTGACAGCACCCACAGTGGGCTTAAATATTCCACATCAATCATAAATCAAGAAAATGCCCCAAATTCTTTCTTATAGGTTAGTATAATAGAGGCATTTTCTCAATTAAAGTTTCCTCTTCTCTGATGACCCTAGCTTGTGTTGACAAGAACAAAAATAGGACAATTGACCCCTGTGAACTTTACACACAAACATTTCACTTTTCAGCTATAAACTTTTCCAAGAATTCATTATCGTAAATATCATAAAATTAAACATTTGAACTTTATTTCAACATGTATTTATTTGTTCAAGTTACATCTCAATCACAGTCCCTTCCCTCTTCCCCCTCCCATTTCACTCTCCTTTAGTTTTTTTTATTGTGACAATAAATACAGTACAAAACAAGAACAATTAGGCAACAATTATGAAAATTATAAGGTATAACAGACATTCTCAATGTCCAGTCCATATGTATTTGGCAAATGATAATAATATTCTATCTATCTATCTATCTATCTGTCATTTATCAATCTATCTCGATGAGTTTAAAGTGCTAAACCTAACTCAGTTACCATCATAACTTGCATTACAAATTTAAAGACATCTTCTTAGACCTAGAACATCCTCTTAATTCCTAAAGAATTTAAAATTTAACTGTGAGACTAAAACTATCTAGTCTTCAATCACATCAGAGACTCAATAAGGATAAATATATCTGAATAAACAAGAAGTTTATTATCAGTTGCCAAATACATATGGACTGGACATTGAGAATGTCTGTTATACCTTATAATTTCCATAATTGTTGCCTAATTGTTCTTGTTTTGTATTGTATTTATTGTCACAATAAAAAAACTAAAGGAGAGTGGGACTGGGAGGGGGAAGAGGGAGGGGACTGTGGTTGAGATACAGAACAAGCAGCTCCCAAAACTAAGAAATGACAGATAACTGGCTGCCTGGACAGTACTCAATTACTCTCTATAACTTTGGAGCATCTATCTTCAGCCACATTGGAACTGGTAAGTCTCACAGTTTTTAAAATTTTAATTCCTTATTCAGTTTCTTTAAAATATACAAAGTATCTCTAAAATATTTAATCTTTCAAATGTGGGTTCCTGTGAAATAAAAACATAAGTTACATAGTTTCTTATTCAGTGTGGGAAGAAGCAGAGCACAGTCACAATAAAATAAAATAAAATCAAAAGTCTAACAGAATAAAACAGTGGCAGACTTCTGGGGTTTACAATCTGCTAGCTTTCACTGGGCCTGGGAAGTTCCACTTCTTTGGCTCTGCCAACCACAGCATATGTTGGTTGTCTCAGAGGCTTAGGTCCACTCAACTGCACAGCTGCTACTGTCCTTGGTAGTCATACCATGGTTCTGGCATACCCAAAATGTTGATGGATGATAACCTCTCCTGGGGTCTTTTCGGGGACTCTGACCTTGCCACATGGTGCTAAGACTAAGCTGGTCCCCATGACTCCCTTCCTGCCTTCACAACTCTTGCCATCTGGGAGGCTTTTGTACATTATCAAGTTTGGCTACCAGCCCAATGTACAACCTTGGTGCCATCTTCATGACAGCTTTTGTATACTTCCCCTAAGGAAATATTCCCAGGGGATTTTCTATCAGTGATTTTGGTCACTTCTTGATCACAGCTAACCAGTACCAATTATCCTAGTTAAGGAAAGGTTTTTAGTCTTATTAATTACAGCCAGTCATTATTCCCACACTCTCCAGAACCCCAGATTCACAGTCACTCAAACAGCCCTGTTAATGTGTTCACTTCCTTCTGAAACTTCACAAGCCAGGTTTTTGTTGTCTGCATTGGTCTTAACAACCTTAATTTCCATGATTTCATAGCTCCATGCTCTCAGCACAGTTTCCAGACAAAAGTTCAAACACCAGCATGGTCCTTCCCCAAACACATGATCAGATCTATTAAAGAAGCATCCCAGACACCTGGTAGCAATCCCTGCATTAGTTAGGCTATCTACTTCTATGATAAAACAAGTGGCAAAAAAAAAAAAACTTGTGAAGGATAGAGTTTATTTCATCTTATACTTCCAGGTAACAGTCCATCACTGAGAAGAGTCAGAGCAAGATCCCAAGTAGGGAAATGGACCTGGAGGCATAAACTGAAGCAGAAACCATGTGAAAATGCTACTTACTGTCTTGCTCCTATAGGCATGTTCAGTTTGCTTTCTTATAGACATCAGAACCACCTATACAAGGATGGCCCTCAGTGTGAGCTGAACTCTTCTACATCAACTGACAATTAAGAAAACACCTCATCGACTTATCTACAGATCAATCTACTGGGAGAATATTTTAGCTGAGGTTTCTTCTTCTTAGACTACCTTACCTTGTGACAAAAACAAAACAAAGAAACAAACAAAAGACTACCAAAACTCATAATCTGAAAATTATATGGTTGTTATCTATCAGACTTTTGCTCTATTAATTAAAGGACACTTAGATCATTTCCAAGTTTTTATTTTCCCCCTTCTACCATTATTGTGTACTAAATACTCATCTTTTCATTACTGTGTTTGGATGACTCATTACTTATACTGACATTATCATGTCAAAGAACTTCTATTTTTCTCATTAGGTCACTCAGACTACCTTTAAAATCATAAAGGCAAGGGCCTAGAAAGATGCTTCTGTGGTTAAGAGCACTGGCTGGTCTTCTAGAGGTCCTCAGTTCAATTCACAGCAAGCACATGGTGGCTCATAATTATCTATGATGGGATCTGATGCCATCTTCTGTCATGTAGGCACACATGCAAATAGAGAACTCATATTAAAAAATGAATAATTATTTTTTTAAATCATGAAAGCATGAATTTTTCCACTTGTGCTAGGATCAAGGCCATGCCTGAACCCATAGATCTAATTTTTTAATGCCATACTACTACAACAATTTATCATCCCACCTCCTACAATAGGTTATAAATCTTACTGAATATTGCTAATTTCTTGAGCACAATATTTTCTGAATGTGATTTTTTTATCCTGTTCATTGATATAGAGTGTGTCTCATTCTGTGATTAGCATGTTTCATAGTTTGTTTCAATTGTGAAACTGACATATCTAGAAAACCTCAACTGAGGAATTTCTTGCACCAGATTGGCCTGTGGACATGTCTGTGGGGTATTTTCTTGTTTCATATGTAGTGTATGAAGGCCCAGCACACTATGGGAGGAACCATCCCAATGTAGATGGGCCTGGGCTATATAGTCAAGAAAGCTGAGCAAACCAGGGGAGCAAGCCATTAAACAGTGCTCCTCCAGGTTTTCTATTTAAGATCCTTCACAAGTTTCTTTCCTGGCCTTTCTCAATGGTGGATTGTGACTTGCAAGTTATAAGACTGAGATTATTAACTGTAGTACAAATGGAAATTTTCACAATTAATATAAATTATATACACTTACTTTTGTCTTTGAACTTGGTTTATGAAAAACAAGTCTATTTTAGCAGATGTTTTTAGGAAATCACTTATAATTTTAGTATATTTTATAATTTCAAATTCATGTATACCATCTTTTGCTTTTATATGCTATTCACATTTGATTTGTGATTTTCTTGTAGAAATCAACCACATTTTCAAGTTATACAAATATTAATCTAAAATTTATTTCTTTTTTCCATAGGTAACATTTATAATCTATCATTTGTTTAAAACTATTGCCATTTTATGGTCATTTTCTCTTTCATAATAGCAATCAAGGAGTGAGGACTAGTTAAATAAATAATAATTAAATACCTTTTTTTTTTCCCCATTAGTGAAAGTCACCAAGGACTCCATTCCCTTCTGAAACACAGAGAGGTAGAAATCCTTAGGACAAAAATTTGAAATTTATCTCATTTAGGATATATGTGCTGTTATGGTCTTAAGAGAAAAAGTAACGATAAAAGAAAAAGAATGATTGGCCTCAGTTTTTCGGACAGAGCTTACCAGTCCAGATCCTGCTTAGCTCCCAAGAACAGGAGAGAACGGATGGATTCAGGATATTTTGGTCAAAGGTGGATTTTTAACAGATCTAGTTCTTATTGCTTATGCTTGTTTTCCCCACATTGACTCCAGCAGTTGTGAACTGAATTAGTTCTTTTTATGAGGGGCAGGTGGTGACTGGCAGGCATGAACGGAGACTTCAAACTCAGCCTCTTTTCTCTGGAGTCCACACCAGATGCTCACTCAGGGTGATGTTGTATAATGTTCATATTGTGAGGAGAGCCTGGGCTGGCTGCTCATGCACTCATTTGAGGATGTGAATTTATGTCCAAAAACCTGTTTTCCATAATGCTATAAGCATCCAGAAAGCTTTTTTTTTTTTTTTTTTTTTGTTTAATTCAACAGCACAGTCAATCCATTACTTTTGAATACCAAAGCAGTACACAAAAACAGTACTTTCAGCTTTGGTTATCTCTATATTTGATCTGCTGTCAAATGCATTTAAATGAATGCAGGAAGATTATTTTGGTAAGGCTATTTCCAAAGACAGAATTCAAAACAAGAACATTATGGCCTTCTCCCTTAATATCAAATAAACAGTATCTTATCATATATTGTTGGTGCACTTTTGAAACTTTTTCTCTGTCAAATTTTGCTGCATTTTCCTTTCTGAGTTGTACTTGGTTCTTGTTTGGAACACATTAGCGTACAAGCTGTTAAGAACATATTCTTTGAAGACTAGTGTTGTTGTTCCTGTAAACTATGGCTTACCCTGGAGAGTGGTTCCTAAAATTGCTAAACAATAATCACTATGAGGAATAATATTGCACACTTGGCAGGACCTAGAATCACCTAGGGCACAAACCTCTGGACGTGTCTGTAAGGAATTGTGCATATTGGGTCAAGAGAGGTGAGAAGTCACACTCTAAATGTAGATAGCTTTACTCTATTGGCTGAGACTCCAGGTCACATAAAAAAAAAAAAAAAAGTAAGCCAGCCATAAGAATTCTTTTTTTTTTCTTTCTGGCAGTGGATGCTATGTGATCAGCATTCTCAATTTCTCATTACCATGATTTCCCCAGCACTATATACTATGCCATGAAACTGTAAGCCACAATAAACCCTTCCTTGTTTCAGCTGTTTATATCATGTATTTTGTCACAGTGATGAGAAAAGAAACTAAAACATAAAAATCATGAGTTGAACAGGGCTCATGAGTTGGGCAGGGCCACCCTACCAGGGGAAGCTCAGAATAATTAAGAGACACTTGGGTAGACAGGAGAAATCAGGTTTCAGAACAGGTATAAGAAAGCTCCCAGGACACCATCCTAAGCTCTTCATCAATTTTTTCTCTTTGTTCCTATCTGGTATTTGTGGCTCAGAAGTTATCCTGGTCATTTGGGCTATCTTGAAGGACACATTTCAGCAAAAACTCAAACACAATCTGATGTCAGTAATAATTCCAAGAGCCCCATAGAAGTAGGAAGACTATTTCTTCCCTGTGAGTGAACAATATTCATTGTTTCTTCAGCTCTAACAATCATCAAGTCCATCCAAAGCCTCATATTTGTTTCAAATTCAGTTTTTTGATGTTACTGAAAAATGACTGAATTTGAAACAAATGTGAGGCTTTGGATGGACTTGATGATTGTTAGAGCTGAAGAAACAATGAGTATTTTTCACTCACAGGGAAGAAATAGTCTTCCTACTTCTATGGGGCTCTTGGAATTATTCCTGACATCCTGGTGCAAAACATTCGATGTCTGAAACATTGCATCCTATTGGGAAATTATCACAATCAGTCAAATTGTACTACCACTAAGTTGTTAACATTCCTCTCAAAGCTAGTTCTTTCACTGATTTCTGAAGAGTAAAAGTGATCAATTTTCCTGTAATTTTTCTGAGCTGCCTTGTTCAATATCAGAGCACAGTACAGACCCAAATAATTTAAGAGATTTTGGTAAACTTCAGGATTAGTTTTATAGGTGTTAGTTTTACCCCCAATACTATGCATTTCCAACACATTAAAACATATATTTATGTACTGCTAAACCTTGGACAGAGGCCAACAACAAATGGGGAAAAAAAAAACTACAAAGGCCTGAGATTCTCATGGTCAAGCAGTCCCCCCCCCTTTTTTTCCAGCCCATTTTCTTCAACAGAACCCCTTAGAGTTTAAATGCTGGGACTGTTTTGATCCATTTGCTTTACAGTCTAGTTCTGAAAACATTCTGTGACATGCACTTATCTGGGCTGCAAATAGTCTGGCTAAAATAAAATTAGAGCTTCCGGACATTAAAAACAAAATGCAGGAACTGCAGACTCTGTTTGCTTGGTGGCAAAGTTTCCTATACAAATGTGACTTCTAGTGCCACGGCATGTAATGGGGATTTTAATTTTGGTTGTGGCATGAACTTGGGCAAAACAGGACCAAGCCCCACATCCCCTGAGCCCACACAGAGCCACTGTGTTGTGTTATCCTTTTCCTCTTTCTGTTCTCTCTCTCTCTCTCTCTCTCTCTCTCTCTCTCTCTCTCTCTCTCTCTCAGACTTCTTCCTTCCCTTCCATCCATTGGTTTGGTTGTTTGTTTGTGACAGGGTCTCTCTATGTAGCCTGGCAGTCCTAGAACTTACTATGTGCATCAGGCTGGTCTCAAACTCACAGTGATATTTTTGTCTTTGTCTCCCAAGTGCTGGAATTAAAGGCATGTGCCACCACACACCCCTCCATTATTTCTCCCTCTTTCCCTTGCTTTCTTCTTCCCTTCTTTCATCCTCCTTCCTCTCTTCCTAGTATTTTTTTCTCTATAAATACTTTTGCAGCTAATAAATCTAATCTCTAAATTAACATGGAGATTTTCCTAACCAAAATAATTTTGTTCCATTTTAAAATTTAGAAAGATAAACCAAATAAGCCATGCCGGTTTCCAAAGAAAGCCATTCTACACTACATTCCTCCCAAGAAGGGATTTTCCCCTGCAGCCTGACAAGTGTTTCTTGTGTGTAAACACCCTCTTGAAAGGATATCTGATTTACATCATGCATACTTGCCCTCCCAAGGTTTAGTAGAAAGCATGGCAGACTTGATTGTTAGATATGTGGTTGTTACCACTAATGGATCTTCTAAGAGTAAGTATCTTTAAGCTACAAAGAAAGCTGAAATGAAATTTCTTCATTAATGTCAGGTTGTAAAAACACATCTAGATATTGAAAAACATTTAGAGCTTATCCAAAAAGGTTGCTACAGTAAATATGAATTAGGCTTGTTGATACTGGTAACTGTGAAGAAGTTTTATATTTTCAGTAAACATGCAACAACGTGCCCAGGAGATGATGAGCCTATTGTTTTCAGAGTAGAGAGAGTCCTAATCACTCTCAGTGGAACAAGACTGTTGTAGCCATCTTGTCTACTGGAAGAAGCCTAAAATGGTATTGGATATTAGTTTTTGTCATGGAGGTACCAGATACTTCCTAAGTACAACTGCACTCTGGGGAACCAAGGACAAGACCCAAGAGGAGGAACTTGGATGGGAAAGTACTTAGGAGGCAATTCCCAGATCTGTTTTTCTCCAGAATTTCAACACTAATTGGCATTTTTCAGAGGCCTTTATATCCTTAACTTTTCTGAAGTTCCTTAATATTGTGATAGTTTTTACAGACTTAAATGCAATTTCCCAAAAACTGCTGTAGTGAAAAAATTATCAAATTTAAAATTATTAGAATTTAAAATAATAATATTTTATAATATATTGCTTTGTGGCTTTCCCTGGTTTAGGGAGTGAAGCAGTTCCATCCAGGCATAAAAGAAACAAATAATCCTTTGGTAAGATGATGACATGTGCCCCAAAGGACAAGAGCATGTCTCTGCAAAAAAAAAAAAAAAAAAAAAAAAAAAAAAAAAGAGCTACCAGAGCAAGGAAAGTGATGGAGACTTCATACTGAGCCTACCCATTTGACATGACCTTCCTCAATATATGTGTTATATTTGCATACTGAGAAAGAGAAAGGAGCAGCTCGGCCCAGTGGTGGCTGAATGGTACAACTAGGACTAGCCGCAGAAGGCATGCATTCCAGAGACATGAAAGGATTTTATACTAGGGTCACAGGTGTCTGAAAAGCAGCAAAGGCAGAAGGTAAATCATTGATGTTGCACTTCATGTGCACATTTGTTCATGGCTTAACAAAGATCATACTAAAAAAAATCAAGCTAGAGGAAAACAAAGCTCCACATTCCCTGTGGAGCAGCCTCCAGTCTCAACTCTTATAATTTTGAAGCTTTTTCTAAATTCTAATTACTTTTCCTCTGCCAAAGCGTACATATGGAAACCTAGATATTTTGTTGTTTTCACTAGAGGAAAAGGAGAATAATATATATTTTAATAACTCATGTCCAAGGGAACTCTGAACAAATAAATTTAAAAAGGAAACATTGTGTTTGGAAACAACTCAGCTGTCTTTAAAACAGGACTGGCTGATGAGACCACTCAGCAGGACCAGGCACCTACTGCCATGCCTGATTACCTGAGTTCAATCCTCTTGACCCACACATCTGTGGAGAGAATTCTCTTTAACAAGCTTCCCTCTGACCTCCACGCAGGCAGCATAGCTTTCATGTGTGCATATATGTGTGAATGCTTGTATGTACATATATGCAAAAAGTAAATATATCCAATAAAAATTTTAAATAATATCTGTGGTGATGTTTTGTTTCAAAATATTTGAGCATATGGCAAGAAGGAGTCTAATAACTTTGTTGGAATTGTAAAACCAAAATTAAATACAAGTGCTAATCAGACTGTATCAGCTAAGTAGAAGACTGTATATATAAGCTGTGGACAGAAATAATTAAAAGTATTTTAATAGGTAATTTCTTTCATAAAAATTAGGAACTGTGTAAACATATTATGGATGACTAGAAAGATAGGGAATTGATTACATAATGATTTTATTGTTTATATATTATTATGTATTTATTTTGTTTATGTAATAATCATATAGCCTGTTGAGTTTCTTCCCTCATTTGCAAATTTTATTCTGATCTTAGATAGAACAAAACCACATACTTATTTTAAGTGTATATTATTGTAGTTCTATTAGTTTGTGAGTTGGATAAGTGCTGATACACTCATGGTAAGGAATTTCTTTTTCCCTACAAAAAGATTTATTTGCTTATTTATTTATTTGTTTGTTTGTTTATTTTATTACTTAATGTTTATGTGTGTATGTTCCTGGGTGCTATGTCCAGGTGTCTGTAGAAGCCAGAGGAGGACTCTGAATTCTGTGAAATTGGAATTACAGGCAGTTCTGATCTCTTGGATGTGTGTTCTGGGATCAAGTCAAGGTCCTCTGCAAAAATAATAAGTGCATTTAACTCCTGAACCATCTCTCCAGCTACATCTATTTGTTTTTATTTTTTAATGGGAGATTCAGACTTCTCAGTATGTAGTATGGGACTGGCAGTGGGTGCCCTGCTAAGTAATGGATCTTCCAAGCTTCTCATCTTATAAATTAGATATTCATATGCAGTAAGTAATGCTCTTTATCTCTCCTTTTGTCAGCCACTGTCAATCACCACTCTCTTTGTCCATAAGTCTGGCAGTTTTAGGTACCTTCTATATGTGGAATTTTTTAAATGGAGTTTCTGATGTGAAGAGTTTGTTTCACTTAATATAATGTCCTTAAAAGGCATACATGATGTAAAATAGCATAATATTTCACTTTCTGCAAGAGTAAATAATATTACCTTGTACACACGCACCATGCCTTCTTTATCACTGCACCCATCCACAGGCTTTTCACTTATTTCTCCATTTTGACTACTCTAGTAAAAAGAAGATATCTTACTGAGATTCTTATTTTAATTATTTTGAATATGTAAATGAAGTTGGTTTTCCGGAGCAGTTGGTAGGGAACAATAAGGATTAGAACAGAATAAATGAAACAAGAAGCATAAAACCAATAGAAAATAAAAAATAAAAAACCCTAAAAGTTTCTTCGGCAAAGATAACATTAACTAACTTGTACAGATAAAGTAAGTGTGGGTTACCACAGCTGATGTACAGCACCCATAAGGGAACATGATGACAATTACATCAATAAACTAAAGGCTTAAACACTGTTGAATTGCTAGAATCAGGAAATCCACCAAGATTGAATCATGAGAAAATAGAACATGATGGGGTATGTTAAGCATTCTAAATGTTAATTAATTGGTCCTGCTTGCTGTCTGTTACTTAACATTGCCTCTGATTGGTTGAATAAATGCTGAGGCCGGAGATTGAGCAAAGACAGAGACAGGCAGGACTAAGGTGCACAGGCTTCTGAAGCATAGAGGTTGATGGGGAGAAGAAGAGGAGAAACCAGAAGTAGGAAGGAGGAGGACACATGCCATAGGTTAGAGAAAAGAACATCATTCTATGTGGTCTGGAACATCAACATAGCATGGAGAATAACAGTCCAAGGGAACGTATGTATATATGGGGTCATATTTGAGAAATAAAATTAAGAGCTAGCTTAGATGGGCTAATATTGCATAATTCAGGCCAAAGCTTATTAAAATCCATCACGGGTCTGTGTGCTCATTTATAATGGCAAATTAAGGATTAGCACTGCTTACCAATAAAATACAATATAAATAGTAGCAAATAAAATAACATAGCCTTTTCTCTACAAGAACATATAAAGGAAATTGCATTAGTAAGGGGATGTTCTAGCTAAGAAAGCCCTGGTTCACAAGATTCACTGGTGAACTCTTAAAAACATAAAGAATTCAAAGCAAATGTGTCAATATTACTTTGCTTCCAAAAACTAGACCAAAAAAATCATAAGAAGAGAAAACTGCAGGTCAATATTTCTATTAATAAATAAACTTATTTATAAACTTTGAAACTTATACTACACTGATGGAAAATTAAAGATATGAGC
This sequence comes from Lophiomys imhausi, assembly GCA_907164525.1. Taxonomy (NCBI): domain Eukaryota; kingdom Metazoa; phylum Chordata; class Mammalia; order Rodentia; family Muridae; genus Lophiomys; species Lophiomys imhausi. Next base: position 12,360,813 of record CAJQZJ010004687.1, on the reverse strand, counting down.
AAATAAGAAGGCAAACTAGGTTGATAAGTTGAAAATTTATCAATGTTAAAATGTCCTACACTTCAGCTTCACAATATTTAAAGCAGCTTTATTTGTAATAGCTAGAAACTGGAAACAACTCAGATGCCATTCAACTGAAGAATGGATAAGAAAACTGTGGTACATTTACATAATGGAATATTACTCAGCTTTCAGAAATGAAGAAATCATGTAATGGAACCAAATGGATGGAACTAGAAAAGCTCATCCTGAATGAGTTAACCCAGACCCAGAAAGATGACCATGGCATGTATTCACTTATAAATGGATTTTAGCCATATAGTGCAGGATAACTATCCTACAACCAACAGACACAAAGGAACACGAGCATAGCATAACTATCCCATGAGAAATTCCACCCAGCAGCAGACCAAAACAAATGCCGAGACACTCAGTCAAACATTAGGTGTAGTTCTGGAGTTCTGGGAGTCCTATATAAGAGAGAGGGGAGGAATAGAGAGACTATAGGGTATAAAAACAAATATATGAAAATCAACAGAACCAACCAACCTAGGCCCCTGGAAGTTTACAGAGACTGAAACACAAACCAAAGAAAAAGAAGAAGAAGAGGAGGAGGAGGAGGAGGAGGAGGAGGAGGAGGAGGAGGAGGAGGAAGAAGAAGAAGAAGAAGAAGAAGAAGAAGAAGAAGAAGAAGAAAGAAGAAGCTTAGACTAGACCTAGACTCCCCTATACAAATGTAGAGGATAAGCAACTTGGTCATGATGCAAATCCCTTAGCAAGTAGGTGGGTGTAGTCTCAGTCATGGACTTTGCTACTGTTAGTTGGACACTTTACCCTAGCTGAGCTGCTAGGGCCCCAGAGCAAGAGGAAGCTTGTAGCCCTCATGTGACCGAAGAACTGAGGGGGATATGTTGGACCCCCCCCCACCAAAGGAGAGAGATAGATAGGTGGGAGAGGGAGAGGGTAAAGGGTGGGAGCATGTTGGACCCCCCCACCAAAGGAGAGAGATAGGTGGGAGAGGGAGAGGGTAAAG
>CAJQZJ010004687.1:12339586-12359770 GCA_907164525.1 Lophiomys imhausi | reverse complement strand
CCCCCCCACCAAAGGAGAGAGATAGGTGGGAGAGGGAGAGGGTAAAGGGTGGGAGCATGGAACTGGGAAGGGACGAGGAGGGGGCTGTGAATGAGATGTAACTTGAGTTAATAAATAAATGTTTTTAAAAAAAGAAAAAGCAAAAAATATCCTATAATAGCCAAGACAACATGTATATTCAAAGCAATTCATTATCAATTATACCATTGGCATCTATAGAAATTTTTAAAATTTTAAGTTTTATGGAAACTGCTAAGGACCCTGAGTAGCCAAATAATTCTAAGAACAACAATCCAATTTCTTCATTTCAAATTGAATTATGAATATAAAGTACTTTGTACAATATAGCACTGTGGTAAAAACATATACACATATTTTCTAGTGGAAAAGAATAGACTCTCCCATTAACCCATTTACACAAGAAGTTAATGATAGTCAACAATTGTGCCAGGAGACGAATGTAAAAGGCTAGTTTGTCTACAAATGGTGCTGGGGAAATGGTTCCTCCATGTTCAAAGTAGTGAAATTTAAACCTTGCTTTATATTCGAAACAAAAATCAACCCAGCATTATTAAAAATCTAAGCTTAAGACTTGAAGCTAGAACTAGATAGATGACTTAGCATTTATGAGCATCTACTAATATTGTACAAGACCTGAATTTGTTTCTTAGCACCCTTGTAGAGGGCTCATAACCACATATTACTCCAGTTCCAGGAGATCGGACACCCTCTTCTCCACTCACATGTGCATACCTGCATGCAGCACACAAACATAAAGCATAAACAAATAAACAAACAAAAAACTAGAACTAAATAAATCTTGAAAAATGGAAGTCTTGAAGATATAAGATTTGTACAAGAAAATGATGAGGAAAAGTCTGTGACATTGCTTGTAGAAATATTCTATAGGACACCATAAGAAATAGCAGAAGTACTAAAATATAAATAGACCATTCATTTCTTCTAGCATTTCCTATGGTTAAATAATACATGATCTAATATATTTATGTCTGATTTTGTTTCCTTAATACAATGGTACAGACAGTCATCCTTTGTCCTTTTTTTTTACTATGAAATAGTATTCTATTGTAAGGCTATGGTAACTTTTTAAAAAATACAATAGTAAATGGGTATTTGTATTGTCTTTTTTGTGTGTGTGGGGGAGAAAGAGATTATGGCTAAATATATGGGCATTCATATTTATGTTTTGGTGTAGAAATTCTCATTTTTCTATTGGGCAAACAAACAGAAGTAGCATTTGTGTGTTGAAGAGCAAAAAAGGAAAAGTAAATGATTCAGAATTCTAAAAGTGAGACATGAGGAATATAATTGCTTTTGTACTTTACATTGTCAGTTTTCTTCATTTTGCTGTTCTGTATAACATAAAATCTTATCCAGTTGTGAATTTAATTCATATGCACCTGGTGGATAATGATGTTCCTGTCTTTCTACTTACTCTTTTGTAAAATGTCTACTTGAACAGCTTACAAATTTTAAGTGAATTATTTCATCTTTTTAATTTAGAGCTTTAGAAATCTTCTTTCATGTAATACAGGTTTTTTTGATAAACAAAACTTAGCCTTATGTGATATGATAACATCTGTCAGAAACATGAAATGTTCCTTAAAATAACTGCCAATAGTAATAAATGAATGTAACAAAATCCAGGTTTGTCAGCATACAAATTCAACTTCACTTTATAAATGAACAACATGAAAATAAGTAAATAAGACATGTTAAATATGCATATGCTTATATATAATTTAAATATATAAAGTATAATTACATATATATATATATATAATTTTAAAAGCAGTGTTTCCTAAGACTTGAACGTAAATTCTTTGCTATAAATTAAAAAAAAATCTATATCCTGGACACTATAAAGAGTTTCCAAGAGAAAATTCAGAGATACAGGTTTACACACTGTCCACAGATTTTTTTAAGACTAAAATTTTTTAAGATGTCAAGTCTCTTTAAATTGACATATAAATGCAAACAACCCAAACTAATGTCTCTCTATAGGACTTTTCTTAGATGGTGGTAAAGTGAGTCATATATATTATACATGAACAAAGATCTAGAGCAATGAAAGCAAAACTATTGGAAAAGAGAAAAACAGATTCTGAAAACCCATACTTTATAACCTCAGGCATTAATAGGAAATTAGGTGAAGCTGCTGGGGATCTGGGGAATGCTGGAAGTGTGGATAAATGGAACACAAGAATGGCCCCCAAACATATCTTCAGATACACAGGCAATTATGCTGAATGTACCTTGGTACTTCAATGGAAAAAAGAAATATTGTCTTAAGAAATGGTGTTAGAGAAAGTGGAATCAATTATTTGTCAATGGATGAATGAAATAGCAAATTTATTTTTATTTAAAAACCATTAAAGTTAAATATTAAAATATTAAAATCATCCTTACTCCATACTACCCACAAATACTAAGTCGTAGGAGGAGACTTTGGACTTACACAGAATAAAATCACAATATGTGTTCAATGATGAAAGGGAAAATTAGTAATGACCATAGGTCAGCAGGAAAATATCTTTTTAATATATAGAAAGCACAAACTATAGAATTGAATGATAAATTAGACTGTATTAAAGTTACATGTGTGATCACAAAGTGAGCTGTCAACTAAATTAAATGAATAACTTTTCAGCATTGACTCACATATGTACACTGAGCAGATTGATGCACTTTGAGATCTATGGAATAACAAGTTATTACTTGAATTCTCCCTCTTTACTCTGTTCCCACACATTTGTGCACAGCCACTAGCATTTGGCAGCAAAAGAAGAAATGCATTCTTAGGCATTCTATGTTGACAATAGGGGACAAGTCCAGTAGCATGGGAGTAGGTGTCTTGGGCTGAAACCCTGCTTTATTAAGTCATCAAAGAGTTGCTTATAACTCATCCTCCATGACCTCTATCTCTATTGTCAAAATCCACAGACTTGTCATGCAGATCTGTCATACATCCTTGTAGGGGTTAGATAAATTAGATTTAGAAAATATATAGGGGTTTCTGATACTGTCTCTTAATTCGGGGCATGAAGAGCATTATCAGCATGAAGTCAGGAAAAACAGGAAAGACTTAATAGACTGAAAAACAAGGTTGAAGTCAGGAAAAACAGGAAAGACTCAATAGACTTGAAGAAACAAAGTATCTGGCCTGACATTGTTTTCAGCTGCTAAATGGGCGGAGCCCAAATTAAGCTGAAACAGAGTTCCTCCTATTTAAGGACAGTGCATGGAGCCCAGAAGGAGAAGAGGCCCCTGATGCTAGAGAGCTCCAAGAGTCCTGCTGAAAAAAGGGCTGACCATTGATGGCCAGCTCTCTCCCTGAAGCAAAAAGAAGCCGGTGAACAAAAAAAGCCTGAGCAAGACATCTAAAGGCCAAGGACTGGACCCTGTGGCTCAGCTTTTGCCTGGAGGGGTTTGATCTGTCCGATCAGTGGCCTAGGGGAAACTGTGCCTGGCTTTAAGGACTGAGGCAGAGCAGCTGAGTTCCTGATTCAAAAGAAGTAAGTTGGCCTGCAGACGGCTGGGATCTCCCACAGAGAAGAAAGCATGAAGCCTTATTTAAGGTGAGACTGCAATAACCAACTTACCCTGACGAACCTGCATCTGAGAGATCCAGAAAAAGGACTGCTAAGTGCGTTAAAGAATCTACAACAAAGACTGTATTCCTGACGACTGAGGACCTGCCCCAGAGACTGTATCATTCTAAAAGGTTATGAAAGTAGTTGTTATGATTATCAATAGGTTTAGTGGATAGGTTAAAGGGGTTGTAGGAATTTATAGGATTAATAGTTAAGAAATTGTTGATGTTTGTTATAAGTGAATTTAGTAATAAATAAATAAGTGTTAAATAATAATTTAAAAGTTCGGTTACACATCCTCATATGGTTGTGATTCAGAGCAACACCCTCAACAAACTTGTTAACAGTGGACAATAATGAATCAACATCAGCTTTCTCCTTTTTAAAAGTCTCCTTTCTCCTTTTTAAAAATGATAATGATAATAAACATAAAAGTTGTCAGCTAATAATTAAATGCTCATAATTTCAAATGGCTTTCCAAGTATAATTTAAAAGAAATTCTAGATCTTTATTAGTCTCAATATATAAACTAGAGCATTACTGACCTGGCTACATGACTCCAGGTACAAAGAAGCTTGATGCCAAGTCTAATGACTTGAGTTCAATTCCTAAGGCTCACATTATAGAAGAAAAGAACCGACTCCCACAAGTTGTCTGACCTCTACACATGCTAGTTTTATGTACAAAACCACACACTAGTTAATTAATTAACTGGAAAAGAAAATTAAAGCATTTAAATCAGCACGGTCTGCTTATAAAGGGAGATTTTAGAATTTAGAGTACCAACAGGATGCAACTGTGATTGAAAGAATCTGTGTCCTCAGAGTATTACACTGTGACCAGGTCAGAGTAGCTGCCATGCAAATGGTCCATACTCACATATGTACTATGATCAATGCATGAGTCATATGTGATTAAAACCTGATTCGTTAGCCTTAAAATTTGAACACTGGCTGTGTTATCATAGAGTTCTTCATCCATCACCACGTGGCATATAGCTAATAACATTGAATTTTCTAAATGTAATTTTCTCTAGTTCTGAAATGGATGCTACATGGCAAAAGTCCTAATATTCTTTGTTAATACTTAGTGATCCTCTTCCTCTGCTTTGGAACATAATCACCACTGCAGAGACAAAAGCAGCTTCTTCTGGTAAAATACCTTTAAGACTTTCCTTAATATTTTATTAACAGCATAAGAATATTTCTGCATTGTTGGGTTCTTTCATTTTATAAGATATTCAAACATATGATCAATTGTTGCTTATGCTATTGGCACTTGGGATTTTTACACACATACACACCTTTTGATGGTTGGACTTTGGACAGCTTGACACAAATATAGATAAATCTTTGAAGGGGAAATCTTAATTGAGAAGATATCTCCATCAGATTGGCCTATGCACAACCGTGCAAAGCACTTACTTGACTCATGATTGATGTGGACAGGTTCAGTTCACTGTGGGTGTCACCAGGCTGGACAGGTGGTCCTTCAGGAAAGCAGGCTGAACAAGCCAGAGGAAGTAAACCAATAAGTAACACTCCTTCATGGCTTCTACTTTAGTTCTTGCATTCAGTTTTCTGCCCTGATTTCCCTTCATAAAGCCCTGTAACCTGTGAGGTCAAACACATCCTTTCCTCCCCAAGTTGCTCTTAGTCATAGTCCTTCTCATAACAGAAAAAAACCTGAGATTCACTTGTAGATGGACTTTCCATTCAAGGTATTGAAGAACATCAGAGTAATTTATTTTCATAACATTCAGAGGAATACGATTTCTATGGTAAGAAGAGGAATTACTATAGAAGCATGAACTCATATGACTATGGTTCAAATTTTTATGAATTATTTATTTAACTGTTATAAAATATGGCATGATTTCCATTTTTAACATGAAAATATGAAATATAGTCAACATACATTTTCCTTAAAATAGAGTATGTTTTTAAATAAAAGGAAAAGATATAAGACAGATCCTAAAAAAATGAAACAATTAATCAATTAAAGTAGAGTTTTCTTAAACTGTAAGTAGAACTCCATGTATATTCAAACTGCATTTGTAACATTTCTCTTTCAATTTATATTTCATCTAACCATCTGATATCCACTTCATTTGACTAAATCCTAGACTGACTTTACTATCTTCTACTGTCGTTTGAAATGTTTTGTGTTTGTTGATTTCCTTTTTAAATATTTATTTATTTTATATGAATGCTTTGTCTGCTTATTTGCAGGTACACCACATGTGTGTCTGGTGCTCACTGAGTTCAAAAGGGGGCATCTGATCCCCTGTAACTGTATTTATTAGAGATTATGAGATGGTTATGAGCCACCATGTGGGTGCTGAAAACCAAACCCTCATCCTGTTAAAGAACAGTAAGTGCTTTTAACCTCTGACTCATCTCTAGCCCCTAATTGTATATTTCTTAGAGTGGGAGCTAGTGATTTCACACCAGTAATCCCACATAAAAATTGACTGCTACATTTCAGCTTTGTAGATCTAATGGATGATAAATAGACAGGTTGGTACACACTTATCTGGATCAGATAGAGAATAATTTATATGTTCTAACTAGCCCTTTTCTACAAGTATCTACAAAAGTAAACAATTATTGTGCAATGTTGAGGAGAGAGAATCATAGGATACTGATCCCGGAGACAAGGACAACAAAATGAGCACTATTGCAATCACACTAGCTTTGTGCCTGGAAATATTGATCCTATAGTGGTGATATTCACACACGAGTGGTATTCCCATCTTTGCAGAATTTACTCCATAGTTCATACCACAATGGTAGTTGTAGTAAGATAGCATCCTTTGCTGGCCCCTGATCTCCAGGTGCTTCCTGTGTTTCCCATCAAGTGCCACATAGAGCCAGAGACAGTCAGGCTTCTGGCCTCCAGGAGCCACTGCTCTGTCCTGCTGTCCTTAGGAAGAGCTCCTCAGAGAGGTCTCATTAGCAAACACAGAGGTGCCTCCCTGACTCTCACCTCCAGGTGCCTCCAGTGACCGAGGTCAACTAATGCATATTGACCGAGACACTCAGTCAGGCTTCTGACCTCCAGGATCTTTTTGCTATGCCCCATAGCCTCTGAGAGAGTCCCTTGAGGAAGTCTCACTAGCAGACTCAGGGACGCTTCCTTGGTCTCTGGCCACCAGGTGCTCCCAGAGAACAGGGTCAACAGCAACATAGAGACAGAGTCACTCAGTGAGGCTCCTGACCTCTCTGCAGCCTGTGGAAGAGCTCCTCAGAGAGGTCTCATTAGCAGCCACAGAGGCCCTTCTCTAGCCCCTGGTCTGCCGGCACTTCCAGTGACATGGTGTCAAGTGCTACATAGTGCCAGAGTCATTCAGTAAGGCTTCTGACCTCCAGTCACCTCCACTCCCCCCCCCCCTTCCCTCTAGGAGAACCCTGTGGAGAGATCTCACTAGCAGCTACAGGGCCGCTTCCCATGTCTCAAGTTTCCAGGTGCTCCCAGACTCTGGTCAATTGCCACATAGTGCCAGAGATATCCAATCAGGCTTCTGGCCCCCAGGCACCCCTGTGATGCCCTGCTGCCTGTCAGAGACCTCCTCAAAGAGATCTCATTAGCAGCCATAGGGACTCAGGCCTCCAGGTTCTCCCAGGGAATAAGGTCAATCTCCAAATAGTGCCAGATATATCCAGGCACCTGTGACCTGCCTGCCCTGCTACTACTGAGAGAGCTCCTCAGAGAGATCTCACTAGCAGTCACAGGGGCACGTCGCTGGACTCTGATCTCCAGGCACTTCCAGCGACCCAGGTCAATCCCTGCATAGCATCAGAGACAATAGTCAGGCTTCTGACCTCTAGGCACCTTTGCTCTGCACTGCTGCCTCTGGGAGAATCTCTCAGAGGGGTCTGACTAGCAGACACAAGGACCCATCCTTGGCCTCTGGCCTTAAGGTGCTTCCAGAGACACAGGTCAACCACTGCATAACCCCAGAGACACTCAATCAGGCTTCTGGCCCCCAGACACCTTCACACCAATTCACTAGCCCTGGGAGAATCCCTTGGAAAAATCTTGCTTGCAGCCACAGAAGCTACAGCCGTATCAACCTTCACAAAGTGACACTCTGGATCACAGGGTCATAAAAGTCCACACAGGAACATCCAGCCACCATATCTGGATGCTTTCCAGGGCACCAAACCTAGTGGGCACCAGGTTCAGCCAACCAAGGACCAGAACAACCAGATGGCTAAAGGCAAACAAAGGAACACAAACTACAAAAAACAGGGCAATATGGCACCACCAGGACCCAGCTATCCTAGCATAGCAAGCTGTGACTATCCCACCACAGCTGTAACAAAAGAAAATGGTGACACATTTATACTTATGAAAATGATACAGGGTGCAAAAGAAAAAAATCCCTGAAAGAATTTTTTTTGTTTTTTTTTAAATAATTTATTTTTTATTTCTTCAAGTTACATCTCAATCACAATCCCCTCCCTACTCGCCCCTCCAGTCCCACCCTTCCACCCTCCTCCCTCTCAACCCCCCCATCCTCTTCTCTTCTTCTTTTTTTTTTTTTTTTAGATTAAGGTATTTCTTTTTCCCCCCAACAGCTCTCCCTTTCAGTCCAAAAAAATGGTTCTTTTTCTTATAACTATAAATACAATACAAAACAACAGAAATAAATAGGCCACAATTATAAGAGTTATATGGCTTAGCATACATTCCCAATGTCCAGTCCATATGTATTTGGCACCTGACTTTAACATTCTACTATCTAACCATCTCCATGAGTTTAAAGAATTTTTAAAAAATCACAATTCTACAGATTAAAGCAAGGAAGAATTTCATTAAATATCTCCAGACTGACTCAGTTAAACAAGAGAAGGAAAGTGACAAGGCTATGAAAAATGTGAAGGCAAAGATAATCAAATTGGAACAGGAAATGTATAAAACAATTCATGACCTGAAATTGGAAATGGAAGCAATAAAGAAAACAGAAGTAGAGAGGTGGAACATGAAGGAAAGAGAACAGGAACTACACACATGAGAATCACAAATAGGACACAAGAGATGGAAGACAGAATCTCAGCCATGGGAGACTCGGTTGAAGAAATCAGTACAACAACCAAAGAAAATGAGAAATCTAAAAAATTCCCCACCCACAACATCCAAGAAATCAAGGACTAAATGAAAAGACATAGCTTAAGAATTATAGATGAAAGACAAGACTCCCAACTTCAAGATCCAGGAAATATTTTCAACAAAATAATAGAAAAAAATTTCCCAAACCTAAAGAAAGAGATGCTGGTAAAATTCCAAGAGGCTTACAGAACACCAAATAGATTAGATCAGAAAACAAATTCCTCTGGCCATATAATAATTGAAACTCCAAATGTACAGAGCAAAAAATATTAAAACTGTAAGATAAAAAGGTCAAGTAACATATAATGGCAGATCCATCAGAATTACACCTGACTACTCCTCAGAAACTTTAAAAGCCAGAAGGGCCCAGGCAGATGTCCTACAAGCCCTAAGAGACCACAGGTTTCAGCCCAGACTATTATACTCAATGTTTGCTATCACCACAGAAGGAGAAAACAAAATATTCCATTACAAAAAACAAACTTAAACAATATATATCCACAAATCCAGCTCTACAGAAGGAAAACTCCAACCCAGAGAAGATACCTGCACCCAAGAAAACACAGGAAACAAAAAACTCCACTTTAAGTAAACTAAAAGAAACACACAAACACACAACCACAACCTACATGACAATAGCAGGAAATAACAACCTATAGTCATAAATATCTCAAAACATCCATGGACTCAACTCCCTCATAAAAAGACACAGGCTTACAGGATAGAACAGTAAACAAGACCCATCATTTTCCTGCATACAAGAAATGCACCTCACTAACAAAGATAGATTCTACCTCAGAGTAAAGGGCTGGGAAAGATTTTCCAAGCAAATGATTCCAGGAAGCAAACTAGGGTAGCCATCCTAACATCAAATAAAATAGACTTCCAACTGAAATTAATGAAAAAAGATAGGGAAGGACACTACATACTCCTCAAGGAAAAATCCATCAATATGACATCTCAAAAATGAATATCTATGCCCCAAATACAAGGGCACCCACATTTGTAAAAGAAACTCTTCTGAAGCTTAAACCACACATTAATCCCCACACATTAATAGTAGGAGACTTCAACACCCCATTCACGCTAATGGATAGGTCATTGAGACAGAAACCAAACTGAGAAATAATGAGACTAACAGAGGTCATGAACCAAATGACAGATATCTACAGAATGTTTCACCCAAACACAAAAGAATACTCCTTTTTTTCAGTACCTCATGGAACCTTCTCCAAAATTGACTAATAGTTGGACAAAAAGCAATCCCCAACAGATACAAGATAATTGAAATAATCTCTTCTGTCTTATCAGATCACCATGGATTAAAGCTGGACTTCAACAACAACAAAAATAACAAAAAAACAAAAAGCCTACACATTCATAGAAACTGAACAATTCTCTACTCAACGACCGTTGGGTCAGGGAACAAATAAAGAAGGAAATCAATGACTTTCTAAAATCCAATAAAAATGTAACATACCCGAACCTATGGGACATGACACTTTCCATAGTACACTGAAAGCAGTGCTAAGAGGAAAGTTCATAGCGCTAAGTACCTTCAAAAAAGAAAATTGTGACAGTTCACATTAGCAACTTAACATCAGAACTTGAAGCACTAGAAAAAAATGAAGCAAGTACTCCCAAGAGAAGCAGATGGCAGGAAATCATCAAATTCAGGGCTGAAATTAATAACTTAGAAACAAAAAGAACAATGCAAAGAATTGACGAAACCAAGAGTTGGTTCATTGAGAAAATTAACAAAGTAGACAAACCTTTAGCCAAACTTACTAAAAGGCAGAGGGAAAATACCCAAATTTAAAAAAAAAAAAAAATCGGAAACTAAAAGGGAGAAAAAACAACAGACATCAAGGAAATCAAAGACTATTTAGGTCTTACTTCAAAAACCTGTTCTCCACAAAATTTGAAAACCTAAGTGAAATGGACAACTTTCATGATAGATTCCACCTACTAAGGTTAAATCAAGATCAGGTTAACAAAACAAACAGTCCTATAACTCCTAAGGAAACAGAAGCAGTCATTAAAAGTCTCTCAAAAAAAAAAAAAAAAGCCCAGGGCCAGATGGTTTCAGCCCAGAATTCTACCAGACTTTCAAAGTATAGCTAATACCAATACTCTTCAAACTCTTCCACAAAATAGAAACAGAAGGAACATTGCCAAACTCATTCTATGGAGCCATAGTTACCCTGATACCTAAACCACACATAGACCCAACAAAGAAAGATAATTTCAGACCAATTTCCCTCAAGAACATAGACACAAAAATACTCAATAAAATACTTGCAAACCGAATCCAAGAACACATCAAAAATATCATATAACATGATCAAGTAGGCTTCATTTGAGCAATGCAGGGGTGGTTCAACATACAAAAATCCATCAGTGTAATCCACCATATAAGCTAGCTGAAAGGAAAAAACCACATGATCATCTCCCTAGATGCTGAAAAAGCACTTGACATTATCCAAAATCCCTTCATGCTAAAAGTCTTGGAGAGAGCCAGTATATAAGGACCATATCTAGAAATAATAAAGGTAATATGTAGCAAGCCAGTAGTCAATATCAAATTAAATGTAGGAAAACTTAAAACATTTCCTCTAAACTCAGGGAAAAGGCAAGGATGCCCACCGTCCCCATATCTCTTCAACATAGTACTTGAAGTTCTAGCTGGAGAAATTAGACAACTAAAGGAGATCAAGGGGATACAAATTGGAAAAGAAGAAGACAAAGTATCCCTATTCGCAGATAACATTATAGTATACATAAGTGACCCAAAAATTCTAACTGATAAACACCTTCAACAAGGTGGCTTCACACAAAATTAATTCAAAAATCAGTAGCCCTTCTTTATAAATTGGCCAATAAAGAAATTAGGGAAACAACATCCTTCACAATAGCCACAAACAATATAAAATACCTGTAGGTAACTCTAACCAAGCAAGTGAAAGATCTGTACAACAAGAACTTCAAGTCCTTGAAAAAAGAAACTGAAGGGGACATCAGAAGATGGAAAGATCTCCCGTGCTCATAGATGGGTAAGATCAACATAACAAAAATGACCATCTTACTAAAAGCTATATACAAATTCAATGCAATTCCTATCAAAATATCAACATATTTTTTACAGACCTTGGAAGAACAATTCTCAACTTCATACGGAATAACAAAATCCCAGAAGAGCTAAATCATTCCTGTATAACAACAACAACAAAAAAATCTGGAGGTATGATCACCTCAGATTTCAAGCTATGCTACAGAGCAATAGTAATAAAAATGGCAGGGTATTGGTATAGAAACAGACCAGTTGATCAATGGAATTGAATTGAAGAGCCAAAAATAAACCCACACACTTATGGTCACTTAATTACTGACAAAGAAGTCAAAACCGTGCAATGGAAAAAGGACAGCATCTTCAACAAGTGGTGCTGGTGTAACTGAATGTCAACATGTAAAAGAATGCAAATAGACACATATTTATCCCCTTGCACAAACTTAAGTCCAAAGTTGTGGATCAAAGACCTCAACATAAAGCCCGACACATTAAATCTAATAGAAGAGAATGTGGGGATAAACCTCGAACTCATTGGTACAGGTGACAACGTCCTGAACAGAACATCACTACCTCAGGCTCTAAGACAAACAATCAATAAATGGGACCTCATGAAACTGAAAAGTTTCTATAAGGCAAAGGACACTGTGAATAGAACAAAATGGCAACCTACAGATTGGGAAAAGACCTTTACCAACCCCACATCCAACAGAGGGATAATACTCAAATTTTATAAAGAACTCAAGAAATTAAACACCAAGAAACCAAATAATCAAATAAAATGGGTTACAGAGCTAAAACAAGAATTTATAAAAGAGAAATCGCTAATGGCCAAGAGACACTTGAAGAAATGCTCAACGCCCTTAATCATCAGAGAAATACAACTCAAGGGGACCCTGAGATTTCATTTCACACCTGTCAGAATGGCTAAGATCAAAAACTAATATGACAGTACATGCTGGAGAGGTTATAGAGAAATGGTAAAACTCTTCCATTGCTGGTGGGTGTACAAACTTGTACAATCACTATGGAAATCAATCTGGTGATATCTTAGAAAATTTGGAATAGCTCCACCTCAAGACATAGACATTCCACTCCTGGGCATACATTCAGGAGACTCTTCACCAAATTACAAGGACATCCCCCCAACTATTGCAGTTCTATTTGTAACAGCTAGAAACAGGAAACAACACAGATGTACCTCAACCTATGAATGGATAAAAAAAGTCTATGGTACATTTACACAATGGAATACTACTCAGCTACCACAAACAAGGAAGTCATGCAATTTGCTCCCAAATGGATGGAACTAGAAAAGCTCATCCTGGGTGAGCTAACCCAGCGGCGGAAAGATCCATATGACATGTCTTCATTTACAACTGGATTTTTCCTTTTTAGTTCAGGATAACTATCCTACAACCAAAAGACTGAAAGGAACTGGGACATAGACTTTGATACCTGTTAGTGGGACACTTTTCCCTATTGGAAATACTATGTAGGCCCCCAGAGCAAGACGAAGTTCTTAAACATTATAAGACTGAAGAACTGAAAGGGCTGAGATTTGGGGGCACCCCACACTGGAGGAGTGGGATAGGTGAGAGTGGGGTAGAGAGTTGGGGGTGGGATGGAAAAGAATGGAGGGAGGACTGTGATGGATATGTAACTTGAAGTAATAAATAAACATAATTAAAAAAAAGATAATTGGTAACCACAAAAGAAGTAACTGTAAGATTTGTTAAGGGAAAGGGTGTGATACCTGTAAAGAGACACCATGCAAACACCTTGGCCATGGGCTAGGTACTGTAGGAAGACACCAATGACTAAAGAAAAGGGAAATCCTAAAATGGTGAAGAAATACTGGCTTTGGCACAACCACAAGAGGCCTAGAGATTATAAAATTAGAGTCTAAGAGAGAAGGGCAAAGAGATGAACTTGAGAAAAGAAATTCTTTCATGTTTTATGAGAAAAAGTCAACACATCTATCCAAAGTTCAAATAAATTACAAAATAAATGAACATCCACTACTCATAAGGAAATAATAAAAACAAAATCCTTTCAAAATGATCACAATCATATAGAATGTTTAACAAATTCAAAGAAAAAGAAAGGGTAGTACATACTCATTCTTATCACAGCTAACATAGCCATACAGCTAAGGGGAGGACTATATGTTAGTGAATGCAGGTGAAGGGGACAATGCAGAAAAACATCCTGTGAACTGAAAATACTATTGCCAGAAAAAAAATCTCTATCAAAAAACACAGGCAAAACCACAGCCATTTTATTAAAATGAAATTCTCCTCATAGGGTTCCATAGGTTCAGCACAGTGCAGACTTAAGGGCTTCTTAACATAATCAACAATGTGGCTCTACAGTTGTGAAGTGGTGTAATAACATGGAATAACAACAGCTCCTTCCCCAAAAAACAAAAGACTTCCAGAATTTATACATAATGTAAAGTTACATTAATGCTGACTACTAAATTTAAAAACAGACATATTTGAGCCATTGAAATGGGATATATGTAGAAGTGCATATGATGCCTACTAAATCTCAAAAATTCAATGTGATTGAATCAGGAAACACATAGGACAAAATCTGTTCAAGAAAATAAAAAGTCATAGAGTAGAATAAAATAATTTCAATATATAAATTTAAAATTCCTTCATCTGAAATTTATGAAGAATTTTACCATTCAAAAATTTTAAAAAAGGAGAAAAAAGCATATTAGAAATGGTAATAGATTATAATGCACACCTCATGAGAGGCCACATGGTGGATTACAACTCAGTTTGTAGAGAGTTTATTTGTCATATGGGAGGACTAGAATGAAACAAACACTCTAAGCACTTGTCATCAGCAGCACCAATCATCCTGATGAAGAGATTATTTGTATCAAAAGTCACAAAAAATAGGGGCTGTAAGAACATTCAGTGGTTAAGAGTACTTGTTGCTTTTCAGAAGACCAAGTTTAGGTTCAAAGTACCCATACAGGGTGGCTTTCAATGCCTATAACTCCAGTTCTAACATATCCAGTACCTTCTTCTGGCCTCCACAGGGACCAGGCACAAATGTGATTGTATATATACATGCAGGTAAACACTCATACACATGAAATACAAATAAAGACATATAATAACATAAATTAATTAAACATTTTAAAAACACAATTTAAATGTGAAACTAGCAAGAATTAGCAAGGATGTAGAACAATATGAACTCACACATGATGGTGAAACAGCAAGACCCTCAGCTTCTTCAAGTACATCTTCAGTAATATAGCCAGGAAATAACCTACCCAAGTCACTGTGCAGAGAAAAGAAACTCCACAAAGTATTCATATGTGTTCAAATCACTTACACATCTACTATGATAAAACAAATATGATCCCTCAAGCTCCTAAGCAAGCCATGGGAAAAAACTGCCATTTTCACCAAGTGAGAGAGAGGCCAAAATTTGTTAAAAAAACAAAAGGAAAATCTCTTGTGAACCCAATTCTTCAGTTTTTTTTTTTTTTTTCGAGACAGGGTTTCTCTGTTTAACAGCTCTGACTGTCCTGGACTTACTTTGTAGACCAGGCTGGCCTTGAACTCGCAAAGATCCGCCTGCCTCCGCCTCCCATGTGCTGGGATTAAAGGCGTGCGCCACCACCACCCAGCATGAACCCAATTCTTAATGAACTAATAATGTTATTATATCATTAATAATATCTGATTAAGTACCATATGACAATGAAATTAAAGACATACCAAGTTTATGACTAAAATGAATTCTATTTCCTTTTTGTCTATTCATTGATGCCATAGCTAAGCACTAAAAATACATGAATAAATAAGAGATAGACAAGAGGAGACTTGTACTGTAACCAAATCACTGGATGTCACTATGCATCCATAGTCTCACTGTGACCTGCTTGACAGTAGTCTAAACAATCTTGCTGAAAAATTGAACATCACCTGATTAATAAACTGATGTTTTATTCTATAATTGGTGGCATTATAACCTTTCCTAGAAGCAGGGTTTCCTTGTGTTGCTCAAGCTGACTTCATACTCCTTGACCCCCAGAGTTTTTCCTGCTTCTGCCTCCTGATAAGCCAGAAAATTAGTATTGTATGCACACACAGGTCAATCGTACAAATAAATTTTAATAATAATCTTTGGCTTGGGGTTCTGGATGTTTTTTGTATGTTTTTGCCAGAAGAACACATATATTATATTCCAGATGGACACAAGATGAGGCTTCCTTTTATAAGAACATGAGAAAATGAGGGCTGCATAGAACATTTTCAACAAGCAGCATTGTAGACAAAGGGACCTCTGCTACCTGAGAAGTTGTGAACTAGTTCACTTAATGAACTCATCACAGAGTGCCTTGTGAAGTGCTCATCCCAAGACTGGCATTTCTGACTGACATCCAATACTCTATAAATTCCCCACAGTCTCCAATTGCCTCCTGCACTTTGATCAATTGATGGCAGTAATATTTGTAGCCTTAAGTATTATATCTGTCTTTATTATCTTTAAAACTATATCTCTAAAGCTGTATCTCCCTCTGTTGCTGTTCTTTCAATATACTCTTCATGTTCCCACTGCAACTAGAATGAAGTTTCACTTGGCTGTGAAAGTGGCTAGGGTCTCTTATGTCTGAGTTTCTTCTCCATCTTTAGGGCCTAGTGGTAAACAACCTCTTGTTTCTCAGATACACCAACTACATTCTTGGCCTCACCTCCTGGTTGCTTAGCCTAATAGAGGCCATGAAGTTTTCCTCATTTTACAGTCCCATGAGAAGTTCTTGTCATCCACCACTATTTGATACCTACATCAGTGTACCTCTTAAAATGTGCTTCAAGACAACAAAATCAAAACTTCTTGTTTTCTTTTGTCTCTTCAAAGCTTGGAATTTTGTCTTCTCAAAACTGCTTTTCAGAATGGATGAATGAGAGAATGAAATTACATCATGCAAATGTTTCAGATTTGACATTTGATGTTGAATAATCAAAAAGGGCCAGGTCCATCTCACAAGCTAAGCTTGTCTCCTAAAATTGCAAGATGAATTTTGTGTGTCCTTGCTTGGTCAGACCATCTTTAAAAAATCTCTAGCTGCAAGGCAATTTAAAGAAGGCAGAAATTTCAACAAGTTCAATTAATTTCACGTCAGCTTCCCTAACAACATTTCAACACTGTTTCCAACTTTTAGTCATGAAACACAGTCCCTAAGTGGCTGAAATAGACAAGATTTGTTTGAAAACTGTCATGTTAGACTTTAACTTTATTGATTTTTATATGTATTTTACTTTTAAGACATCAAATTCAGAAACAATCAAACATCATGCTACATTGATAATTGGTCAAGGATTATTTTTTCAGAAGAATTCTGAAGACATGTTGCTGTTCTGAATAGTATAAGATTAAACAGTAATTGCCATCCTGGATGGAGCAGCAAACACTATTATTTCTACCATACTATTTAGGACAGGATGGCACTGTAATTACTAAGCCCTGACTAAGAAGGTGATGAGGATAAAATGAGAATTTTTGAAGTGAAGAGCTAATTTGAGGAGTGGTAAGTTGGTAATGCAAATTAAGATGGAAACTGAGTTAGGTATAGAACTTTAAACTCATTGAGATAGATACATAATAGAATATTAATATTAGTTGCCAACTATATATGGACTGGACATTGGGAATGTATATTATACCTTAAATTTTTCATAATTTTTCTAATATTTATTTATTACTTCAGGTTACATCTCCATCACAGTGTCCTCTTTCCACCCCTAATTAGTCTTATTGTTTTATATTGTATTTATTGTTATAAGACAAAGATCCATTTATTGGACTAAAAGCTGTTGGGCAGAAAAGATACACCTTAAATAAAAAAGAAAGTAGATAGGAGGTTGAGGGGGAAGAGGTTAGGAGGGTGAGACCAGGAGGGGGAGGAGGGGGGTTATGATTGAGATGTAACCTGAAGAAATAAACAAAAAAATAATAATTAAACTTTATTTGATGGAGTAGAGTGAGAAATAGTTGGACATGAGGGAAATTGTATTTGAATTAAAAATCTTTCCCCAAAGTCCCTGCTCACTCATCCTAGAATATATAATATCCTCTCACATAGAAAGTGTTACAGCTTCAAACCCAGGAGCACTGTGGAATGCTCTGTTTTCATTTCAATTCCTTCCATTTGTTTCCTACACACTCGTTGTATAGTGTCCAGCTGTTCCTCATATTTATCTTCCAGTCTTAAAGTCAATGAGTATTTTGAATATATTAGAATAAAATCAGACCTAACCTGGCATGGTAGGTAGCACATGTTTATAATCCCATTACTCACAGACTGAGGTAAGAGGACAGAGATTTAGAGGCCAGACTGGCCTACAAAATAAGAACTTATGTTGAAAACAAAATAAACACTCAATAAATCAGACTTGTGGGTAAAATGAACACAATTAAACAAACAGAACAAAGATAAATTCAGAGAAATTGTTCTGAAAGCTACCAAATACTTCTGAAATTCAGATGTGATTGTAGTTACACATTCTTAGCAATCTAAGGTGATACATTTTCTTTTTAGTGGTAAGAAATAATTATAGTTAATCATTTTCAGTATATGAACAGTAAAAGCTCTTGAGGGAAAGACATATTTTTTCACAGTATTTTCCCATTTAGGAGTTTAGACATTTAAAAAAATTACAATTTAAATAAAGTATGTGCTGCTAGCTCAGAAGTGTGGACAGAAAGTTAACCCACCTCCACAGTGCTGCATGGCCTTTACCATGATCAAAAAGGCATGGCAATTAAAAATGGCATTGCTGGGGATTTTCAAGTACTTTTTTCTAAATTTGAGTTCTGGAATGTCATTTTAGTTCTGGAATGTCACTTTGTCACATGATAAACCACTAAGTGGGTAGCTGCGGACATATTAAAAACAGAACAGAAGGTTCAGAGAGGGACTCAGCCAAACAGGGTGAGCAAATGCAGAGAATGGACACTGAGCCTCAGTTTTATTTGTTTTCTGTGTGATTCAAGTTATTTATTCTCCGTATTAATTTCCTCATCCATAAAGGGAAGGCCAACATATGGCTGGGTGATTGTTCATTTCAGAATGATGTACAAAGTCAAAAGAGAATGGATATTATATGATTCTACTCATGTGGCATTCAAAGAAACATGACCAATGTTTAGTAAAGTAACAGAATAAAAATGGGATTTATGGGGTGTTGATCTATTGACTAGGAAAAAACCAAATGGTTCATTCAGAAAAACAAAAAAAAATATTCTATGCTTTTTGTGTAGATGACAGATTAAAGGGTATTGCCCATGTAAAACGTCTTCCAGGTGTACACTTCATTTAGAACCATACACTTTAAGTAGACTAAACCTCAGAAATAAAAGTGAAAAATATGTGACAAGTACACATATTATGTTACATGAGCAGGAGGACAGTCAGGACCAGACTTCTGCTCTAAACTATTCTCTGCCCACTCTACTCTCCCAGATGCAGTTACTAAACTAACTATCATGTTCTGGCTACCAAGTTTGCCTCTTAACAACAATGAAACATGTACTCCTTCCAACTCAGCCAAGCTGTGTGTATCATGTCTGCCCTGAAGCCTGGCAGATGCTAGAGGAAAGCCAGTGAGTTTGAAACAACCTTGCAGGTTTTCAGTTAAGTCTTTTTGACATTGACCAACTTATGTCCTCCTAAGACATAATACATCCTAACTCAGTAGTACGTCTGACGGGTTGTTCCTTGCAATTACAGGGGAAAAATGGAGAAAATGCCCTACAAAGTGGTAGGATTTTATGAATGAAATAGAAATTTAATTTTAAAGTGACATGGTTTTTGTTATTGCTGATAATGCTTATTGGATTGTTTTCTTTGGGACAGTGTATCACCGTGTAGAGTGGACTTGTTTAAAATGTGTGGTAATTCTGTGTTTCTCTTAAAGGCCAGGATTGTAGACATGTGTGATGAGGCTTCATCTTTTAATTATTGGGAAATGCTATCTATATCTAAATTCCCACTTCTCATTCTTGTTGCCATTTCTATTCCAGGAACTTACCTATCATTTTGCAATCTCCTGGAAGAATGGGCTTTCCAAATACATTTTTTACCTTTAATAATTTTTATATAACTAACAGTTTCATATTTTGCATCCCAACCTGCTTGCTCAAGCTCATAATGCATTGGAAACATTCAAGCAGTTGTTACTCTTGTGGCATGTGAACAACATGTGCTCCCACAGGCTGCTCAGGTACACACCTGTCCATGGAGATATCAATTTACATGCTGTACATTTTTCTCTCTGAGGAACTCAGGTCTTTCTTGGACCTATCTACACACACACACACACACACACACACACACACACACACACACACACA
>CAJQZJ010004687.1:12280291-12339576 GCA_907164525.1 Lophiomys imhausi | reverse complement strand
ACACACACACACACACACACACACACACACACACACACACACACACAGACTAGCATTTATTTTTTTTCTCTTGAACTTTAAATCCATGTATCTCTAAAACAACTCCATATAATTGTTAAAAACACTAGATTTAGCACCTGAAATAGGCATCCCAACATTTCTTCAACATTTGCTGTCATTACAATCTGTTCAATTCTTCTCGTTACTTCATCATAACATATTGAATGGTATCCAAGTGTACAAAGGAAACATGGCATCTCAGAGAAATGAGATGGAGACAGCAATTGCTATGTTGAGCAAGGTAATCCTGATTCAGAATGACAAATACTACATGCTTTCCATATGCAGAGTCTGAGCTTCACATTTTATATATGAATCTATATGGGTATAGGTCCTAAAACTAGAATGACTATTTTCTCTTTCCTTTTGTCCTTCTGGAAGTCTGTTGCTACAGGCAGAATAAATTCAGACTCTGACCCATCAGTACTCCACCATTTCACCCAGTTAATGTACTGTCACCTTCTTCCTGGATTACTGGATGGTGTCCTGAGATAAGTGACTCAGATTTCCTTTTGTTCATAAAGAGCTGAGAAAATACAATCTGCTCAATAAAAAGATAGTAAACAAATGCACAGCATGCTCTTAAAAAGTATTGTTAAAGGAGAGAAACTGATGCAAGTGACAAAGTATTTGTTTTGAACTAAGAGAGAAAAAGGTAGGAGAAAAGAAAGGGAGATGAAAGAAGACCAGAGGTGAAATGCATAGAGGAGAGGAGAAATCATAGGATCAAACTAAAACTCAAGGTCCCAGGTGGAGCCTTAGTCAGGTTGTTTGCTTATGTTCATCCATGATTGTACTAGAATGAGCTCTATTCACAGTGCAAATAGTTTCTAAATCACAATGTACTGTCTCATGAATGTATTCTTTTAGTAATCATATATTTAATTTTTTTGTTATCCTTTTTATTAGTTTTTAAAATTAGCATACACAGTAAGGTCTTTCATTATGAAATTTTTTTTTATATGTGTGAACCATATACATGCAGTGTCCATGTAGGCCAGAAGCGAGTAACAGATCCTCTGGAACTGGAGTCAAAATTGGTTGTGAGGTGCCATTGGGTTACTGGGAATCTAACCACTGAAGAGTAGTAAGTGTTTTCAACTTCTGGGCCATCTCTCCAACCCCAAAAGATTTTACTTACTTACTTACTTTACTTACTTACTTACTTACTTACTTACCTATTTATTTATTTGAGATGGAGTCTCACTAAATAGGCCAGGATGGTCTGGATCTCATTGTGTAGAGCAGGTTATTCTTGAATTCACAGAAATTTGCCTGTCTTTGATTCCAAAGAACTGGGATGAAGTTAAGAACCACCATAAGTGGCTCATTATAGAATTCCTGTACATACTTGGTTTTTATTATTTCTATATCCCCAATTTCAACACTCAAACCTCTTCCCCTCTCTTACTTGTCACTTTCTTTCATCCTGTAACCATTTTTTTGGGTTTTCAAGTTACATCTTTTCACCCTTGTCTCCCAGTAAGAACTTTTTTTTTTCACTCCTCTGATGAGCCCCTTCCTATTACCATGACCTAAACAAGTGTGTGCGTGCATGTGTGTGCATGTGTGTGTATATAAATCTATGTTTTCTGTAGGAGGGGAAACATGCATTATTGAACACTCTAAATCTTGGATATTTCCCTTAATATCGTATCTAGTTCCAATATTTTTATTCAGAGGTCATGATTCTTTTTCACAGATTAGTAAATTGTAGTCACAACAGTCACGACAGTGACTGCAGCTATGGTGATAGAAGACTGACATTGGAGAGTTTGGAGTTTAAGGTCTGCCTGGGAAACAGCAAGACCTCTCTCAAACAAATATGCAAGAAAAACTAGTAACTTGGCCACAGTTCTGTCTCAGTCCTTACACGCTTGACCACTCATGCCACTTAGCAGCAACATTAGAAAGGCTATATTCAAGTGTCATTGTGAGATCCTATCAACAGGCTATCTGTCTCTGTATTTTGATTGTTGGTTTCCCGTGTTAGAATACAGTCACACAAAGGCCAGTTTTTCTTGTGTTTTCTGTACAGTTTGTCCCTGTGCTGTGAAATATATTTAGGAAATAGTTGTGTTATTTGGGTTCCAGAGAAAAATAGAATTTTATTCAAACAGAGTTAAGTAGTAAGATTTTGCTTTGCTGTAAGAAATATGAGCAGAAAATCCGGAAATCATTGATGGATTTGGGACACATGGAAATTACCAACAATGGGCAAGGGAGTTTTTATGATCTCAATCACTCAAAAGGAAGTTAGGAAGCTGATGGACCAAAACTCTGTGACACATGACTTTATGGAGGAGGGCTGGGAGTTGGACTCATGATCCTGTAGGGAGGGAGTAAAGCTCCAATACCATCACTGGAAACAGAACAGTGAGGCAGCAAGGGTGGACATGCTGACCTCTGCCATCTCTCTCTGCTTCAGGTCTCTTTTCAGTGTTGTCTACTGGCCAAAAATGATGGAGGGATGGAGAGCAGTGGTCACTATAGTTCAGAGGTTCAAAGTTGAGCTTCCCAAGGCACAAGCAGAGAAGGAAGGTTCTGGAGAGCCACTGCCTCATAGAAACTTTATAAATAGCAGTGGAATGAATATGAGGCAGCATTCTTAAAATATGCTCTCAAAGGAAACCTAGAAATAGAATCCAAATGATTGCTTATCTGAAAAACGTTAGAAAAATCAGAGACATGAAGTAAAAATAATACTTGACATGGCATGATATTACTTGCAAAATGACCCGCATACAAGTTTGACACCAACCTAAGGTGTTATGGGAGGTGGCTGTGACTTTAAGAAGTCAAGTCCCCGACTTTTTTGGGGGTGTATTGTTTTATTTTGTTTCTGTGGTTTTGGGGGGTTTCTTTGTTGCATTGGGTTTGTGTTTGTCTTTTGAGAAAGAACTTAAATTTGGGAGGGAGAGGGGATTTGGAAGTATTTTGGAGAAGGCGACAAATACTACCAAAATATACTTAAAGTTAAAAAGTCTTTCAAGTAATAAAAGATAATAATATTTTAAAAGAGTTGGAGTTCCTCTATTCAGAGGAAAGAAGTGAAAACATTTTGTATGGACAGAAATATTGGGACTCTGGTTGTAATGAGGAGAGTAGCTTAAGCCCACCACCTGTTCCTGCCATGAAGACTTACTCACCAAAGATTCCAAAGCAAGAGAGTTGCCCTTACAGTGAAGCTCTGAAGCCTTGAGTCCAACAGTCTTCCCTCCTTTCAATATTTATATTAAGCATTTTGTCACAGCAATAGAAATATTTAGCCAAAGGTAAACCTGAGATGTGTTAAGGTAACAAAGTGACTTCAAGTGTTCTAACATTTGCTATCAAGAAATACAACAGACCCTTTGAGTGTGTGTGTGTTATGATTGGGATGTTTACATCCCTTTAAAATGTAAACATCACTTGACAGTCAGTGTAACATAGGATTCCTGTCCTCATGAAGGAGGCCAGGAGAGCTCCACTGTCCCTTCTGCCACTGAATGGTCTCAAGGCATGTTGTGTGGAAAGAACCAGTACTATAAAAATTATATGTTGGTCATTTAATCTGTTACTATGAGAAATAAATGTGTGTTGTTCATAAATGGCTCAGTTTATGGTATTTTGAATGTAACAATTCAAGTAGACCAACAGTGTGGATGATTTTAAACATACTTTATATGAATTATAGCTATAACTTGTTCATTTAACCAGGTGGTATTCCTGAATCTTAGGCTTAGTTCATCTTCCCTCCATGCTCTAGCTCTCTGTTGTTCTCTACATGGTGACAGCTGATCAGGTTATGCTATCAATCCAGGAACACATACAGTTCATGTTTTCTTTGACTGTTTACCCCACTGTTTCATCTGGAGAAATCTAGGAAAGTATTTGAGATACCAAAGCAAGAATAGCAGATATCACTGTCAGCATGTGCATACATAAAGTGCGGAGAGATATAAGACTTGGATTTACCATTTGAGGCTGAAAGAAGGGATTCTTTTAAGTGCCACAACTGCTAGAACTAAAATGTGCCATTTCTATAATAAGGACTCAGGGAAAAGATGAAACCCAAAGACCAGTTACTAGTCTTTTGATTCCAAGAGATTGCAAAAGCTCAAAGAATTTCCCTAGCAAAAGTGTTCTTTCTATTCTTTCTGAAGATACTTTTGCCTCAGGAAGATAGGTCTCAGTGAAAAACAGTCTGTGGAGAGTCAGAAGTTCAAGTCTGGGGTTGTTCATGTGTAGATTTCTCTCTCCTCTTAAGTAGTTGATTTGGAATAAAAGAAACAGACAAAGAGTGAGAACAAAGGGAGGAAACCATAGTCACCCTGATTATTTGATCATGTGGGTGAAACTCACATCCTGCTTCTTCCCCCTTTGCTCTCATCAGTGGCTGGAGCCCAGGATATCAGGAGAATTAAGAGCAAGCAGTGGATCTGACCATATCAAGGTCAGGCACTTTGTTCAGCCTCCCACAAAGCCCTCCTCCCCTTGGTCTTGCTGACCCTGGAACATTACAGCAGACCTGGAATGGAGAAGTACTAAAGACATTTTCCTTTGCTCTCCTATAGTTGGGAGGTTCTGACCTCCTGGCTGGAGTCAGAAGATAAGAAAAAAAGAATGTTTTAATCCGTATGTTAATTATTGAAATTAGAACTGCAAACAAATATTTTGGGAAACTTTGAGTTGTTTCCAAATGTGGCACTTTCCATTTTAAGCCTGAAGTGCAATTGTGTATTCAATGCTCAAATCTTCATGGAGTCTCATGTATTATGTATGGTTTACTTCCCTGGGACAAGGAGGATGTCACGCTCTGCATCCTGCTGAAATGGGCAATCATTTCAGACAAAATCTGACTTGAAAAGTCACAAAACTTTAAAAGGAAGAGCAAAAGGGAAACTTGGGACTTATTTTTTAGCAACGCAGAAAAACTTTCACTAAATTAGACGCTCTTTTTGAGTTAAAAATGATGAAGTTCAATGAATATTGAAACAGTACATTAACAACTGGAAACTTCTTCTATGGAAAAGAAAAACAGAGGTAATGACAGAGTCTGGTGTCCTAGACATAATGGTTGAGTTCCCAGCCCACAGAAGCTGATTCAGGACAGTCCAAATTTGGGGTCACCCTTGTGACCTGAGTTCCAGACCAGCCTTAGTTACCCAGTGAGACACTGTTGCAAATTGCCTCAAAAGAAAGAGCGGTTGGTTCTGAAATATCAGCACATATTTTCTATGAAGAACTGGATAGTAACATGGTGGGCTTTGTAGTGATAAGATTCATGTCATGGTTATCCAATGTTGCCATTGTCATGCAAATACAGTGGAACTGAGTCTATGCTTTTCAGAATCTGCTGGTCAAACACATTTGACCTACAAGCTGTGGCTTGACAGCCTCCACATGAGCTGTTTATCATCTTGGGTTAATACTTTCAAAAGGCAAGGTAATGAACAAGGTATTACCTACTTTCGTTAAGCTAAGTACTCCACTTGATTATCCTTGGCCTACATCATCAGTTGAGTGAGTGCTGAAGTCCCTGTATCAACCTCAGTTTAAAAAGGCAGACATCTATACTACAGACACCTATGTGCTTCTGGGAATTAAAAGAGATCAAGCGTCCTGACTACATTCCTTGTGACACTGTCCTAGTCAGATTTAATACAATCTTATTAATAGTTCTCATAGCCAGGCCTGCACACATTCTGACTTCTAAGTCAAAATTACATGTTAATTTCTTGACTGGGACCCCAGGCACTGAGCACTACAAAGACTTTCTGGGGCTGCAGGAAGCCCAGGCTCAGGATTCAGGCCATCTGTCTGCCATGACTTCACTGGGTGGCTACTCAGAGACTCTTGTCACACAAAATGGAAAGGATCAAGTTTGTAGCTTCATTCACATTTACTTCTGATTGCCTTGAGTCTCTGAGCACATTTTCCAGTGTTTGTTTCTATGGCTGATTTACAGTAAATGTCTGAGTAACTGTCTGAGTAACGTGTCCCTATTCCTTGCAATGCTTAAAATATATAGCATAAAGTAAGCAGAGAACAATTTAAACCCTATCAGTTCAAGGTCAAGATAAAATATTCTAGTTCCTTCAGCCAAGTCAATGCAGCTCATTAATTTACCAAACAGGACAGTCTCCTGCTTCATCTTGGTGCTTTTGGAGAACCAGAACAATGACTGGCTTTCAAACAGCTTCCCTTTATTTCATTCTGCTACAGTACAGATGTTTCAGAAGTGTGACACAGTCTGTTAGCTTAAACCAGGGAATGCAGAATAATAAAGTGAGCTTCTCAGAGGCATTGGCTGCTCCTTGTAAACATTTATTCAACCAACGTGTGTTTATTTAGCCACTGTGAGTCATAATGCACTATGTCCTTGATTCCCGTGACTTTTTAAATACAACCCTGAAGAAGATGAGCTCTTGTACATACGTGGAAACTTGAGTAAATGCAATTAATTAAAATGCCTAGGAGAAGATTTTCACCAAATAAAAAAAATATTTAAAATGATTGAACACTGAAATTACAGATCAGGCAGCACAACTCTGTAATAGCTAATTAACTCAGAAATCGAGGGAGGTGGCAAACACTGGGGAAATGTGTCTCCCAACTATCCTTAGGTAGGCGTGGGTTTAGTAAAGAAGAAAAAGTTATGAATATGTCAGAGACTGGGTTTGGCAGGTAGATTCTAGTCCCAGTCAGAGTAAGCCAAGCCCTCCAGAATGGTTAGGGCAAGGTAACCAGATTTATGCCAGTCAATGACTACCAATCTATGAGTTTCTAGACACACAATTATGAACAGCAAGATGGGAAGGAACTAACAGTACCATAAAACAGTTTACTTGACACTTTGTGAGAGCTCATGCGTATCATGCTTTCTTGTTTATATTTTTCTTTTCATATATTTGTGTATATACATGTTCCTATGTGTGGGGAACACATGAGTGGACACTTGTGAATGTGGAAACCCGAAGCTGGCGTCCACAGTCTTCCTCATAGCACATCTACCTTATTCTTTTGAGGCAAAATCTTTTAATCAAGTCCAAACTGGCCTTAGGGCTAGTCTACCTACCCAAATTGCTTTGGGGATCTTAGGGAATGTAGGAAGCCGTGAGTGAATGAAGTCATCAATGGAAGTATACTGTTAACATAGACAGGGCCATATCAGTAATTTTAGCATCAGACCCCTGGGAAAATGGCAAGGCTTCTCCCAAGAGGCAAATAGGGATGGAAAAGTCTTCCCAGAGTGTAACCGATCTTTTAAATTATTATTTAACACTTATTTATTTATTACTAAATTCACTTATAACAAACACCAACAATTTCTTAACTATTAATCCTATAAATTCCTATAACCCCTTTAACCTATCCATTAAACCTATTGATAATTATAACAACTACTTTCATAACCTTTTAGAATGATACAGTCTTTGGGGCAGGTCCTCAGTCATCAGGAATACAGTCTTTGTTGTAGATTCTTTAACGCCCTTAGCAGTCCTTGTTCTGGATCTCTCAGATGCAGGTTCGTCAGGGTAAGTTGGTTATTGCAGTCTCACCTTAAATAAGGCTTCATGCTTTCTTCTCTGTGGGAGATCCCAGCCGTCTGCAGGCCAACTTACTTCTTTTGAATCAGGAACTCAGCTGCTCTGTCTCAGTCCTTAAAGCCAGGCACAGTTTCCCCTAGGCCACTGATCAGACAGATCAAACCCCTCCAGGCAAAAGCTGAGCCACAGGGTCCAGTCCTTGGCCTTTTGGTGTCTTGCTCAGGCTTTCTTTGCTCACCGGCTTCTTTCTGCTTCAGGGAGAGAGCTGGCCATCAATGGCCAGCCCTTTTTTCAGCAGGACTCTTGGAGCTCTCTAGCATCAGGGGCCTCTTCCCTTTCTGGGCTCCATGCACTGTCCTTAAATAGGAGGAACTCTGTTTCAGCTTAATTTGGGCTCCGCCCATTTAGCAGCTGAAAACAATGTCAGGCCAGATACTTTGTTTCTTCAAGTCTATTGAGTCTTTCCTGTTTTTCCTGACTTCAACCTTGTTTTTCAGTCTATTAAGTCTTTCCTGTTTTTCCTGACTTCATGCTGATAATGCTCTTCAGGCCCCGAATTAAGAGACAGTATCAGAAACTCCTATATATTTTCTAAATCTAATTTATCTAACCCCTACACCAGAGACCCAAGTGCAAATGTTGACTGTGTGTGAAATGACCATCATAGCTTTATCTTCTCAATATTTTGGACTTGAAGACTGTTCCTATTTATATCAGCAAACCCTGTCTTCTTGATCCTGTTGTATATCATAAACACCAACTCCCTGCTCATCTATATGCAATAACCCAGCTTCATTACTCAGCTGTATTAAATAAATACACTGAACTCCTGGGGTGCTATATCAGAGAACATACTGCTCCTAGTCTCAGATTTTCTGGGTATGTCTGTCTGTCTTTTCTCCATTCCCTTACTGCAACAGTAAGGCCATGTCAGGTCAAGTCCCTGGAGCTCTACAAAGATATGGCAGTGAATTCCCAGTCTTCATTTTCTAAGGCTGCCATTACAGGCAGATTGCAAGGCCTACCTACTATTTGTGTTGGTTCCGGGAAAGCCAATTGCAGATCCTCCTTGCACAGAAACTGCTTAAGCCACTGAGCCATCTCCCCAGATTCTCATGTTGTATCTTGAAGACATTGCTGTGTGATCAAAGGAACTCTAAAGTTGTAACTAGACCATCTGAGCCTTCCAAGTAAATGATCCCTTTACTGCTTTGTGACTATAATATATAGTTTCAAGTTAAATTAAATAAATAGAGGAGAGTCAAATTGCTTGGCTTATAGTAAGAAATGCTAATATTTGTCTATGCTTATAATCACATCCTTTAAAAAAATGTGTTAAACATATAGAATTTTTAAACACATATTTCTGAATTAAATTAATTAGAAATTTAGATTTCCTTGTCACTGAAGCACTATTAATGAACTGAACACTATGGGTATGCTAACTCACTTCTTTTTTATACAAATGTGTAAAGATGTATGTAAAAACTATGCTTTAAAGGACTATATATACATGCAAATACAAACATAAATATTTATAGAGTACATTCTCTCTAAAATCCCAGAAGCTAGTAGCCTTAGACCATGCTGGGAAGCCTTATTAGAGTTCCTAGGTCAGCACAATAGTGTCCATTGAGTGAGAGACTTCATGCCAATGAAGCTGGGCACTGAGAGTTCCATTTCTCTCTGGCTTTTGTCAATTGTTTTTTCACCTCAGTTATTATCAAACTTTATCTCAAAACCTGTTTCCTTTCTTTTAAAAATAACTATTGTGTTTGATTAAGTTTCATAATGTATTTTCTACTTTCTTGGTCATTGAAGACACTTTTTATTTGCTGAGTGTATGAAAGAATAAATAAATAAATGTCAAAAAACTCATATAGAACATTCATTCTTCAGCATGCACTGTAAGAAATAAAAATAGTATGAACATATAGTACATATAAGATGTCCAGTCAAACCATATATTTAAGACTATTAAAGTCTATGCTTACATGGGAGAATCGAGAGCTATTTGGGTATCTGTGTAGACACAAGTAAAGTCCAAGCCTGACACACCTCTATAGAATATAAATAATAGGAGTATCTGTCCCAAACACTAATATGAAACACAGATCCTGATTTAGTGTATCTGGAGAAGAAGCTACAATTCCAAAAAGATGCCAGATGTTTCTTATGGTACTGGGTCACTGGTGTAGCAACCATTGAAGGAGATTCAAACAAAGACAGTATCTTCCCAACATGTATGTGTGTGTGTTTCTTACGAATAGACAGTGTATTTAATTTATTTACTTCCTAACTGGTCTTCATGTTATTGTTTTGAAAATCTGACCAATGCCTCAGATCTTTTTTAAACATAACTTATTGTTTTTAAATTGTGTGTGTGTGTGTGAGTATGTGTGCATGTGTATGTGCACACATGTACATGTGCTCAAATATGTGTTAGTGAAAGAGAGTATAACGTCTTTGGAGGCTATAAAACATCTCAAGCCCCATGGAAATGTAATTGCAATTCCTATTGGTTTCCTAAAGTGAGTGCTGTGTATTGAACTCAGTGTCTTTGCAAAGGACCTGGCATGCTTTTAACCTCTTAGCTATCTCTCCAGCATCCCCAACCTTAAATATTTTAAAGAAAATGTACTATGATATAGGAGCCTTATAAGGTTCATGAGCTATGATTGATTTACTAGGTAGGCCCTTTGTTTTCTTATCATCACCATTTATGGTAATAATAGTAACTAACTGGCATCCTGGGGAAATTATAGGTTCTCTAAGCACTTACTATATTCTATGGATTGGGTCTATTTGCTTTACCTCTCTTTAATCCTTGATCTTTTACTTCTATTTCTGTGAGTAGAAAGTTGCTTAACTATTTGTCTCAGTTAACTCTGTCAATTTGATACAGGGTCAAGTCACCTGAGAAAGGGAGTCTTAACTGAGGGATTGCCCACATCACACTGCCCTGTGGGCATGTTTACTGGGGGAATTGTGTTGACTGTTAACTGATGTAGGAATGTAAAGAGCATGGTGGGTAGATAGAGAAAGATTTAGTCCACTGTGGGTAGCACTGGCCCTAGGCAGGTCCTGGCCTCTATAAGAAAGCTAACTGAAGATAAGCGTGAGTGAACAACCTGGCAAGCAGCATTACTTCATGATTTGTTCTTCAAGTTATTGCTTGGATTCCTTCTCTAAGTTTCCTCAATGATGGATAGACTGTGACACAGGAGAGGGAGCAGAATAAATCAAATAAATAATTTCCTTCCCTACACTGCTTTTGGTCAGCGTGTTTTATCATAGCAACAGAAAAGAAACTAGAACAGAGTTGTTGGCCTCAGCTTTCCTGTTTTGAAATTATGAATAAAAGACATACTTTCAAGAACTAAACAGGTTAATATTTGTGAACTGCTTATCACAAACTTTGGCCTATTACTAATGTGGTAGCTTGAATAAGAATACTTGATCATCCACTTTAGTACTTTATCCCCAATTGGTCTTTGGGAAGGATTAGGAGGTATATAGCCTTGCTGTAGGAGGTTTCTGAATGGGGTGGGATTCAAGGTTTCAAAGGTCCACAACATTTCCAATTAGTTCTCTCTGACTCACACTAGTATAGCGGCCATGCTCCCATCATGATAGTGATGGACCCACCCTTTGAAACTTTAATCCCCAATAAACTATTTCTTCATTAAGCCACCATCTTCATGTTATCTATTCAGAGTAATAGAGAAATAATTAAATGATGAATGTTCAATAAGTAACCATATCTTAAACGTCAGCAAAATGTTAAACCATAACTTCATTTTCTAAAATAACACAGTTTTTAAAAAATATTAGTGTTGTCATTAACCCATATTAATTATGCAAATTATTGTGATGCATCATGAAAATTTTATACAGGCATATATTATACACTGGCATTTTTATAATTCTAAAGTTACTCTTTGGGCGTGGATATGCCTGACGATAACCACAAAGCTCTTTATGCTATTATGTATTTTCTTCTGTCACCTTGCTTAACTCTATTCATTATGCCTTTGCATCAAGAGGCTTAATTTTTCAGGCTAAAACATCTCCATAAAATATCATTTTTTATTGTGCCAATAATTCAGAAATGTAGGTCAAGTAAATACAAGTGATGTGTGAAATAAAGCCTTGAGAGTTTATAGTGCTACTGGCCAGACAGACAAACATGGTTAGTGTGATTGTAAAAGCCTGCAAGAGCCATCCACACATTGCAACATGCCTTTTTCTTCTTCATTATTTTCCTTTTCCATCAAATGCTTGGAGAAGTAGAGGAAGGAATGTTTGTTCTCAAAGAGGAGTTCACCATGTTCCTTTTTGTTGTCATTAGGTGTAATATATCTACTTCTTTTTCCACATTATTATTTATAATATTAAACTATCGCAGTTGTTAGAACATATCATATATCTTATGAAATTCTGGAGCCTCTAAAAAGTATCAGGAATCAGTTATAAATACATGAGACTAGCTTGTGATTTTTCAGACACACTCTGACTGGACATTAATTTTGCACCATCCTTGAACAGAAAATTATCCTTGTGAAGGAACTTAGAAAGGTAATTTACATTTCTTATGGAGGGTATTCTTTTCAACGAATTTTAAGTGGAAGTAGGTCCTACAGTATATAAATCAGCAACTTCTATGAGTTCACTAAGGTAAAATTTACCGCTAATGTGCATTCTGTTTTTTTTTCTTTTTTTTAAATATTTATTTATTATCTCAGGCTACATCTCCATCACAGTGTCCTCTTTCCACCCCTCCCAGTCCGGCCCTGCTACCTTCTACCCCCTATCCCTTCCATCCCACTCCTCTGGAGTGGAGAGTCCCTACATAACAGTCCCCCGCCCCAGTTCAGCAGTCATATGAGGGCCAAGAGCCTCCTTATACACTGGGGGCCTACAAGGAAGCACCACTAGGGAAAAGTGTCTTATTGACAGGAAAAATGTCTATGTTCATGTTCCCTTTGGTGCATTGGTTGTAGTATAGTTATCCTGTACTATATGGCTAAAATTCAACTATAAATGAATAGATGCATTGAGCATTATTCTGACTCTGGGTTAGTTCACTCAGGATGAGCTTCTCTAGTTCCATCCATTTGTCTGCAATTTGCATGATTTTGTTGTTTCTGATGGCTGAGTAGTATTCCATTGTGTACTAGTACTGCAGTTTTGTTTTGTTTTGTTTTTTATCCATTCCTTGGTTGAGGGACATCTGGGTTGTTTCCAGTTTCTAGTAATTACAAATAAGGATGCCATGTACATAGATGAGGAAACTTCCTTATGATTTGATGAGGAAACATTTGGGTGTATACCCAGAAGTGGTATGGCTGGGTCTTGAGGTAGAGCTATTCAAAGTTTTCTAGGATATTTCCAGATTTCCATAGTGGTTATACAAGCTTACACTCCCACCAGAGATGGAGGAATGTTCCCCTTTTTCCGCAACCTCACCAGCATGTGCTGTCATTTGAGCTTTTGATCGTAGCCATTCTGACAGGTGTGAGATGGAATCTCAAGGTCATCTTGAGTTGAATTTCTCTGATGATTAAGGATGCTGAGCATTTCTTCAAGTGTCTCTAGCCATTAGGGATTCTTCCTTAATGAATTCTCTGTTTAGTTCTGTTCTCCAATTTTTTTGGACTGAATTATTTGGTTTCTTGACATTCAACTTCTTGAGTTCTTTATAAATTTTGGATATTAGTTCTCTGTCAGATGTGAAGTTGGTGAATATTTTTTCCCAATATGTAGGTTGCAGTTTTGTTCTAATGACAGTGTCTTTTGCCTCACAGAAGCTTTTCAGTTTCATGAGGTCCCATTTATTGATTGTTGGGCTTAGAGCCTGAGCTGTTGGTGTTCTGTTCAGGAAGTTGTCACCTGCCATTGAGTTCGAAGGTTTTCCCCACTTTGTCTTCTAATAGATCTAGTGTGTTAGGTCTTATTTTAAGGTCTTTGATCCACTTGGACTTAAGTTTTGTACAAGGTGATAAGTATGGGTCTAATTTCATTCTTTTACATGTGAACATCCAGTTGGACCAGCACCATTTGTTGAAGATGCTGTCTTTTTTCCATTGTACAGTTTTGGCTTCTTTGTCAAAAATTATGTGACCACAGATATGTGGGTTCATTTCTGGGTCTTCAATTCAATTTCATAGACCCACTGGTCTGTTTCTATACCAGTACCATGCTGTTTTTTATTACTATTGCTCTGTGGTACAGCTTGAAATCTGGGATGGTGATACCTCCAGATGTTTTTTATTGTACAGGATTGGTTTAGCTATTCTGGGTGTTTTATAATTCCATATGAAGTTTAGAATTGATATTTCCAGGTCTATAAAGAATTGTGGTAGTATTTGGATAGGAATTGCATTGAATTTGTATATAGCTTTAGGCAGGAAGGTCATTTTTATTATGTTGATCCTACCTATCCATGAGCATGGGAGATCCTTCCATCTTCTGATGACCTCTTCAATTTCTTTCTTCAAGGACTTAAAGTTCTTCTCCTACAAGTCTTTCACTAGCTTGGTTAGAGTTACCCCCAGGTATTTTATATTGTTTGTGGCTATTATGAAGGATGTTGTTTCCCTAATATCCTTCTCAGCAAATTTAAATTGTATAGAGAAGGGCTCCCAATTATTTTGAATTATTTTTGTATTTAGCCACCTTGCTGAAGGTATTTATCAGCTATAAGTGTTCTCTGGTAATTTTTTTTGGGTCACTTATGTATACTATCATCTCATCTGCAAATACATATAATTTGACTTCTTTGTTTGAATTCATATCCTCTTGATCTCCTTTAGCTTTCTTACTGCTCTAGCAAGAACTTCAAGTACTATGTTGAAGAGATATGGTAAAAATGGACATCCTTGTCTTGTCCCTGAGTTTAGAGGAAATGTTTCAAGTTTTTCTCCATTTAATTTGATGTTGGCTAGTGGCTTGCTGTATATCGCCTTTATTATTTCTAGGTAAGGTCATTGTATGACCATTCTCTCCAGGACTTTTAATATGAAGGGGTGTTGGATTTTGTCAAATGTTTTTTCAGCTTCTAGTGAGATGATCATGTGTTTTTTTTTTTCTTTCAACTTGTTTATATGGTGAATTACTTGATGGATCAGAGTAAAGGGCTGGGAAAAGGTTTTCCAAGCAAATGGACCCAGGAAGCAAGCTGGAGTAGTCATCTTAATATCAAATAATATTGACTTTCAACTAAAGTTAATCAAAAAAGATAGAGAACGACACTATATACTCATTAAAGGAAATATTCATCAAGATGAAATCTCAATATTGAAAATTTATGCCACAAATACAAGGGCACCTATATTTGTAAAAGAAATTCTTCTAAAGCTTAAACCACACATTGATCCCCACACATTAATAGTGGGAGTTTCAATACCCCACTCACAACAATGAAAGGTCATCAAGACAGAAACCAAACAGGAAAATAATGAGTCTAACAGAGGTCATGAACCAAATGGACCTAACATATACCTACAGAAAGTTTCACCCAAACACAAAAGAATACACCTTCTTCTCAGCACCACATGGAAACTTCTCTAAAACTGACCATATAGTCGGACACAAAGTAAGCCTCAACAGATACAAGAAAATTGAAATAGCCCTTGTATCTTATCAGACCTCCATGGAATAAAGCTGGACTTCAACTACAACAGAAATAACAGAAAGCCTAAACATTCATGGAAATTGAACAACTCTTTACTGGATGACTACTGGGTCAGGGAAGAAATAAAGAAGGAAATCAAAGACTTCTAATCCAATGAAAATGAAGGCACAACATAGCCAAACCTGTGGGACACAATGAAAGCAGTGCTATGAGGAAAGTTCATAGCACTAAGTGCCTTCAAAAAGAAAATTGTGACAGCTCATATTAGCAAATTAACAGCTGAACTGTAAGAACTGGAAAAAAAAGAAGCAGACACTCCCAAGAGGAGCAGAAGGCAGGAAATCATCAAACTTGGGGCTGAAATAAACAACTTAGAAACAAAAAGAATGATACAAAGAATCAAAGAAACCAAGAGTTGGTTCTTTGAGAAAATCAACAAAATAGACAAACCCTTAGCCAAATTAACTAAAAGAAAGAGGGAAAAAACCCAAATCAACAAAATCAGAAATGAAGAGGGAGAAATACCAATAGACATTGAGAAAATACAGAGAATCTTTAGGTCCTACTTTAAAACTCTATATACATTCCACCAAATTTGAAAACCTAAGGGAAATGGACAATTTTCTTAATAGACTCGACCTTCCAAAGTTAAATGAAGATCAGTTTAACAGACTAAACGGCCCTATTACCCCTAAGGAAATAGAAGCAATCATTAAAATCTCCCAACCAACAAAAGCCCACGACCAGATGGTTTCAGCACAGAATTCTAGCAGACCTTCAAAGAAGAGCTAATACCAATACTCTTCAAACTCTTCCACAAAATAGAATCAGAAGGAACACTGCCAAACTCATTCTTTGAGGTCACAGACACCCTGATTCCTAAACCACACAAAGACCCAACAAAGAAAGAGAACTTCAGACCAATCTCCCTCATGAACACAGTAGAAAAAAATACTTAATAAAATACCGGCAAAACAAATCCAAGAACATATCAATAGTATCATACACCATGATCAAGTAGGCTTCATCCCAGGAATGCAGGGATATGCATTCTTTAGCATTGTTAATTGAATTCATTGAGCATGTCTTCCCTGAGATTAGATGGTAGAATAGGAGAGCTGAACCAATTACTCAACTGCCAACCTAGGAGGATGAAGGTCTAAAACCACTGGTACACTTCTACACTCGGAGGGGGAGGGCTAAATCCCTAGTGCACTCTTACATTGAAATATCACTTGAGGATCTCACTTTGGACAAGAATTTAAACCATCATTTTGACCCTGAAGTTCAACCCTTTAGAATTATTTTCCTCTGTACCAGGCACTGTCACATACACATTCTGTCCTACATTGAACCAAATTAAAGATTAAATGCAAATATGTGTCTTTCTTTCAGAGTATATTCTATTTAGATTAAAAGATGTCATGACATGGCTAAGATCAAAAACTCAAATGACAGCACATGCTATTAAGTTTGTGGAGAAAGTGGAACACTCCTCCACTGCTGGTGGGAGTGCAAACCACTATGGAAATCAGTCTGGCGATATCTTAGAAAACTTGGAATAGCTCTACCTCAAGACCCAGCCATACCACTTCTGGGTATATATCCAAATGATTCCTCACCAAACCACAAGGACATGTCCTCATCTATGTTCATAGTAGCTTTATTTGTAATAGCTAGAAAGTGGAAACAACCATTTCTCCCTTAATTGACAAAGGGATAAAGAAAACGGTGGTACATTTACACAATGGAATACTACTCACCTATCAGAAACAAGGAAATCATGCAATTTGCAGTCAAATGTATGGAACTAGAAAAACTCATCTTTTGTGAGCTAACCCAAACTCAGAAAGATACACATGGCATCTATTCACTTATAATTGGATTTTAGCCATGTAGTATAGGATAACTATCCTACAATCAACACATCAAAAGGAACAGGAACATAGACTTTGTTACCTATTCTGGGACACTTTACCCTAGTGGTGCTGCAATGTAGGCCCCCAGTGCTAGAGGAAGCTCTTAGCCCTCATATGACTGCTGAACTGGGGGGGGACTTATATGTAGGGACACCCCACTCTGGAGGAGGAGTAGGATAGTTTAGAGAAGGTGGAGAGAGTGGGAGGGTTGGACCAGGAGGGGTGGAAAGAGGGCACTCTGATTTATATTTAACTTGAAGTAATAAATAAACATTAAAAAAAGATATCATGACAATATAGGGAACACTCAGAGAATTTATTTCATTGGGTTTACAGATACTAAAATAGAGACAATATTATGTTTATAGTAAGAATTGAAAACTAATCCACAGGCCTAGCATGTGCTGCTTTAGGAGTCAACATTCTAAAGTAAACTCTCCTCTTCACTCCCTGTGAGGATCATGGTGATCAATAAATAAGTCAATCTCTCTCTCTCCTTTGTCTATCTCAAGACTTTGCTGTTACTGGTACTGCTTCTTCAGTCATAACAGAGTGACCACCCATGATCACAACTGGGGGATGGTGGGATGGAGACCTAAGGCAGTTGTGAGTGGGCAAGAAACACACTTTTCAGGAAACAGCTTCAGTGAGATAGCTCATTTAAGTGGAAGGAACAAAAGCTATTTAAACCTTTGGGAAGTGGGTAGATGTTTTAGTGGTACGTGGTCAGGGCCAATGTGCCAGTAATGTCTTATTTGTATGAAGAGGAGTTCCCGAAGCTTGCTGTACAAGATCTTATAAGGAGAGAGAAACTTTAATCTGTAACTTGACCACCAGGATATGTGACCACCTCAAGGGTTACAGAGGGGGAGGCCAGGAGGCTACATGGTTCAGAACAAGTAGGTTTAGGGCAGGGAAAGAATGGTCACACTCTTGCCAGTCTCCAGACGAGATTTTTGGGCTTTGGATATGCCTTGACCTCATTCTTACTCCAGGCTTGCTCCCTTGATCACAAAGCTCCATGGTCCTACAGACTTCAACTTGATTCTATCTCAGTGATTTTTTTTCCATTTCCTGTAGTCACATTTTAATTTTTGGCTTTAAAGTATTTATGACCATTTCACATTAATACTTATATGTAAGTTATATTTTGATTTTTTTTAAACCTGACACAAGCTAAGATCATCTGAGAAGATAGTACCTTAACTGTTAAAAACTCCATCATATTAGACTGTTGGAAAGCCTGTATGACATTTTCCTGATTGGTGATTGATATGGAAGGGCTTGGCCCACTGTGCTTGGTATCATCACAGAGCAGGTGATCCTGGAGTACATAGAAAGAAAACTGAGGAAGCCAGTAAGCAGCACTCTTCCATGGCTCCTATATTACTTCTTGTCTCTCTGTCTTAAGTGATGGACTGTGACCTGAGTTGTAATATGAAATAAACCTTTCCTCCTCAAGTTGCTTTTGGTAATGGTAATTTCTCACAGCAATATGAACCCTATGACAAATTATTTTCTAGCTTATTATCTAATATAATTTAATAACTTCCAATAAATTATGTAATTCCAAAACTGAATATATTTCAGCACAAAATCAAAACAAACCAATAGACTTTAAGTCAGTTTCATCACCTTAAGGAAGAGCTAAGCAACAGAAATTTCTGGAATATCAGACATGTCATGCTCTGTCCAACACATTCACCACATGTGATTATGAAGTACATAAATTGTGACTGGTGTGCTTTAACTTTGGGTTTTATTTGAATATAATTTAATCTTAAATAACCATGTACTTAGTGGTACCCGGTTGGAAGTATATGATTTTGGTCAATTGAATTAAACAACCACACAGATGCATTATGAATGCTAGTTTTCAAACACATGAGCCTTTTGTGTGTACCTTCTCTGTGTGAATATATACTATTAGCTTCTTTGCATTTGATTTGCATGGTTCCTAGGTGGAAAAATCTTTTGGCAGAGCCAAGTACTACGACCAGACCAGTTCTATTGCAGTGAAAGCAACACATGCATTAAGTACAGAACACGTGCTAAGAAAAATGGCTTAGTATAAATGATACAGCTTGCAAGCTTGTTGTTCAAGTCCTGCTCATTAAATTTTATAAATTTTTGGTTGAAGAATTGAAAAAAGAAAGACAACAAACAAATGATACTCCAAATAAGGATCTCATTCACCATCTTCTTTCCTATATTCTATTATCATTTTATTTGGAGCAGATGATGCAAATGTTTGATGTAATAAGAAACTTATTGTTCCATTTTTTTCCTCCCACTTATTGGTTTGGAGAAAAGTGAATACCAGTAATTCATTGTCCTAATGTGATTGTCTCCTGGGATTTTGTAAAGTAATTGTTGGTTTGAATGCCTATCAAACATTTATGTGGACATATGTATATCATTGTGTAATACAACTATAAAACCCGTCACATTTGTTTTTTAATTAATATAGCAGCAATTAAATGCCTATTATTTTCAAGGTGCACCACTGGCCACTAGGTGGAAAACAGGAGGAAACAGCATAATTTTTTCCAGGGACTGTAAGAGTCTGCAGTGGGGGATAGCTTGTGCATAAGTTACCGTAATACAAGGTAGCCAGAGGGAGGTAGAAGCTAAGAATTAGGAGCACAGAAAAGCTAGAATTCAATTTGCTCTAGAAATGGAGACCTTCAAATGAATGGGAACCTGGTGAATGTCTATCTTTCCTCCAGAATTTAACCACTCAACTAGCAGAACACAAATATAGAAGAAAACTGGGTTTTTAGTTTCTGTAGCTTTGACATTATTATGTGCGGAAAGTACAAACAGTCTACAAACAACTGAGAGGTTCCTCAGGAGTTAATTTCCATTTTTCTTGTAAACTATTCAGCACAAGGGCCAAGAGAATTAAAAGGAAAAATGGATACTCTAAATGTAATTACGTTTGGAAGACTCATGTCCCAAGAAAAGATCTGCAGTGCTAAAAAAGGGTGTTTATGGAGGAAGTCAAGCCATAATCAATTCTGAGGTGAATTATCTTACTTACAATAAAAATATGTAGATTTATTAAAAAGCATGGGCCAAAGTGACCTAGTCATTATTCACTGTGCTATTCTAGAAAAGTATTAAGCCAGGCAGGGGAACCAGGTCTATGATCTCAAGGCTCAGGAGGCAGAGGCAAGAAGAGTTACGTAAAAAAACAGGGTAGGATACATATTGAGACCTTATCCCAAAAACAAAATTGAAAGAATTATCCCTTAGAGGCTCATGTATTTGAATGTTTAGTCACCATGGAGTGAAATGCTTGGGAAGGATTAGGAGGTGTGGCTGTGTTGGATGGGGTGTGTCACTGGGGGTGGGCTTTGAGGTTTCAAAATCCCATTCCAGGCCCAGTATCTGTTTCTCTGCCTGAGACCTTCAGATCAGTATATAAAGGTCTCGGCTATTACTCTAGTGCCATATCTGTCAGCTTCACACCATGATGACCTCAAACTAACCCTTTAAAAACAGTAAGCAAGTCCATAATCAAAATCTTTCTTTATTAAGGGTTGTTGTAGTCATGGGTCTCTACATGCCTGGATATGGGCCAGCCCTTTCTCAGCAATTCATTATCAAGCCTTTTGCTTGATGTCTGCACATAGCAGAAAGCAGTTATTGGTTGGAATTGCAGATATAATACATTGATTATTACATGGAACCCCACAGCATCAATTAAAATTTTCACCCATATTTTTTTAAGAGAGATCTATTTGGTCTGTTAATAATATACTGGTTTCTTATTTGCTATCTCTCATATTTTTCCCCTCCTTAAACAAATTCTTTTTAGATTTCTTCTAAGTAATCACTTGTCAACCTTACTAATTTTTAAAATACTTTGTATACATTTTAAAATTATATCATTAATGATAGTTCCATGGTATGATAAAGCATATTATTTCATACAAATAAAACAAACAGAAAGTATAAAAAACTATTTCTGAGCTCTAAGTAGGTGAACAAGTAAATTTTTTTGTTGTTGTTTTGTTTTGTTTTTAACTTGAGAAGAACAAAACATCTAGTTAAGACTGTGTTGTTTTTCATTGTATTACTGAATTGTAGGTTCTAAATCAGTATGCTACAGGGATATTGTGCTTTTCTGAGTTAGAAACTGTGTGCAAAGCATGAATGGTTTACTCTCTAATGTCTTAAAGATTGTGAAAATATTGAACATCATAACTCTGCAACGTCAGGGACAAGGTTGGTGTATTTGACAACATAGAGGTACAATGCCAAACAGCTTAACACCGGC
Organism: Lophiomys imhausi; assembly: GCA_907164525.1. Taxonomy (NCBI): domain Eukaryota; kingdom Metazoa; phylum Chordata; class Mammalia; order Rodentia; family Muridae; genus Lophiomys; species Lophiomys imhausi. The sequence goes on along the minus strand of CAJQZJ010004687.1, from coordinate 12,318,144 downwards.
CTGAGACTCAAAATCCAGTTTTGGGTAGATGTGGATGTTCTGCCTTCTTTAATATATAGCAATCAAAGTAGGTTTTTGCAGTATTCAATCTAGTGCTATTGTTTGCAATTAAATACTGATAGCAACACAGACATTGAACTGAAATTAATAGCTTACAGCTCATGACTATTGACAATATGGGAGCTGGCCAAATCCTATTCACACAAATCAGCATAATTAAACTATATTTGAGAGATCAATAATGCATAACTGACCAGTTAAATAGAAGCTTTCAAATTATTCCAGGTCCTACATGTTAACTGCTTGCACAGCAGGAAAAAAGAAAAAGGAAAACATAGCACAGTGTAATTAGCTTTTACTGCTATTTATCAAGAAAAAATAAAAGATTTTATATCATATAATAATTTAATACCATTTTAAATATAGTCTTGAGGTCTGCCCCATACAACAGAAACTTAAGCTTAGGTTGTGCTGAGATGAGCTTTTTGGCTTTAGTACTAATAACAATATTCAAAAGGTAGGTATTGATTTCTTCAACATAGAATTGAGAATTATTAGCAGGGCAGCTTTTTCTTTAACATAAATAAAGACTGAAACACTAAAAAGTAATACAAGGGTTCATTCTCAATGATGCATCAATTCCCAAAACATCAAGGCATCAATATCTTATTGAGGAATTAACAACTAAAGCCTCCAATGAGTATAAAGAAAACCACCTTTGTTAAATTTGAGCAATCATTCTCAAAATATAGGCTAGGAAAATAATAGCTGCAAATTATAGTGTACAGATAGACAGTTCAGGAGTTATTTTTCCCGAGGAGAAAGTTCCTTTGTTGCTGAATACTATCACCACTAACACCCAGTCAACTTGGATTAAATAGTTTAAGCCTGTTTTCACTAGCTATCATTGAAAACATCCAGACTTCAAGTAAGCTTATATGTAAGTTGAACAATACATTTATGTAATTTAAAATTTCATTTTCAGACCAGGCATTATATAGTATAAGCTGGCGTTGCACTCACTAGCTGTGGATGAACTTGAACTTATGATCTGCCTGTTACTATCTCTCAAGTGCAGTGATCACAGGAATGCACTACCACAGCCACTGGGTATATTAAACTGATTTTAATTGGCAAATAGTCATTTATATTTATAGGATATAATACATTGTTCTGTTTTGTGCCCTCATGATAGATGGATTCAATTACACTAGCTAACACATTCATCGCCTTACCAAATTATCAATTTTTAAGGTGAACATATTAAAATGTATTTTAGCAATATAAAAATAAATCAATACCTTATTAACAACTATGGTCTACTTACAGTGTCATATGTCACTAAAATGTATTTTTCTAGCTGAAGGAAAATGCTTTAACTTTTAATCAGCATCTTCTTTTCTCCCAACCCTACCTGAGACTATCTATTCTACTTATGAAATACATAACTGTTGTGAACTATAGTCACCTTGTGTTATAGAAACTTACAATGTACTTATCCTATGTAACAAAATACAAAATATACCCTATATATTTTTGTATGTAGTATTCGATCTCCTGTTTTCTTGCCCCTCTCTTTTTCTTTCAGTTTTTTATGATCAATATTAATTTTCTCTACTATGAATACAACTTGGTTGTATTTAAAAAATGAATGAAAACAGGCAGTATTATGTTTCTGTGTCACTTACTTCACTTAGCAAAATATTCTCCAGTTACATCCATGTTTCCTTTACTAAATCAGACATTTGTGTCCATCTAGATTGCTTCTATAATTTTGTTATTGTGGATAATGCTAAAGTGAACATAATGCAGATGTGGTTCCATTATACTGATTTTAGTTTCTAAAATATATACTGAGAAGTGTAATTGTTGGATCATAATTTTATTTGTATCCTTGTGGTTAAGAACAAACTAGCTTTGGCTTTGACATCCTAACATTAAACTTGACTGAAGATGTAGATTTACTTCTACACCATGTATCTATTTGATCAAGCAGCAACCACTATTGTGCTAATTCCTTGGCATCACCTCCCTAAGTACAATTCAGATAAGAAGTATTATCATCATATTTGATTTCTGACTTCAGAATTTAACATGGGTAGTATCATATTTAAAATAAATAATGATTTATCTATAGCAAGATAATAAAAAACGATTGTGTGTGTGTGTGTGTATGACATGTGTATGTGTTACTTGCAAAGGGCAGGAGAGAGCATCAGATACCCTGGGGGGAGGTTAAGTGGTCATAAGACACATGGTGAAGGTTCTGGGAACCAAATTCAGGTCCTTTAGAAGAACAGAAAGAATGTTTTACAGCTGAGTCATCTCCCCAGTCCCACATTTTTTATTCACACATTCTGTCACTCTTATCAAACTTTCTTTTGACCAGAATCTCCCTCTGTCTCTCTGCATGACTGTTTTTATATGTCTCTCTGTCTCCCTCTGTCTCTTTCTCTGTTCTCTCTGCTCTCTCTTTATTTCTCTCTCTGTTCTCTTTCTCTGCTTCTCTCTGTCTCTCTGCCTTTCTCTCTCTCTTTCACACACACACACACACACACACACACACACACACACACACACGCACATAGTTTTGTCCTCCTCAGATGTTTGCGTTTCTCTGTTGTATGAAATATTAATATCTATAATTGATACTATGATTATTAGGGTGACAGTTATCCCTTAGCCCACTTATGAATGATCACACACAGACACCTGATGGATCTTAACAAACCTTAACCTTGATTGAGCAATCTTAGTTCATCTAAAGTAGTTTATAATTCTACTTCACAAATAAAACCCCAGTATATATGTATGTCTCCTTGGCCTTTTGTTTTCCATGCTATGGCATTGTTCCAGACCATGTGGAATGATAGTCTTTCAATTAACACATGGTACATCTTCTCCTTTCCTCCCCTTGGCTTCTTCTCCTTCTGCCCTCCTCTCTGTCCCAAATGATCACAAACATTTTCCCTGCCTACCTCTCTTCTACCCAATCCAGATTGCAGCATTTTATTCAACCAATCAACTTTCAATTAGGTAGTGCAAGGTTTACACAACAAAGACAGGTATATGTGATAACATACTCATTGTGATAATGTACTCATCTGAGCAGCAGCCAGATTGTGAGGCCAGTAATTAGCAATAGAATACAAGCAGCTTTCAGATCACCCTAACATTTCTCATCACATCACTGTTACATTCAGAATCAAACGACATCTCATTTCTCACTTCTATTTTTGCCTAAGCAATAGCTTTGACCTTCTCATAATGTTCCTGGTTCCACTCTTATTCTCAATGCTTATTTTCTGAAGACTACTCTGAAGGATATTATTTAAAATATAAAATTAATTATGTATCTTCTCAACTAAAATCTAATAGCTTACATTTACAATCAGAATGACCCTAGCTTTCAGGTCCTTAAGTACTCTGCCTTAAGCCCATTCCCAAGGCCCCTCATCTTTCAGTATAGATCTCTTGCTTTACTCTGGTAAAACTGGCTGTCTCAAGTCTGTGAAGAAATGGGCATGCTTTTACTCCAGATTCTTTGTGTATGGGCAACCACTACAGGGAGCTTTCCTGGTAGATTCACAGGGCTTACACTCACACTTTTTTTTTGGGGGGGGGACAGGATTTCTCTCTGTAACAGCCTGGCTGTCCTGGACTCACTTTGTAGACCAGGCTGGCCTCGAACTCACAGAGATCTGCCTGTCTCTGCCTCCCGAGTGCTGGGATTTAAAGGCGTGTGCCACCACTGCCCAGCTTACACTCACACTTTCTTTAGAGTTCTTCTCCAATGTCACCAGTGTGGCTCAGTAGAGCAGTGACTGGTAGGTTTGTGTGCTAAATATTAAATACAACTAGGGATGCTGTATTAGGGTATTCTCAAAAGTTTTGTGTTTTTGCAGGGGGGAGGGGAGTAACTGAAGGCATTTTGTTGGAGACTAATTGTCATCTCAAGACATTCAGTCTTTTTTTTCTCTCTCTCTCTCTTTCTCTTCTTATTGACTCTTATGAGGTGATGAAATTCCTTGGCCTCATGCTCCCTACCTTGATGTTCCCTGACTGCCTGAAAGTCCAGAAGCTCAGAGCTAAGGGGTAACAGATCGAAACTTCTGAAAGTGTGAACCAAAATAAATCCTGGTTCCCTTACATTTTTTCCTTTAGGTATTTGCAACAGTAGCACAAGCTCTCTGGCACAGAAAGTTATCTTATTGAAGACCACTGGTCATCATGTCCTCACTCTTCAGCACCTAGCTGTTTTTGCCTAACTTTTTAACCACTGCATTCACTGCTATTTGAGATGGTATTGAAAATGTTAAGTGTCTTGGTTATATTCGTGTTGCTATGACAAAATAAATATCCAAAGAAAGCAATTAAAGGAGTGAAGGATTTAGTTTGGCTGACAGTGTGAGGGTACAGTCCATCATGACAGAGAAGTCTTGGTGACAAGAACTTGAGGCAGCTGGTCAACTGGAATCCATCACAGTAAGAAAACAGAGAGGGAAGAATGCTGCCACTTAGCTCACTTCTTTATTTTATTCAGTCCAGGACGCTGTGCCATAGGTTGGTGATATACATAATTAACGTGAATCTTTACCCCTCAACCAAAAATCTCTCATTGGTGTTACTGAAGGCTTGTATTCTAGGGGCTCTGTCAAGTTGACAATGAATATTGACCACCAGAATAAGCATGTGCTGATTCTATTCTTAGCTTATTAAAGCCCGAGTTCCTTGAAACTTGTATCTATTCCTGGCATTGCTCAGTTTCCAAAGTTTTTAACAGTGCCTAGAATACAGTAAGGATTAGATAAATTGCTGAACAAATCAGTGCATGAATGAGTATAGTGATTTAGAAATACAATAAATGGTTGAATATTTATTGGAACTATGTATCTTTACATAGGCTTATGTGAGAGGTTTATTTTGAATAAAATATATACCTGAACCAAATATCTTTTGAAATTTATAATTTTGATTGATATTTTTACAAAAATTTTTCTTATATAACAAACACAATATGTATTTTAGTGTGATTCATATTTTAAGTTATACTATTTTTTTTCTTCAAGTTACATCTCAGTCACAAACCCTTCCCTATTCCCCCTTCCTATCCTGCCCTTCCACCCTCTTCCCCCCAGTAGCTTCCCCTTTCAGTCCAACAGATGGTTCCTTCTCTTATAACAGTAAATACTATACAAAACAACAGATATAAATATGCCACATTTATGAGAGTTAAATGGCCCAGTATACCTTCCCAATGCCCAGTTTATACATATTTGGCCCCTGACTTTAACATTCTACTATCTAACCATCTCCATGAGTTTAAAGGTCTATATCTGACTCAACATTCATACTAACTTGCAACACAATTTTAAAAGTATCTTCTTAGATCTATAACACCCTCTTGATTCCTAAACAACTCAAAATTTAACTATGAGACTCTAGCTGTCTATTCTTCAACCACCTCAGAGACCTGAGAGGGATAAATATATCTGCTTATATAGGAAGTGCAGGGCCTGCAGCTTCCAATACTAAGAAATGACATACCAGTGACTGCCTGGACAGTTCCCATTTTCTCTCCATACATTCCTGCATCAGTCTTCAGCCTTTGGGTCCTATTTCTCTGACAGACATTTGTTGAAGAGCAGGGATTATGAAGGACTTACCTACCCTGTCTTGGCAGAGTTAGGCTGTCGACTTCCCTGCTACCAAGTTTTGTCCTTTTTGAACAGCAGTCTGTCTGCAGTTGGAGATAGGAGTTTTTTCATGCCAAGAGATAGGCTTGCCACTAATTCAACCATCTCACACTGGAGATTCTTCGATGCTTATCTTCTACTTGGAGTAGAATAGAGGGTGCTGTCAGGAGCTGATATGTCTCAATATCAAAAAAAAAAGAAAATCTTAATTTAAGATAACATCTTTGAATGCCATATTCTGCAGATCTCTTGGGGTTTTTGAAGATGCCCTATTCATCTCTTGTATTTAGATAAGCAAATGTTGCTTGTCTCTTAACAACTTGATTACTGAGTAGTTTAGAGAATATCTGTGATAGACTGTCATAGTAGCTAACAAAGTGACATGTTTGCATGACTAGGAGTTTGTTTTACTTAACTATCCTAAACAGTTTTAGATGGTTGGTATCAAGAGGCCAGAGCTTCACCTTTTATTTTTAAGTATCTCTAGGTATGATACCACTAGGAAGCGTTACCTTTAATTTTGTATCAATATACAAAGATCTATTCAATTGTGGTTAAATATACTCTTAATTATGTATCAATATACAAAGATCAATGCCTATGTATCCCAATACAATCTTAATATTACATCCATATACAAGGGTCAATACCATTGTGGCCAACATAATCTTAATTTTGTATCAATATACAAAGATCAATACCGATGTAATCCAATACAATCTTATTTTTGCACAATAAACAATGGTCAATATCACTTTAGCCAAATATACTACTAATTTTGTATCAATATACAAGGCATAAGGGTATATTCAATAATCTGCCCCTTCTTCTTAGACCTTCCTGTGCTATGTCTATGTCTCAATTTTTCTTTAAGTTATACTATTTAACATCTGCATTTGGACACGCATGTTAGTATTGTCGCATCTCACTGACATTTTATAGATATGCGTGCACATAACAAAGTTCATTGATACTGACATGTTATTCAGCATGTGTGGTGATTGCAATGTACACAATACAACCTTATAAGGCTTATTTTTAAAGATTTACTTTACTTTGTGTGTGTGTGTGTGTGTCTGTGTACACATGTGTGTGTGTGGCTGTGGAAGACAGAAGAGAGTATTAAATCCCCTGGAACTGGAGTCACAGGTGGTGCTCAAATATGCATCATGGGTGCTGAAAACCAAACTTGGATCCTCTGCTGGAAGGGCAAGAATTCTTAACTGCTGAGCCATCTATTCAGCCCCATAAGTTTTATTCTTATTGTAGCATGCTTATAGATGTATGTCCCAAAGTAGACCACAAACAGGTGGCATCCTGCCTGTTCGTAAGTATATTCCTAGCATTGGAACTCAATGTTCATGTTTTCTCAGAGAAGATCTGTTATTGATACTGATGGGTATTCTAGGTAAATAAAAATATTTTATTAATTTCATTCAATAACAACACACACTTAGAGGTAGGACTTTAATGTTTATGGTCCTTAAATAAGTGCTCTTCAATGACAGTGGTTCTATATACCACCCATAGGAACATTTTTTTTAATAATTTATTTTTTATTTCTTCAAGTTACATCTCAATCACAATCCCCTCCCTACTCCCCCCTCCAGTCCCACCCTTCCACCCTCCTCCCCCTCAACACCCCCATCCTCTTCCCTTCTTTTTTTTTTTTTTAGTTTAAGGTATTTCTTTTTTTCCCCCCAACAGCTCTCCCTTTCAGTCCAAAAAAATGGTTCTTTTTCTTATAACTATAAATACAATACAAAACAACAGAAATAAATAGGCCACAATTATAAGAGTTATATGGCTAAGCATACATTCCCAATGTCCAGTCCATATGTATTTGGCACCTGACTTTAACATTCTACTATCTAACCATCTCCATGAGTTTAAAGTTCTATATCTAACTCAGCTTTCATACTAACTTGCCTCATAATTTTTAAAATATCTTCTTAGATCCAGAACACCCTCTTGATTCCTAAACAACTCAAAATTTAACTATGAGACTCTAGCTATCTATTTTTTAAAAGAGACAACATTTATTCCTTTTCCAAACATTACAGTAAATCCATGTGTAAGATAATGGTTTTAGCAGTTAGAAATAAAAGTACAAATCCAGGGTTTGACCATTAAAAATTATTTACCATGATGGGAAAAAGCAAGTATTTGTTTCACATTACATACCTCTTCCCTGCCTGAAGCCTATAATACTTGGTTATTAAGTCAGAGAGTCATGGTTGATTCACAAGCTGGAGGTTAAAACTTGTGTAAGACATTTATAAAAACCCAGACAGTGGCTATGTCCTCCCTCTGCCAATTTCCACTAGTCACAACACAAGAGACTAAAAACTAAACAGGGGAAAGGCTGGGCACTCAGGGTTTGAAAGTATAAGCCCTCACTTCTGGCTCAGAGTTTTGGGAAGTAGGATAAACAAAACTTGGAAAAGAATTGAGAGGAAGCCAGCAATTTCCTTCTGTAGGAGTCGGGGCGCGGGAAGGAGGTAGGAACAGGAACATTTCACATCACTAACCTAACTTGGGAAACCGTAAGGGATCATCTTAAATTGGCCTTAAGTGTAAGACCAAATGACTGTTGGGAAAATCCACAGGAAGGAGAAAGGGAACGTGGCTAGGAGGGAGCAATAAATCCCTTCCTTTCTGGACACAGGAAGGCATCCAGGGCACCAGGTCCAGGCAGTGACTTCCCAAGGACAGCACAATTTTGCAGCTTAGAGATCACTCACCTACTTCCACCCAGATACTCATTCTACTCAGCACTGAATGCAGGACCACTCTTGGGCCTGAGGGAGTGAATGGCTCTGCAGCCAGAGACCTGCCTCCTCTTTCATGTCTCTTCCCTTTGAGAAAGCACTGGTCTCTGCCCCCATGTGAAAACCAATGGAGAAATAACCCCCAAGGGTGAAAGGAACTCACCACCAGTGAATGGAACAGATGAGGCACCTGGGGATACTAGTGATGCCATAGAGCCAGCAACCCCTAGCCCGGAAGCTGAACCAAGGGGGAGTTCACCCCTAAGGAGAATCCCAGGAAGAAGAAGAAAAAGAAGAAATAATTGTCTTTCAAGAAGAATTTCATATTGACCGGCCAGTCCATCAAGAGAAATCAGAAAGAGGGTGATTGCTTGACCTCCTCACCAACAGAGGAAGGGAGCAAGGGGAAATCAGCGCCTGCAGCAATGAGGGCATTGCCCAAGTAGGGAAGGTGGCTGCCACCCTGAAAGCCATCCCTGTGAACTTAAGTACTTAGTTTTCAGACCTTGTCATACAATGAAGTGGTTGCTGTTTGCTGGTAGAAAATGGTCCGAGAGAAACAATTTGCTGAGCTTGCAAACCTAAACTTGTGCAGGGACAGAAGCATCAACAAATATATCAGTCTACCTGCAGAGAATGACGGCCACTGATGTACTGTCCTGAGAACACGTTTTCTCTGAAGACCAGATTGGATGCATACAATTTGGAGTACTGAGATACCATGAGTACACAGGTGATAATATAATATTAATAACACAGGGTGATCTCAAGATGGTTGTAACTTGTATTTACAGTTGAATGGCTGTAAACTATATCCCAAACAGGATGACACAATGGCTCACAGCATTTCAGCTGATTTGTGCAAACAGAAAAGATGTACTGATCAAGTCAAGCTCACCACATCCCAAAATTTAGACTCCTTCCTTCCTTCAAAGTTTGTGTCCCATTATGAATGGTAAACACTTTTGAAATGTAACAGGATGCATATCAAACAGATGGACTAGATACTGATAAGATAATGTTAAGAACTAGACATATTAATACCTGTGTGTTCATGCAGGATGCAATGCACTTGTAAATGCTTAACATATATGTTTAGACACACATATATATATCTCAACATTACAGTGACCCCCATGAAGTATGTATTTCTAAGTTAGTGAATAGACAAATTAATCTCACACAATAGGCATGAATTATGCAAAAGTGTGTAGATGGTAAGTGGCTGGACTAAGGCAATCTTAATTATGCCTGTTCCCATGTGTCATACCTTATTCCATACTGTATCACAATTCATTACTTATAACTATTTATTTTTATTTTGTTAAAAGGCACAGATCATTAGATTTCCTCTCTTCAGTCTTTTAAGTGTGATTTAGAGTATTACTTTCTAAAAGTAGATCTCGAAGTCCCCTCACACACCCTATGTTGTTGTTGTTGGTGGTATGTTTGTGTTTCTGTGTGTGATTGTCCAAGTGTATACAGGGGTATGTCTGCATGAATGTACAACTCTGTGTTGTACATTCTTGGGTGTTTTTTTTTTTTTTTGAGAGAATGTCTCTCACTAGGACCAGGGGTTCATTTACTAGCCAAGGGTGGCTGGCCAGCAAGTCTGTCTCCACCTCTGTAGTGCTGAGATCTCAGGCATAAGGCATCATGCCCAGCTTTTCTTCTTGGTTTTTGAGATCAAACTCAGGTGTTCATGCTTACAAGGCAAGCACTTCACTGACTGCATCTATGCAGCCCTGAAGTCTTTTCATCTTGCATGTTAAACATTTATATACTATTACAGACATGTTATAACTCATGTTTGATAACTGTCCATTTCTTGTTACCCTTGGTACCAGGCAATCTCCATTTCATTATCTAACTTATGATTTTGATTGTTTTCATTATCTTGAATAAATGGAATCGTACACTACTGTACTTTGTGATTTCACTTAGAATTATGTTTTCAGCAATCATTCATGTTCTTACAAACTGTAGGACTCCATTTCTTTTGTGGCTAAGTGATCCTTCATTGTGCATGGTAGATTTTATTTTCCCTTTCATTCTTCCATGGGCATTTGCTTCTGTATATTGGCTACACTAAGCAAACATAAGTATGACAAGTTCCACTCAAACTCTGATTAAACTTTTGGGTATATGTCCTGTAGAAACGCTGGGATTATATATACATCTACTTTTACATTTTCCTTTGGGGAAATTCCATAGTATTTTCCACAGTTACATTCCCAACAGTTTGCATTTTTTCTATTTTCCACCTACCCTTATGAACATTTATTTTTTTACATTTTAATATATATTTTATTGTATTATTAACGTGTGTGTGTGTGTGTGTGTGTGTGTGTGTGTGTGTGTGTACCTCGGTTCAGGTGCTTATTGAGGCTAGAAGGGGTTATCAGATACTCTGGAGCTTGAGTTGCAGGCAGTTGTGAGCTTCCTTATGTAGTGTATTTGACCCCAGATTTTGTAATCATACTTTTTTGGATTATTTTACCTATAACACTTCTCCACCCCAATCCCAATCCCCAAACACTAGGTAGGAGAAGAAGAAAGATAGAAGGGAAAGGGAGACATAAAACTCTTTAGACTACTTCATGCTGATTAGGGGCATCAAGTTCCTTTGGGCAAGTCTAATCTTTGTTGTCAGGATATCCCCAACCAGCAACCAGCAACCAGAATACAGCAAATAGTTAATGGCAATCAGCAACCAGCAAAACCAGCAGCAGGAAACAGCAGCAGCAGGGAGAGCAACAGCTGCTGCCCTGGGGCTCTGGCATTGATAAGCCCTATCCAGAGTCCCTGTAATTCCAAAAGTAAACTATCTGCTGCTAGCAAACATCAGGCCCCTCCTAGAGCATGAAGATAAATTATAGTTAGCTGATGTGGATAATCTGCAGCCGCCTCATATCTCACACCTAGGATTAAAACAAAAACATATTCACATAGCATAACTGGGTTTTTAAAGAAACCAAAATTCTCACTGCAAGACCCTCAGCAAGAGAAGTAAGTAGTCTTAACTGGTAAGACATCTCTCCAGCACCACATTTTTCTTTTGCTTATTTAGAATAATAGCCACCCATACAGACCTTTACAAAGTGATACCATACTGTGGTTTTGATTTGCATTTCTCTTTTTTCTTTTTTAAAATTTTTTTAAATTTATTTTTTATTTCTTCAAGTTACATCTCAGACACAACCCCTCCCTACTCCCCCTCCAGTCCCACCCTCCCACTCTCTTCCCCCTCAACCCACCCATCCCCCCCTTTTTTGAGGTTTAAGGTATATCTTTTCCCCCCAACAGCTCCCCCTTTCAGTCCAACAAATGCCTCTTTCTCTTATAACAATAAATACAATACAAAACAACAGAAATAAATAGGCCACAATTATGAGAGTTATAGGGCTTAGCATACATTCCCAATGTCCAGTCCATACATATTTGGCACCTGACTTTAACATTCTAATATCTAACCATCTCCATGAGTTTAAAGTTCTATATCTAACTCAGCTTTCATACTAACTTGCATCACAATATTAAAAACATCTTCTTAGATCCAGAACACCCTCTTGATTCCTAAACAACTCAAAGTTTAATGAGATAACTAGAGTCTCATAGTTAAAGTTTGATTTGCATTTCTCTTATAATGACTGATATTAAGCATCTTTCTCCACACCTGTGGCAATTTGTGAATCTTTCTTGGAGAAATGATGAAGTTCTTTGTCCATTTCTTCATTACTTTTGTTCATTTAGTTGTTTGTTTGTTTGGTTGCTTTTGCTGTTGAATAGAAGAGATTGCTTATACATTATGAATATTCACTTCTTCTGAGATTCACAATACTCAAAATTTGTCCCTCCTCTCTTTAGGTTAGGACTACCCTGCTTGCTTTCTTCATGCAGGAAGACTGTGTGTTTGTTTGTTTTGTTTATTTTCTAATATCAGTGTGGTTATATAATTACCATTGATGCTTACACCTGTCTTTGTAAATGTAGTGCATTTTTGATATTTATCACAGTTTAAAATTATACTTTGAAATCAAGATTGTAAGGTGTTTAGCTTTGTTTATTTTCAAGTGTTTCTATTTGTGGATTTTTGTAGTTCTATCTGAAATTTAGTGTGTTGGACACATTTCCATACAAAATTTCATTAGGATTTTGATAGGTATTGTACTACATTTGTACTGTGCAATGCAGGGATTGCGCAATACACATATTCAACTTTATTTCTTTCTGATTGATGAACAAAGGATGTTGCCTTAGTTTTTCTGATGTTGTGATAAACTACCCTGCCAGAAAGAAACTTAAGAGAGAGCACGTATATTTTGGCTTACAGTCAGTAGGATAGAATCCACCATGACAAGGAAGATACGACAACAGCAAAAACCCTTTGAAACAAGAGTAGGAGATTGGGTGTTCACACTTCATCCCTATCAGGATACAGACAGAACAAGATGTGGAGCCAGTATAAAAGCTCCAAACCCATCCTTAGTGACCAGTTTTCTGCAAACTCCACCTCCTAAAGGAACGTTCACAAACAATTCCAGAAGGTGGAGACATATGTGCCTATGGGGACAGTTTATTTTCCAACACAACAGATGCTTTCATTGATCTAACTTCTCCTATCCATGTTTTACAATTTTCGGCACATAAATCTTTAGCCATTTGAGTTAAGTTTTTCATAAAATTTTATTCTATTTAACCCTAATTTAAATAGATTATTCTCAAATTTTCTTTCAATTTTTTTATTAAGATATAGAGACAAGGGATCCAAGATGGCAGCGGCCTGCACAGATGCATTTTGAATGCGGGGAAAACATCTATAACACTACAGAGTTATAAGATGCTGAGCAATAATCTCAGTGGCAAGAACCTGCTGGGTTTCACCCAGCGACCCAAGGACCATTAAGAGTCCCTGGGCAGGACTCTCCTCCCCTGTCTCAGACAATCAGAAAAAGCAGACCAGCAGAAACCACAGAAGCCACTGAATCCGGAAATCATCACCAAGCAAGGGACAGGGTAAGAGCCACTCAGATACCGAGCAAGCAGCTCCAAACCCTAGACAGGGTTACTCACCAGCCTCCTGGGCTCCCAGATTCCACGCAGGCATTCTGACTATTTCGCAAAGATTAGTAGAGCAGTGGAAACAGGATGTACTCTGAGCAGAACCATTGTGGCTGCAGGCTACAGAATTATCTGAGCAGCAGGGCGGCGGCAGGTCCACAGTGGCGTTTTTGGCAAATGCAAACATATTTGGGCTTCCCAAGAGGGGTGTCGGACATACATACAGGCCCCTCTGTTGGATTTGCACTCACTGGGAAGAACACTGCAGCTGGACACAGCAGGGCTATACACTTTTGGCAGCAGGTTACACTGCAACTCCACTGCAGTGTACCAGAACTTGGAAGACAGTGGCTCCAGTTGCCATAGTCAGCTCCAGACAGACTTAAGAGGAGTGGTGGGAGTGGCAGAAAGGGGAGCGGCCAGGTTGGAATGCTTGGGTTCAAGCCCTGGGAAGGTTGTGGGGTAAATATCAGACTCTTTTGCTAGTGCTCACCCTTTTGGCGGGAAATCAGAGCTTCACATACATAGTTCCACCCCTGGAGCAGTGAGGTTTTGGCCTGGGGCCACTGCTGAATGACTCAGCCTAAGGTCTTAGTGCTTAGGGCTGAGAGGCACAGAGGTACCCTGGGGACCATCTAGACAGGCGCAAGCACATCTGGGAGTGCAGGCTTGTGCAACCACTGTGGAGGTCAGTCTGGTGTTATCTTAGAAACCTTGGAATAGCTTTGCCTTGGGACCCAGCCATACCACTTCTGGGTATGCATCCAAATGATTCCTCACCAAATCACAAGAAAGTTTCCTCATCTATGTTCATAGCAGCCATATTTGTAATAGCTAGAAATTGGAAACAACCCAGATGTCCATAAACCAAGAATGGATTTTAAAAAAACTGTGGTATATCCACACAATGGAATACTACTCAGCTATCAGAAAAAAGGAAGTCATGCAATTTGCAGCCAAAGGGATGGAACTAGAAAAGCTCATCCTGAGTGAGCTAACCCAGACTCAGAAGGATGCACATGGCATCTATTCACTTATAGTCAGATTTTAGCCATATAGTGCAGGATAACTATACTACAATGAATGTACCAAAGGGAACATGAACATAGACTTTGTTTCCTGTAAGTGAGACACTTTGCCCTAGTGGTGCTGACTACATGGCCCCAGTGTATGAGGAGGCTCTTGGCCCTCATATGACTGCTGAACTGTTGTGGGGGACGTTATGTAGGGACACTCCACTGCAGAGGAGTGGGATGGAAGGGATAGGGTGTACAGGGTGGGGCGGGGGGCTGGACTGGGAGGGGTGGAGAGAGGATACTATGATGGAGATGTAACCTGAAGTGTTAAATACATAAATTAAAAAAAAAAGATATAGGGACAGCTGGTTTTAAAATGCATATTGTACAATGGAATATTTGTGATCACATTTATTAATTTTAACAGTCGATTTTATGCATGTGTGTGTGTGATAAATATCTACCGGTGTGTGTTTAACGTGAGATTTTCTATTCATGAAATTCTTTCCTCTAAGAACAGATAATTTTACTTTTTTCCCATTTGCACACCATGTATTTCCTTTGCTTTCTGAATTGTTTTGACCAGGTATTCAAACCCTTATTTTCACGGCTGTGTTATCTTTCAGCACTTCTTCCTTATCTGCCTGGGCTATTAATTTGATCACAATTAATTAGACCATGTTTGTATTGCCTCTCTCTCAATAGTTCACTCTTGTTACTCTATTTTGGCTCTTTTAATCTTGCATTTTTAATTATAAATGTATTATGCTTTAATTTATTGCTCCTGAAATGTTTGCAAATGCGTTACTACAGTTAGTTTTCTTTCCTTGTGATTAACTGACAAGAAACAGCTCAGGAGAAGAATGGTTACCCTCACCCACAGGTTCATGGTAGTTAGGCATGACAATTAGGGTTGACTTTGACAAAGGAGCTTGTACTGGTTCACTTCCCAATGGCTCATGGGAAGCAAAAAAAGGGTCAGGTGAAACTGGGGCCAGAATAAAGCACCCCATCAGGGTGACCTTGCAACAGCCAGATGAAATTTTTTTTTCAGTTCCACAAATTTGCAAAATGGATCTGCAAGCCAGAGACAAAGCATTTTAACAATTTCACAGTCAAACCACATAATTACACTATCTCAAGGTATAGATCTACATAGTTCATAATCTGATAAAACCTCATTGCATCTCTACACCTCAGTCTCAAAGCTTATTTTTGGAAGATCTCACATCTGCTCTAAGATAAAATGGTATTGATAGTCATGTCAATCTCTTTATGTAGTGGGAATTCTGGAATTTTGGTTTCTTTAAATGCACAGAAATATTAAGAGTACATTTTTGTTTTAATCCCAGCTGTGAGGCTGCTTTGGGATGTCTGCAGCAGCTGACCCTGATTTCCCACATGGCCTAGCAGAGGCATGATTTTTGCCAGCTGCAGATAGTTTCTACGATTATGTGATGTTTGTAATTCTGGGAAGTATACAGAGGGTATCTAAATGCTAGAGCCCCAATTGGTAGGGTGGATGGTTGTTGGTTATTCAGAGGAGTTCGTTGTGGTTTGTTAGTAGTCATACTCAAGGAAAAACAAGCAGAAATTAGATTCAATGATCTCTCTCTCTCTCTCTTTCTCTCTCTCTCTCCTCTCTCTCCTCTCTAGCTATAATGGATGGAATTCAGGGGATAAAAGTGGGAAAAAGAAGAACCCGCAAAGTAGTAAAAGTCCAGTTACATCTTTGCTTGTGTTTCCTCATGTGTATGCATTCTTTATCTTCCCTATGAACTAAGTGGTATCTGGCCCAGCCTTTGGCATTCAATTCTTTGCCTACTCCACGTGAGACAGGCTACATCCCTGTAACTATCAACACCCCATAGTTCCAACTCTGCTTGCACAACCCCACAGGACAGTGGTAACTCAAACTGCAAACCTAGTCTGGTCATCAAGTGCTTTCCTAAGACCCACCAGAGGAGTTAAGGCTAAACATTCATAAATTTCAATTTCAGTTTACCTCTGAAGTAGTAATGATACTGACATGTGGAAATTTAAATACACCAGCTTCAAGAGATTATAAATTAAAGACCAAGGAAAGAAAGCATAGTGGTACTGGAGACATGGCTGAGCAGGAAAGAACAGCTCACAACTGCTTGTGACTCCATCATTTCCAGGGGATCAGACATTTTTGGCCTGTGTAAGTATCCATATGGTTATGGAGCCCATAGTTCACACAAACTCATTCAGGCTGGAACTAATACACACAGACACAAACACATACACATGAACACAATACACACAGACACACACATACACATAGACACACGCAGACACACATACACACAGACACACACACAAATAAAAATAAATAAGTACATCTTCTTAAGGTATTCATTATCTCTTTTTAGATGATAATAATATAATTTCCCCTCCCCCTTTCTCCCTCCAAACCCCTCCCACTTACTTCCCTCCTTGGTCTTTTTCAAATTCAATGCTTCTAATATATATATATATATAATCCTAAATATATAAGTACAACCTGCTCAGTTGTAGAATTTACTAGTATGTATATGTCTGTTTTAAAAGAAGCTAATATTATACACCCTCAGAGTTGAAGTTTTACTTTATAATGTTCCACCTATGGTCTTGACATAGTTTTTGTTATTTTTAAATTTATTTATTTATTGCTTCAGGTTACATCTCTATCATAGTGTCCTCTTTCCACCCCTCCCAGTCCTGACACCCCAACATCTACTCCATAACCCTTCCATCCCACTCTTCTGGAGTGGAGTGTCCCTACATAACAGACCCCCACCCCAGTTCAGCAGTCATATGAGGGCCAAGAGCCTCCTTATACACTGAGGACCTAAAGGCAGCACCACTAGGGAAAAGTGTCTCATTGACAGGGAGAAAAAAAGTCTATGTCCATGTTCCCTTTGGTGAATTTGTTGTAGTATAGATATCCTGTACTATATAGCTAAAATACAACTATAAGTGAATAGATGCCATGTGCATCCTTCTGAGTCTGGGTTAGCTCACTCAGGATGAGCTTCTCTAGTCCCATCCATTTGGCTGCAAATTGCATAATTTCATTGTTTCTGATAGCTGAGTAGTATTCCATTGTGTAGATGTACCACAGTTTTTTAATCCATTCTTCGGTTGAGGGACATCTGGGTTGTTTCCAGTTTCTGGCTATTACAAATAATGCTGCTATGAACATAGATGAGGAAACTTTCTTGTGATTTGGTGAGGAGTCATTTGGATGTATACCCAGAAGTGGTATGGCTGGGTCCCCAGGCAGAGCTATTCCAAGGTTTCTAAGATATGGCCAGACTGACCTCCATAGTGGTTGCACAATCCTGCACTCCCACCAGCAATGGTGGAGGGTTCCCCTTTTTCCATACCCTCGCCAGCATGTGCTGTCATATGAGCTGTTCATCTTAGCCATTCTCACAGGTGTGAGATGGAATCTCAGAGTTGTCTTGAGTTGCATTTCTCTGATGATTAATGATGCTGAGGATTTCTTCAAGTGTCTCTCAGTCTTTAGGAATTCCTCCTTTGTGAATTCTATGTTTAGCTCTTTTCCCCATATTTTGATTGGATTATTTGGTTTCTTGGCATTTAATTTCTTGAGTTCTTTGTAAATTTTGGATATTAGCCCTCTGTCAGATGTGGGGTTGGTTATTTTGCTGCATACAAAAACCACATCTCACTAACAAAGATAGACACTGTCTCAGAGTAAAGGGCTGGGAAAAGGTTTTCCAAGAAAATAGACCCAGGAACAAGCTGGAGTAGCCATCCTTATATCAAACAAAATAGACTTCCTACTGAAGTAAATAAAAAAAGACAGAGAACGGCATTACATATTAGTTAAAGGAAATATTCATCAAGAGGACATATCAATATTGAACACCTATGCCACAAATACAAAGGTACATACATTTGTAAAAGAAACTCTTCTAAAACTTAAATCACACGTTAGTAGTGGGAGACTTCAACACCCCACTAACAACAATGGACAGATCAAGACAGAAACCAAACAGAGAAATAATGAGTCTAACAGAGCTCATGAACCAAATGGACCTAATAAATATCTACAGAATGTTTCACCCAAACACAAAAGAATACACCTTCTTCTCAGCACCGCAGGAAACCTTCTCCAAAATCGACCCTATAGTGGAACACAAAGCAAGCCTCAATAGATACAAGAAAACTGAAATAATCCCTTGTATCTTATCAGACCACCATGGAATAAAGCTGGACTTCAACATCAACAGAAACAACAGAAAGCCTACACATACATGGAAATGAACAACTCTGTACTGGTTGACATAGTTTAATATTCAATTTATGCTGTGATATTTAGATGTTATTTATATCTTATAAATGTATAACTGTAAAACAAATACAAATCACAAAAATAGAGATTTAAAAAATACTCATGATTACCAAAATGTAGATCTTGGGAAAAAACACTTTATCTTTTTATCCACAATCTGGGGGCTCTCTTGTTCCTTCTATACAGCTACTAGTGTAACAGCAGAACCCCCACAGTGACTGGACCCTTGCTTTCAATTTCCTTGGCTTGGGGGATTATGTTGGTTTCAATAAAGATCTACTGGGTAGGTAATTTTTATCTATTAATACAAATTAATATAGTACTTCTACTGAAGAAAATAAAACATAATATACACACTAAGAATTACTCTGAGAACTGACTTTCTTATTAATACATTTACGTATTCAATTACCTGACATTTCCACACTTATCTTCTTAGTCCTGAGGCCTTGTTTGCAAATCTGGTCCCATATAGAGATTAAATCACTTTCAGCATTGATTTCAGAAGTCGACAAAAGGAGGATTAATATTCACTTTTTCAGAGTTCAGGGGAACCTTCTTCTTCTACTTCTTTTCTTTTTTGAGACTGGGCTTCTCTGTTTAATAGAGTCCTGGCTGGACTTCCTTTGTAGACCAGGTTGGGTTTGAACTCACAGAGTTCTGTCTGTGAATTCACATCTGCCTGCCTCTGCATCCCAAGTACTGGGATTAAGGGCATGTGCCACCACACACGGTTCTTCTCTATGCCATTGAAAAAGGACTAAATTTTAATTTTCCTGATACACAAGGATAGAAAGAATTCTGTCTAATGGAAATACCATTATACACAGCTTCTTCTTGGTGCAAATTACTGAATGTGAGCTGCAGTACAAACATGCTTCCTCTTGGTTACTTTTCATCTTCCAAGAATCATCCTTTCCCTAGGATCAGCCTTTGCCTAGTAGCCCGAGAAACCTTCATTTCTACCAATTCTATGGAAGCACTAACAACAACTCTCAGCACATTTAAAGCCCAGTTTAATTTCTGTGATACATTTTTATGTTTAGTGGGAGCTCCTGTAGGGCTCTAAATCCTACTCGATAGGACTATCCCCTGCTCAAAGTGACCTGGATTGCAAGGAGGCATGACACATCACCCACACTCTGACCACACAAGATTATTACACATTTTTCTCCATTGGAAAGAAAAAAATCACTTTAACATTTCCCCTGCTTTGAGTATCTATGAAACTGAACTCCATCCCAACAGCACCATTCTCAAACATTCACCACTTCCTGAAGCAGTCTCAGCGGGACACTGGCCTGGAATTTTGATCCACTAAGGAAATCAGTTTAAGAGGAGATGTCCTCAATATGTGACCCATTCTCTATGCTGTAATGCTAGAGGTATGTACAACACAGGAATGGGTTAGAGGACAAAGATGACAGTGGTGACACATAGACTTTGGTAGTTATTTAAAGTTAATTAATTTAGCCTGACCTTTCCATATAAATACAACACACAATAGACTGCTAGTGGTATTTGATTCTGGAGAGACTCTGCAATAATAGTTCAAGGAAAACCCAGCTGCAGTTCTTCTTTTCTCTGGGTTCTAAGCTATCTTTGGTACTTGACTAACAATGGTTTTCTTTTTTGTTGTTGTTGTTGTTGTTTTTCCTTTATTTTTTATTTCTTCAAGTTACATCACAATCGCAGTCCCCTCCCTATTCCCCCTCCAGTCCCAACCTCCCACCCTCAACCTCCCATCCTCTTCCCTTTTTTTTTTTCTTTTAAGTTTAAGGTATATCTTATTTCCCCCTTCAGTTTCCCCTCTCAGTCCAACAAATGGCTCTTTCTCCTATAATAACAAATACAATACAGTACATATAAGAGATAGATAGGGCCTCTTCAAAAACCTCAAGAGATCTGCAGAATATGGCATTCAAAGATGTTTTCTTAACTTTAGATTTTTTTTTTATATGAAGACTAGCAACTCCTGACAGCACCCCCTATTCTCCTCCAAGTAGAAGATGAGCACCGAAGAATCTCCAGTGGGAGATGATTGAATTAGTCGCAAGCCTATCTCTTGGTAGGAAAAGCCCCTTGCCCCAACTGTAGATAGAATGTTGTCCAAAAAGGGCAAAACCTGGAAGCAGGTAAGTCGACAGCCTAGCTCTGCCAAGACAGGGTAGGTAAGTCCTTCATAACCCCTGCTCTACAATCAATGTCTGTCAGAGAACCGGGCCAAATGACTGAAGATCGATGCTGTAATGTATGGAGAGAAAATGGGAACTGTTCAGGCAGCCACAGGGATGTCATTTCTTAGTTTGGGAAGCTGCAGGCCCTGTACTTCCTATAAAATCAGATATATTTATCCCTCTCAGGTCTCTGAGGTGGTTGAAGAACAGAGAGCTAGAGTCTCATAATTTAATTTTGAGTTGTTTAGGAGTCAAGAGAGTGTTATAGAACAATGGTTTTCTTAAGGGGCCTTCAGTGGAGTGTACGAGCTGCATTGTTAGGCACTGATGGAAATGGGAATTCTAATGGATGAACCTAAGAAAATTATTATTATTTTTTATGTTTATTTATTACTTCAGGTTACATCTCCAACACAGTGCCTTCTTTCCACCCCTCCCAATCCTACCACTCCCAATCCCACCCTCCCACCCTCTATCCTCTTTCCCTTCCATCCCACTCCTCTGGAGTGGAGTGTCCCTACATATCAGTCCCCTGCCCCAGTTCAGCAGTCATATGAGGGCCAAGAGCCTCCTCATACATTGGGGGCCTGAAAGGCAGCACCACTAGGGCAAAATGTCTCATTGTCAGAAAAAAAAGTCTATGTTCATGTTCCCTTTGGTGCATTGGTTGTAGTATAGTTATCCTGTACTATATGGCTAAAATCCGACTATAAGTGAATAGATGCCATGTGCATCCTTCTGAGTCTGAATTAGCTCACTCAGGGTTAGCTTCCCTAGTTCCATCCATTTGACTGCAAATTGCAGGATTTTGTTGTTTCTGATGACTGAGTAGTATTCCATTGTGTAGATGTACAACAGTTTTGTTGTTGTTGTTGTTTTATCCATTCTTTGGTTGAGGGACATGTGTGTTGGTTCCAGTTTCTAGCTATTACAATTAAGGCTTCTCTGACCATACATGAGGAAACATCCTTTTGGTTTGTTGAGGAATCATTTGGATGTATACCCAGAAGTGGTATGACTGGGTCTTGAGGTAGAGCTATTCCAAATTTTCTAAGATATCACCAGACTGATTTCCTTAATGGTTGCACAAGCTTGCACTTCTACCAGCAATGGAGGAGTGTTCCCCTTTCTCCACAACCTCGCCAGCATGTGCTGTCATTTGAGTTTTTGATCTTAGACGTTATGAAAGGTATGAGATGGAATCTCAGAGTTGTCTTGAGTTGCATTTCTCTGATGATTAAGGGTGATGAGCACCTCTTCACATGTTTCCCAGCCATTAGGGATTCCTCCTTTGTGAATCACCTTGCACAAAATTTAAGCCCAAGTGGATCAAAGACCTTAACATAAGGCCTTACATACTAAATCTATTAGAAGAGAAAGTGGGGAAAACCCTTGAACTCATTGGCACATGTGACAACTTCCTGAACAGAACACCAACAGCTCAGGCTGTAAGACCAACAATCAATAATGACACCTCATGAAACTGAAAAACTTCTGTAAGGCAAAAGACACTGTCATTTGAACAAAACGGCAGCCTACAGATTGGGAAAAATCCTCACCAACCCCACATCTGACAGAGGGCTAATATCCAAAATTTACAAAGAACTCAAGAAATTAAATGCCAAGAAACTAAATAATACAATCAAATAATTGGGAACAGAGCTAAACAGAGAACCTAAGAAAAATAATTCTAGCAAGTTTCTAGATTTTCAGAGCTGGGACACCACTACATTTGCATGAGAGATTCCTGAGGAAGACACATAGAGCCCAGGTCATGGCTTCCTGGAGTGGACCTCTGAAGTTCCAGAAAGATTAATTGACTTGGTTCCCTCTCTTTATTTTATGCATTGTTGTTTTAATTTTAAGAGTACACAATAGGTTGGTGTCCAGTGTCCACTACTTACATTGTACTAAGCATATATTTTCCAATTTTACATGTTTCATTAATTGATGACATGATAGGCTCAAATATAGCAATTGCAGTTGTCTTCTGTGTGCTGATTTTCCTCCTCAGTAAAAAAGATGCTGAGCATTCTTAAGTAACTTGTCTAGGAAACAGAATAAACAGAGGAGCTGGGAATTGAGTCAGATGATTAATTCCATGAAATGTTTCCTAGATTCATTTAGATCTTTCTCATGTATCGGGAACAATTTTATTCTATAAGGAAGAATCATTATAAATTTTATGGACAAAGCATTACTGTACACAAAATAGAAAACATAGTAAATACATAATACTATGGAAATCCTCTATGCTTTTATGACTCAATAATAATACATATGAAGTTATTTTTCTCTGAAGTTTCTACAACCACTTTGCAGCATTTGTTAAATGGTTGATATTGGAGTTCATGTATACGTTATTAATAGTACAACAATGATATATATTGAGGTGCTTGCATTTAAACAAATTTCAAGGTAGAGTTTTTGGGTCATGGGTGTGCCTGTTTTTTGTTTTTTGTTTTCTTTTTTATGGTGTGTGTGTGTGTGTGTGTGTGTGTGTGTGTGTGTGTGTGTTGCAGACTTAGATTCTGTAGCTGTCTCACTCAGAGCTTTTCATAAGACATTTTGTTCTTTAGATCAGCATATTACTTGTGATGATACTAGTTATTTCTGAAGCTCACTTGAAGTTCTGTTCAGTATCACATGGGAATCTTATGATTTTTCCACACAGCTGAAGGATAGTTTCTAAAAATGAGCCTTCAATATTTGCCAATAAGAAAAGCAGGGCAGCAATGATTTTCATGTTCTCTGGTGACATGCTAACAGAGAAGAGATGCGCCTGTGCTACTAGTCGGCATTTAAATGCATCTGGAATTTGTAAAACACATCAAGATGTGGACATCCTGTTTGTCATGAATGATACTAACAAGGATTCGAATGATATGATAATTGGCCTCTTGTTGGATCCAAAGAATCCTGAATGTGAAAAATATTATGCACTTGTCATGTTCTTTCAGCACATGAATTTCATTCTCTTGACTCCAAAGTGTTTGTTTTCATAAATGACATCTACTAAACTCCAGTGCTGTCTAAGTGACAGGACAGTGTGTCTTCTCAGTGTCTCTGAGGACATGAGTGGCCTGTTTATTGCCAGCAATGGATTCTCAGCTATATTAGCAGATGTTTCTTTTCTTTAATCGTAATATAATTGTTTAGTATTAAGAACAGTTATGTCACCAAAGCACCTCCTTTCTGAGGCAGGACTGTGATCCTGAAATGACATAGGCTCTTGTGTATTAGCTAACCTGTTATAAATTACCGTCTTCAAAGGCAGGAAGCTGTTAGGATGTTATTAGCTAAAGTACTCCAGATATGATGCTTTCTCCCAGTTGCTATAATATGCTTTACTACTTCAGTTATGGAATAGATAGCTGAATGACTTAGGAATAACTAAACACGTGTGAAGTAGCTATCTCTGGGTCACTAGGTGATACTTGTAAAAGGGCACAACAGAGAGCTCACTTGAGAGGTTGCTCCTCAACATGGGAGGGGAACTATTGTATAAGACTTCAGCTGTTTCCCTCCTACTTTTCTCTTAGTTTCTATTTTTGGTTGTTTGGTTTCTTTTGAAACAGGGTCTTGCTCTGTTGTCCTGGCTGAATCAGTAATGGCTACATGAACTAAGATGACATTGAACTTGCAATGATCTTCCTGCCTCTTCTTCTAAATTCTGGCATTATAGATAGGTGGCACCATGACTATCTATTACTTTAGTCTTCCAGTGGCAAGAGGGGAAGATAAGACATTCTTTATCAATAATTTCACTTTTCAAGGAAAAGATGGTGCTAGAGGAGAGGGGCCAGATCTTTCCTCCACAAATGAGAGTGGAGTGACTTTCTTTTGAGTGTCTGAATCTATCCACTGAATTAATTCTTAGAGATTACAACTTTTAATAAAAGCAAAAAAATCTAATAATTAATATCATCTTAAAATATATAAAAATGTGACCAGGCACAGCAATAAACTTGACAAGCAGAGGTCAGAGGATCACCTTAAGTTTGAGGTTATTTTGCTATTTGTGGTGAGTTCTCAGCCAGTCTGGCGAATATAGTAAGACCGTGTTGCCAAGGAAAGACCAAAAGTAAACTAGTAAATACATAAAATAAGTAAAAATTATATGTATATGCTAGCAAGCCAGGCTATAGTAATTGCTTCAAATGCCACTTTTTATTCAGTGTTCTTAATATATTGATAAATTAATTAATTCAGAAGGGTCTAGTCTTAAGCTTGGGATCCTCCTGCCTCCATCTGGATAGCCTGGATTATAAGTATGTGTCATTATGTACAGTATCAGTTTTCTGTAAATGTTCTTAAATATATGAATGACTTACCTATAAAAAATGTAAGAGTGGTAACTTATTACTCAAAATGTCTACTAGATCTACAGCCTTAATCTCATCTCTAAGTGTGGCAGTAGGAGCTCAGAAACATGGGCCGTTTTCCAGAAACCATAAATCAGAATTCACATTTCATCCAGAACCTTGATTCTCAAATGAATAGTGTTATACATTGTACACAATCCATTTTAAATTTATTTTTAATTTGCATTAGATCAAGTACATGAGTAGATGCAGCTGTGTCTTGCTCATTTATTTAGGAGAACTTTCCGGTTTAAAAAAAAATGCATAATCTCTGTACATCTTCCAACATTTTTCTCTTTTGTCAATATTTAATGGGCAAGCATCTTCCAATTAGGTGACAATGAAAAATAATTTTGAAGAGCCTGCAAACAGTGCTTCTGCTAAAAGTCTCACTCTTGAGTGGCTCAATGGAGCTTTTCTCCCTGCTCAACAAAACCTCAAAAGATTATTCAGAAAAAAATTATTTGTGGGGATTTTGAAGGTAACAAATATATTATTTTTCCTTTATAAAAGGATGAGAAAAGTTCATTTATGATCAGTAGGTCGAAGTGTCCAACAAACATCATTTGCTATATCATTCTCTAGATTTTAAAAAAATATCTGGATGGCTGCTCTTCTTATTGACAGTTCTATTATTTTGCTTCATAAATATTTTCTGTATATAAATTATTATATGAGGGAAAATTAGAGTGACTTTAAAACTGAAATCATATCAATATATGTTAACATATATTTTTTTCTTTAAGCTTACAAACTTCCTAAAGTGAAAAATAAGTAGCAATTATATATTTTCTTGAAATTACACTAGTTTTGCATCAAATAGACTTTCTCACCTACAAGTTTTGGTTCTGTTCGGCAAATCTATGAAATTAGGAGCTATACCTTCTGGAGAGGTATATGGTTTTATGATATACTTTCAGACATAAACTGTTATGACTATGCAACACTACCATTCAGTATCTATTAGGTTAATTCATCATATGAAAAGACCCTTAGAATTAGACAAGCTTTTTCATGAGTCTGGATTGTTGGAATGGCATTGATTTCAATAAAATTTGCTGAAATGATGAAAAATGGGCCTTAGTAATGCACAGTGCTTTGCAAGGGAAATAAAGAATAGTGACAACACAAATGAGTGTTGTTTCATTTTTATTATAGCTCCTAAAATTGTGCATATAAAAGTCTAACCTTTTATATATTTAGAAAAATATGTATTGGAGCTAAATATGTGTAAGAACTACTGGTCTCAAATTGAGATATGCCAACACCAGCACATTCATTTCCTCAGCAGGAAATCACAGCTAAGTCAAAGCAAAGTCTAAGAAAAGAGATTTCTCAACTTTCATAGGAAATTGATTTGTGAACCACTTCATGGTGTCCTGAGGGCACGTGAATAATGAGGTGCTAAGGCATTTGGAGATGATATGTCACACAAGACAAAATTGTTATGCAGTGAGTTGGTGGGTTAAGGAAGAAGCAGTCAGATATATTTCATTTGGATTGACTATCATTCTTAAAAATAATCCTTAAAATATACAGTTGGCAAAACTACTCATATGAACTCTGTATAATCCTGTTTTAGCCAAATATAACTAGTTAGATTGCATGTGCAAAAGGGAACCTGTCATCTATTCGTGTATAAGCATTCATTCAAATTATGAATATTTCATTGTAAAAGGGTCACATTTTCCCTTTTTTATAATTTATTTTTTATTTCTTCAAGTTTCATCTCAATCGCAGTCCCCTCCAGTCCCACCCTCCCACCCTCAACCCCCCATCCTCTTCCCTCTTTTTTTTTTCTTGTAAGTTTAAGGTATATCTTATTTCCCCCTACAGTTTCCCCTTTCAGTCCAACAAATGGCTCTTTCTCTTATAACAATAAATACAATACAAACAACAGAGGTAATTAGGCCACAATTATGAGAGTTATATGGCTTAGCATACATTCCCAATGTCCAGTCCATATGTATTTGGCACCTGACTTTAACATTCTACTATCTAGCCATCTCCATGAGTTTAAAGTTCTGTATCTAACTCAGCTTTCATACTAACTTGACTCATAATTTTAAAAACATCTTCTTAGATCCAGAACACCCTCTTGATTCCTAAACAACTCAAAATTTAACTATGAGACTCTAGCTATCTAGTCTTCAACCACCTCAGAGACCTGAGAGGGATAATATATCTGGTTATACAGGAAGAGCAGGGCCCGCAGCTTCCAAAACTAAGAAATGACATACCAGTGGCTGCCTGGACAGTTCCCATTTTCTCTCCATACATAACAGCATCAATCTTCAGCCATTTGACCCCATTTCTCTGACAGACATTGATTGTAGAGCAGGAATTATGAAGGACTTGCCTACCCTGTCTTGGTAGAGCTAGGCTGTCAACTTACCTGCTTCCAAGTTTTGTCCTTTTTGGACAGCATTCTGTCTACAGTTGAAGCAAGGGGTTTTTCTTGCCAAGAGATAGGCTTGCCACTAATTCAACCATCTCCCACTGGAGATTCTTCGATGCTCATCTTCTACTTGGAGTAGAATAGGGGGCACTCTCAGGAGCTGACATGTCTCTATATCAAAAAATCTTAAGTTAAGAAAACATCTTTGAATGCCATATTCTTCAGATCTCTTGAGGTTTTTGAAGATGCCCTCTCTATCTCTTATATTTAGAAAAGCAAATGTTGCTTATCACTTAGCAACTTGATTTCTGATTAGCTTACTTTTCTAAACTTCCAAGAGTTGAAAAAAATGTAGAACTAGGGTAAAACACATGAAATGCGTGGTGTTAGCCCATGCCTTTAACTCCAGCAGAGACAGGAGGATTACTATAGAGTTAGTTGTCTTATAAATTCTAGAGTTACAAGGAACAGGGTGGTGATGGTGCACACCTTTAATCCCATCATTTCAGAAGAATACACCCTTAATCTCAACACACTAGAGACAGAAACAGGCAGATCTCAGAGCTCAAGGTCAGACTGACACAAAACAAGCTCTAAATAGAGAAAAACTTTGATCCAGGGGTGATAGAGCACATCTTAATCCCATAGCTGGGAACCATATGTCTTTGATCCCAATATTTAGAATGCAGAGAAAGGCACATAGGATTTGGAAGGATTTAAGTTTAAAAGCTGCTTACAAAAGGCATGCTGAAATTCAAACAAATTGTCCTTTGTGGTCTCAAAATATAAACACTAAAGGTTTGTTTAGCTCCAAAATATCAAGATAATTTCTTCTTCAACCCGAGTTCAAAGATAATACTTTTTATATTGTCAAAAAACCAAATTTTCTCCAGGAAAAATAAACCTGACCCCCCCCCCCCAAAAAAAAGGTAGTGTTCCAGAGTTAAGATTAGGACAGGACTCTGTTCTTATCTTTCTAGGAGATTTAAAGCATCCATCCAAGGAATCCAGGGACAACCGGACAAGGAAACCTCAGAAGAAAACAGATCAGACACCAAAGAAGATAAGTAGCCCAGACTATCCAGCCTTCCAGACTTCCTCAATAGCTGTTTCCTCAAAAGTCTACACCCACAACAACTCAAAATCGTTAAGATTATTCAGCTGCACAGACTGCTCCAGCCAGAACTTCAGTAAAGCCCTGAAGTTCAGCTTCTGTCTTCGAACTTCTTAGGACATTTAAATAGCTGAGCACAAAAGGACTGAACATCAAATGATTCTATTAACATTTTAACCATTTTCCCATTCTTATTTGGGCCCCAAACAGGTTTACTATGTCCCAAATCAACAGGAAGTCATTTTAAGAGAGTGACATCCCATCCCCAGAAGGTGGGGAGGGTGTTTTGCCCCACTTTGGTAATTTGATGGATAATAGAAAATCTTGTTATTTAGGGGAAGAGATTACAAGCTGTTAAATGGTCTTGTTAAATGGGTTTTGGAGGTTCGACCCAGGGACTTCTCTCTTTTTCTTTTCTGTATCCTTCTTTCTCTCCTACGTAGGAGTGAACAGACTTGAGAAAAAAATGGGATATAGACATAATATAGAAAGATCAAGGAAAAAGGACAGATTATTGAATATGCCCTTATACCTTTGTATATTGATACAAAATTAATATTATATTTGGCTAAATTGATATTGAGCTTTGTATATATTAATGCAAAATTAAGATTGTATTGGGCTATGTTGGTATTGATATTTGTATATTGATATAAAATTAAGATTATATTTGGCCACAATGGTATTGATCCTTGTATATTGGTGGAAAATTAAGATTGTATTGGGCTACATAGGTATTGATCTTTGTATATTGGTACAAAATTAAGATTATATTTGGCCATGTTGGTATTGATCTTTGCATATTGATCCAAAATTAAGGGCAACACTTTTTAAAGGTATTGTACCTAGTAATGCTTAAAAATGAAATGTGAAATTTTGGCCTTTTGCTACCAACTGTCACAAACTGTTTAGGATAATGAAGAAATGCAAACTAATAGTCATGCAAGCTTGTCATTTTGTTAGGTACTATGACAGCCTATCACAGTTATTTCTAAGTTAATCAGAAATCAAGTTGCTAAGAGACTTTTCCCTTTTTTTATTGAAAAATTTTTATTTTGTGAATTTCACATCATGCCGACTGTTCCCTCTCAGCTCCCACCTCCCCTCAGACCCACCTTCCACCCTTACAATCAGTCCTAGTATAAAAAATAAAATCTCATTGTGGAAGCTGCAGTGTGTCTCAGTTTGTCCCACGATATTCCTTTTTGTCTACTCATTTTGCTTGCAGATGTTCATTATAGTGACTCCTTGGTCTGGTGCAAGGCCTCTGGTTTCTTCTACTTTGTCAATACTGGAACCTCACTGGAACTTCTCTCAGATATGCTGTAATTATCCTGTGTCATGGAGATCCTGTAGTTTTGGGTTGTGGAACTGGACTCTTCTTGCACTCCAACAGTTCATCCATGGAGTAGATACTGGGGTGGGCCAACTCAAAGCCCTGGTTTTGGACCTGTAATCCCCACTTTCAGGATCAATTCTACTATGGAAAGGTGCAGGGCTTGCTTTCCCAAGTTCCACAGCATGTGAGGTGCAGGGACAGCTCTCCTGCTCTTATGACCTCATCTGGGCCAGATCTCCTGTTGGCCAATGAGAAACAGGGAGGGGAGGGGATGTCTTCCTAGCCAACACCACCACATAGCAGACAGAAGGGAGAGCTGACTCTCCTACACTCACTCCCTCAGGGATGGCTCATCCACAACCCCCATATCCAGGACCAGCTGTAGTGTGCTACTTAGGCAAGGTGCAGGGCCTGCTCTCTAAAGTGTTGCAACATTGAGGGGCAAAACAGTTCTCATGCTCTTGTGACTCCATCTGGGTCAGATCTCCTGTTGGACCCCAGGCTTGGATCACCATAACCCTCAAATCTAGGACCAGGCAGAGTTCTAGTTTCTGGCTTGCTTCTTGTCCTGGAAGCCCATCTGGTGCTTTTCTGGTACTGGTCTGGTAGTCATCACAGGCTACCCCATGGCATCAAAGTTGTTTGGTATCCAGCTTGCTTTTTTTTTCCAGGAGTGTTAGGCTACTATTCATTCATATGTTCATAGGTCAGAACACTGAATGTAGATATAGCCTCTCTCCTCTCTGCCACCTACTGATGCACATGTGACATAGCAGCCACATCTGCAATGCCTCTAAGGGTAGTCAAAGGTCATTTTTTAACATTTATTTATTACTTAAAGTTACATCTCCATTACCACCCCCTCCTTCCACCTCCTCCTGGTCCAAATCTCCCACCCTATACCCCCTCTCCCACCCATCCTACCCCTCCAGTGTCAGGTACCTCCATGTATAAGGCCCTCACAGTTCATTAGTCACATGAGCTTCAAGAGCTTCCTCTTGCACAGGGGGCACACATGGCAGTTCCACTAGGATGTAGTCCCTCTAACAGGTACCCAAGTTCGTGTTCCTGTTCTTTTGGGTCTATTGGTTGTTGGATGGTTACCCTGTACTAAATGGCTAAAATCCAGTTATAAGTAAATATATGCCATGTGTATCTTTCTGAATCTAAGTAGGCTCACAAAGACATCTCCTCAAATATGTTCGTAGTAGGTTTATTTGTAATAGCTAGAAACTTAAAACAACCCAGATGTTCTTCAACCAATGAATGGATTAAAAAAAAGAAAAACAAAACAAAAACAAAACTTTGGTACATTTACACAACGGAATACTACTCAGCTATCAGAATCAAAGAAATCATGCAATATGCAACCAAATGGATGGAACTAGAAAAGTTCATCATGAGTGAGCTAACTCAGACACAGAAAGATATACATAGCATAAATTAACTTATAAAAGGGTCTTTTTTAAAGTTGATTGGTCAGAAATTGAGAATAGAAACAGTGCTGTATTCTAATTTTCTCTAAGTTTCTACTCCATTCTTATGCCATGGGATACTTCCCCAGACCCCTAATCAACCAAAGCTGGTTCTTGATTGAACTAGATAGGAACTAGCAACAGTTTGTGTCCTATGAGAGCTGAGTTTTAAATTGTCAAGTATCATTTAAGCCAGTTGTGCATCATAGCCAATGTTTAAAAATTAGGTTACATATAATTATAACTAAATTGAAAACATGGATCAGCCTATCATCAGAAATGAGCAGTTCTCAATTATTTTTGCTGTGATTCACTCCTCTCTATTCCCTTCAGGGTGTTCATATAAATGTTATATTTCCGTGGAAAAGTAGTTTTGTACAGAATCTCTTTTCAGCTCAAGATTCTGCAATAGACCATGAGGGGAAATTTTAAACTGCAGAAATCAGTAAGCACTACCAATCAAGGTCTGTCTTGTGACCATAGTGCCAAAATTGCCTCATCTTTGCTTTTGCATTTGAAGTCCTTTTAGCATACACTTGTTTATTTGAATATTCTTCGTGGTTATTTTTAAGTTCCAGTAGCAGAATTCATTAACATATCTGAAACAGAAAGAGGTTGAGAAAGCCTAAAATAGCAATATCTGATCAATTGGATGACTCCACCACCATGCACATATGGTCAGCAGTAATTGGACTCAATAATAAAGGTTAAAGGTTAACCTTTATTTTATAAAGGTTTACTTATAAAAATGCAGGTTAAAATAATTAAATAACTCTCATAATTGTTGCCTAATTATTTCTGTTGTTTTGTATTGTATTTATTGCTATAAGAGAAAGAGCCATTTGTTGGACTGAAAAGGGGAGCTGTTGGGGGGGGAAGATATACCTTAAACTTAAAAAAAGGGGAGGGGTTGGGTGAGTTAAGGGAGAAGAGGGTGGGAGGGTGGAAATGGAGGGGGAGTAGGGAGGGGATTACGATTGAGATGTAACTTGAAGAAATAAAAAATTTATTAAAAATAATTAAATAAAAATTATAAAAGGAAGACATGATGGTCAGAGGGAGATGTGATGCGTGGTCCAGGGAATTTGGAGTTGGGAAGTGAGGAGTGATCAAGATTTATAGTATACATTTATGGAAATTTTCAATGAGCAAGCTAAATAATTAGAAAAGTTCATCTACTTTCTCTGTAGAAAGTGTTGGTAAAATGTTAGTAATTTTAATTAAATTTAAAACTGTACAATATATGCTGCATTAAGAAAGCACATAGATGGAGGAAGTTTCCTGCCAGTATTACTTAGTTCAGTAAAGAGCTAAATCCCCAAATCTATTTTGTCCTCCCATTCTTGCCTTCCATGTGAACTTAGAGTAGAAATCCAGTTATCACTTGTGTTGGGTTGCACTTGTTCACAGTGATTTGACTACCTGACCAGATCACACAGGAGTGGAGTGCTTATTTGTAATGTGACTTTGTGACATGTTTGCTAGCAATGTAATTTTATAAGGCAAACAATAGATTGTACAGTTCCACACATCAGGTTTTATGACAATATGCTTATTGGGAAAGTGTTAGCAGATTGAGATATAACTGCATTTGTCAAATCAGTGTTAAATTGCAGCCATAAGTTATCTAGGAATATAACAATTTCTCAAAAACCATGAAAGCCAAATAGCATTATGCTAACATTTGGAATGTATGATGAAAGATTTTCTATATTTTATTACATTTTTAAATTGGGTGCTGTACAACTTTTTATTTCAGTAAAATTTATAGTGAGATCTGCATATTAGTTTAGAGTTTTCTAGAGTAACAGTAATATATGTGTTTACATAATACACACACACACACACACACACACACACACACACACACATATATATATATATATATATATATATACATGGGAGGAGACATGGAAACAGACAGCAGCAGAGAGATGAACATAGAATTGGTTTTCACCATTGTGAGGCTTAGTAAGCACATACTCTTAGTGCAGGACCAGCAGATGAGCCACATATATCTGAAAGTGTTCTCAGATATAGGTCTCTAGTTATTAGATATAGTCCAACATTATAGAAAGCAAGCTGATTTACTCAAAGTCCACTGATGTATTACTTTGTTTAGCAATATATCCTTACAGAGACATCCAGAACAATATTTAACCAAATATCTGACTACATGTCCTATATTGACACATAGTATTAGTCACCATGTATAATTTTTGTCTTGAAGTACAAGTCAATCTTTTAGGTCATATCCTGAAGCTGGCTTAGCCTTATTCTGCCTGTCTTGGAGTGGTAGACCTGCCTCTTCTAAGCAGAAGCCCCACCCCTCTTCTGGATGCTAGTTGGATGGGATTGAACATTCTGTTTACTGCACAAAAGCTGTCATTGCTAAGTTAGTAACTGGCCATGGATGTGTTCAGGAATTGAAGCATAGAAAAGAAACAGGAAGAAACATTGAACTCTTTTGTTGTTCATAACTGTGGAGCTTTTGAGCAGAGTCATTTGTATTTGGTACCTTCTCACAACCTTTCTGGGCCATCAGCTTTTACTGATGACTTTATATTTGCTGAAGAAACAAGGCTTCAAGTGGATACAAGATGGTTGACTCTGAAAAAATAGCAATTTCTATAGCTATGGTTCTTGTGCTGTCCTAGACTTTTAGATCCTTATCCACACATAACTGTGCATCTGCACAAAGACAAGTACACTTGACATGGATCTATGAAATTCCCTCATAACCAAAGAAAGCAGTATGTTGTATGTTGATATAAGTTGAGTTCAAACACTCAGCTCCCCTTGTCTTTGCTGGAGTCCATGATGGTGGTGTATGACTGCCTTGATAGTTCTTCCTACCTAATAATGTCCATACAATCTTTGTGATTATGATAGTGATTGGAGCAGCAGTGTCTTTGTGGTTCACTTCCCACAACATTGCTTCATTCACATGGGTGTCCACCTGACTAGAACATCTGCCACCCTGTTAGATGCCAGATTTTTTTCAAGACTCTTGGCAAATGTCCTATTCCTTCTTTACCTTTCCAAGGAAGTCTCTGTGAAACTATTTTTGATTTATCTTTCCTTATGGAACCTTAAAAAAAAAAAGATCACTAGGAAGGGAGAAAAACTTCCTCTTCAGTGGAGCCTTTTAGAACTAATGAGTACAGACTTTAACTTGGGTTTCTTAAATTTGGATTTCTTCTATTTGTGGAACAAGAGTTTACACACAAAATGACTTTGATTTTTGTAGACTTACTATAAATATGATAGTTTCTACATATTCCTTACCTTATGTACTACTGGTGATTTATTGTGTTTTTAAGAAATCCTACAACAAAATTTACTGCTTAATGCCATAATTAAAATTTTAAAATGGGCTGATGGAATGTAAAAAGAATATATATATATATATTTTTTGGTTTTTTTCGAGACAGGGTTTCTCTGTGTAGCCCTGGCTGTCCTGGACTCACTTTGTAGACCAGGCTGGCCTCGAACTCTCAAAGATCCGCCTGCCTCTGCCTCCCGAGTGCTGGATTAAAGGCGTGCGCCACCACTGCCCGGCATAAAAAAGAATATTTTTTGATGAGTAATTTAGAGGAGAAATAAAAAGCAACAATTAAAACCCAAAGACGGTTTAAAATTTAGCACATTGTCTAGCTTTTATGCCTATCATGCTACAGATTTAAATGAAACTTGAATTTTATTTTGTTTTAAAAATGCTTTATAGGAGGTATATATTAGCTGCTGAAATATTTGAACCAAGAACTAGTACCAAATGGAGTACCTTCTCTTCAGAAAATTATTAAAAAGAATAATAGTGTGATAACAGTAAAAAAATATGCAAAAATGTATTGTAATGAAGATTCAGCATGAGAAAGGAAAAAATTATCAATTTAAAAGCAGTTAGCCTAGGCTTTAACAACTCTTAAATAATGAACAGGAATGATATTCCATTAATGCTCACCATGTTCTCCCAAATCACACATGAATAACGTGAGGCATTATTGAGAGTAAAGCTTATCTAATGGATTTGTAAAGATGAGTTAAAATATTCCTGTTTGAATTGTAAGTGAAGGTTTTTAAGTGGTCAACATTCCAACTGAAGGATTATTAATACATTATAAAGTAAACTTGTTAAACACAGAAGAAAATCATAGTACTATCAACTAAATAAGTTACTCCTTGAACAAAATGATTATATGAGTAAGAAACAGTTGTAAAATGGTCATATCCTGATTGAAAGAAAATATTTGCGAGCTGGTGTCAAGGAGAAAATATGTATATTGAGTTAATGGCTGAAAAGAAGGTATAAGTGGGGGTGGGGTCAGGAAAGTGACTTCAGCAGAAGCATTTAATAGACATTGGAGGAAGAGGGAGGGTTTGATCAGTTGAGGATATGGAGACTAGAACATGATGTAAGATGCCGTCGGGGACAGCCCCATACCCATGAGCTTATGGCATGCACTATCTGAATGAAGTGGGTATAGCAACTACACAGGAGGGGGACATGAATTCTAGAGAGGGAGTTTGTGGAGAGCACTAAGGAGAGTTGAGAGCAGTGGTGAGTACATATGATCAAAATAAATTACATATGAGATTTTCAAATATAAATAAGACATACTATTTTTAAATGGGTAAGTATGCAGGGTGAAGGGTGTCTAAAAGAAGGCAGAGTTCTTACTCAGAATTCCACAAATGGTAGAAAATGAAGTATTAGAATAATCAAGTTCACATAGAAGAGTTTTCAGTGTTGCTGAGGAAATAGAAGAGAGCTAGAAATTGAGAAGTCAGTGATATAAAAACGATACTGGAATTTTGGTACTTTCATGAAAAAGTGATGAAGGGTAGAGTTGGAAAAATAAGGCAGAAGATGAATATCAGTGTGTGTGTGACTGGCTAAAACTGGATCTGTTTTTCACGTTTTATTTAGGATCTCAGGTTGACAGGAAAAATGAAAGGTGATAAGTATTCTCAGAGGAAGGGCCCAGTCATCTGCATTGTGAGTGCAGAGAACCAGGTGTGTCCCTCCATACGCCCACTCACTTCTAGCCAGTAGCTTGTTTGAAAAGCAGACTTGCAGGCCAATTTTACCTTATTCTTCCCAACGTCAAACTGATGCTAGAAGCCCAGGGAAAATGTGGAATGGCTTCTTTGGAGACAGGAGAGTGACATGAGTCTCTGTGGCTAAGTGAGAGTTGCATTAAGGTCATATGCTTTTGTTTTGTTTTGTTTATTTTTTTAAATACTTTATTTTTTTTTCTTCAAGTTACATCTCAGTAACAAACCCCTCCCTACTCCCCCTTCCTAACCCGCCCTTCCACCCTCTTCCCTCCAGAGGTTTCGCCTTTCAGTCCAACAGCTGGTTCCTTCTCTTATAACAGTAAGTATTATACAAAACAATAGATATAAATATGCCACATTTATGAGAGTAAATTGGCCCAGTATACCTTCCCAATGTTCAGTTTATACCTATTTGGCCCCTGACTTTAACATTCTACTATCTACCCAACTCCATGAGTTTAAAGGTCTATATGTGACTCAACATTCATACTATCTTGCAACACACTTTTAAGAGTATCTTCTTAGATCTATAACACCCTCTTGATTCCTAAACAGTTCAAAATTTAACTATGAGACTCTAGCTGTCTATTCTTCAACCACCTCAGAGACCTGAGAGGGATAAATATATTTGCTTATATAGGAAGTGCAGGGCCTGCAGCTTCCAAAACTAAGAAAGAACATACCAATAACTGCCTGGACAGTTTCCATTTTCTCTCCATACATTCCAGCATCAATCTTCAGGCTTTGGGTCCTGTTTCTCTGACAGACATTTGTTGTAGAGCAGGGATTATGAAGGACTTACCTACCCTGTCTTGGCAGAGTTAGGCTGTCGACTTCCCTGCTACCAAGTTTTGTCCTTTTTGGACAGCAGTCTGTCTGCAGTTGGAGCAAGGGGTTTTTTTCATGCCAAGAGATAGGCTTGCCACTAATTCAACCATCTTACAGTGGAGGTTCTTCGATGCTTATCTTCTATTTGGAGTAGAATAGGGGGTGCTGTCAGGCGCTGATATGTCTCGATATAAAAAAAAATCTTGATTTAAGATAACATCTTTGA
>CAJQZJ010004687.1:12256007-12278720 GCA_907164525.1 Lophiomys imhausi | reverse complement strand
GGGGGGGGGGGGGATGGGGGGCTAGGTAGTACTTCTCCTGAAGCAAATTTGGCCTTCTGACAACATACAAAGCATTATCTTTCAATCCGGGTTAAAGAAGAAATCATTCTGTCACCTTGGAGCTAAACCAGCTCTAGTGTATATATTTTGAGATCCCAAAGGACAATCTGCCTGCATCGAGACGGCCTTTTGTAAGTAGCCTCCAAACCTAGGTCCCTCCAAATCCCATGTGTGTGTCTCTGAACTCTAATTATTGGGAACAGGGACCTGTGTTTCTCATCTGAAGGGATCAAAGATGTGTTCCACCACTCCTGGATCGAAGTCTTTCTCTATTTAGAGTTTGCCCTGCATCAGGCTGACCCTGAGCTCCGGGATCTGCCTGTTTCTGTCTCCAGTGTGTTGGGAGCTGGGACCAAGGGTGTACTCTTCTTGAATGGTGGGACCAAGAGTATGCACCCTCACCACCCCGCTCCGTATGACTCCAGAGTACATAAGACCACCAACTCTAAGGTTCCCCCCCCCCAGTCTCCACTGAAGTCAAAGGCATGGGCCAATACCACAATTCTCTTGTATTTTACCTTAGCTCCACGTCTTCTCTACACCTGGAGGTCTGCAAATCCAGGCCGAATGGCTGTATCCTCTGTTCCATTCACAGTGTTTCAGCCCTGCCCCCTGCCTTTTTTTTTTCTAGTTAATAAATTTATTTGTTTGTTGCTTCAGGTTACATCCTTATCATACTGTCCTCTTTTCCCGAATCCCAGCCCCACCCTCCCATGCTCTACCCCAAGACCCTTCCGTCTTGTTCCTCTGTGGTGGAGTGTCCCTGCCTAACAGTCTCTCACCACAGATCAGGAGTCATATGAGGGCCAAGCGCCTCTTCATTCACCGGGGGCCTAAGAGGCAGTACTGCCAGTGACTGGTGTCTCATTGCTACAGGGGGAATACTAAAAAAAAAGACCAACAAACACACAAACCCACAAAAACAAAGAATATCAACAAAAAAAGAGAGGAAAAAGAGAAGGCAAAAGGAAAGAGAAAAAAAGAAAAAAGAAGGAAAAAGAAAAAGATAAAAAAAAAATTATGTCCTTGTTCCTTTTGATGTGTTGGTTGTAGTACAGATATCCTGTACGAAATAGTTAAAATCCTACTATAAGTGAATAGATGCCATGTGCATCCTTCTGAGACTGGGTTAGCTCACTCAGGATGAGCTCCTCTAGATCCATCCATTTGGTTGCAAATTGCATGATTTCATTGTTTCTGATAGCTGAGTAATATTCCATTGTATAGATGTACCACAATTTTTTAATCCATTCTTCAGTTGAGGGACATCTGGGTTGTTTCCAATTTCTAGCTATTACAAATAAGGCTGCTATGAACATAGATGAGGAGACTTCCCTATGTCTCCGTGAGAGGTCCTTTGGGTGTATACCCAGAAGTGGTATGGCTGGGTCTTGAGGCAAGGTTATTCCTAGATTTCTAAGATATCGCCAGACAGACCTCCATAGTGGTTGCACAAGCCTGCACTCCCACCAGCAATGGAGTAGGGTACCCCTTTCTCCACACCCTCACCAGCATGCACTATCATTTGAGCTCTTTATTTTAGCCATTCTAACAGGTGTTAGGTGGAATCTCAGGGTAGTCTTGAGTTGCATTTCTCTGATGATTAAGGATGTTGAACATTTCTTCAAGTGTTTCTCAGCCCTTAGGGATTCCTCCTTTGTGAATTCTCTATTTAGCTTCATCTCCCATTTTTTGATTGGATTATTTGGTTTTTTGGCATTTAGTTTCTTGAGTTCTTTGTAGATTTTAGATAATAGCCCTCTATCAGATGTGGGGTTGGTGAAGATTTTCTCCCAGTCTGTTGGTTGCCGTTTTGTTCGAATGACAGTATCCTTTGCTTTACAGAAACTTTTCAGTTTCATGAGGTCCCATTTATTGATTGTTGATCTCAGGTCCTGAGTTGTTGGTGTTCTGTTCAGGAAGTTGTCACCTGTGCCAATGAGTTTGAGGGTTTCTCCTACTTTTTCTTCTAGTATCTTTAGTGTGGCTGGCCTTATGTTAAGGTCTTTGATCCACTTGGAATTAAGTTTTGTACAAGGTGATAGGTATGGGTCTAATTTCATTCTTTTGCAAGTGGACATCCAGTTGGACCAGCACCATTTGTTGAAGATGCTGTCCTTCTTCCATTGTGCGTTTTTGGCTTCTTTGTCAAAGATTAGTGGGCCATAGGTGTGTGGATCCATGTTTGGGTCTTCAATTCGATTCCATTGATCCACTGGTCTGTTTCTATACCAGTACCATGCTGTTTTTATTACTGTTGCTCTGTAGTACAGCTTGAAGTCTGGGATGGTGATACCTCCAGATGTTTTTTCATTGGACAGGATTGATTTAGCTATTCTGGGCTTTTTGTTGTTCCATATGAAGTTGAGACTAGCTTTTTCCAGGTCTATAAAGAATTGTGTTGGTATTTTGATAGGAATTGCATTAAATCTATATATTGCTTTTGGTAGGATAGCCATTTTTATTATGTTGATCTTACCTATCCATGAGCATGGGAGATCTTTCCATCTTCTAAAGGCCTCTTCCATTTCTTTCTTCAGGGGCTTGAAGTTCTTGTTATATAGGTCCTTTACATGCTTGGTTAGAGTTACCCCCAGGTATTTTATGTTGTTTGTGGCTATTGTGAAGGGGGTTGTTTCCCTTATTTCTTTCTCAGTATATTTGTTTTTTGTATAAAGAAGGGCTTCTGATTTTTTTGAGTTAATTTTGTATCCAGTCACCTTGCTGAAGTTGTTTATCAGCTGTAAGAGTTCTTTGGTGGAATTTTTGGGGTCGCTTATGTATACTAACATATCATCTGCGAATAGGGATAATTTGACTTCTTCATTTCCAATTTTTATCCCTTTGATCTCCTTTAGTTGTCTTATTTCTCTAGCAAGGACTTCAAGTACTATATTGAAGAGATATGGTGAAAGTGGACATCCTTGTCTTGTCCCTGAGTTTAGAGGAAATGCTTCAAGCTTCTCTCCATTTAATTTGATGTTGGCTACTGGCTTGCTGTATATTGCCTTTATTATTTCTAGGTATGGTCCTTGTATGCCCGTTCTCTCCAGAACTTTTAGCATGAAGGGGTGTTGGATTTTGTCAAATGCTTTTTCTCCATCTAGCGAGATTATCATGTGGTTTTTTTCTTTCACCTTGTTTATGTGGTGAATTACATTGATAGACTTTCGTATATTGAACCATCCCCGCATTCCAGGGATGAAGCCTACTTGATCATGGTGTATGATACTTTTGATGTGTTCTTGAATTCGGTTTGCTAGTATTTTATTAAGTATTTTTGCATCTATGTTCATGAGGGAGATTGGTCTGAAGTTCTCTTTCTTTGTTGGGTCTTTGTGTGGTTTAGGAATCAGAATGACAGTGGCCTCATAGAATGAGTTTGGCAGTGATCTTTCTGTTTCTATGTGGTGGAAGAGTTTGAAAAGTAATGGTGTTAGTTCCTCTTTGAAGGTCCGGTAGAATTCCGTACTAAAGCCATCTGGCCCTGGGCTTTTTTTGGTTGGGAGATTATTAATGACTGTTTCTATTTCCTTAGGTGTTATTGGGCTGTTTAAGCTGTTAATCTGATTTTGATTTAGTTTTGGTAGGTGGAATTTATCCAGGAAATTGTCCATTTCACTTAGGTTTTCAAATTTAGTGGAATATAGATTTTTAAAGTAATGTCCGAATATTTTCTGGATCTCCTCAATGTCTGTTGTTATTTCTCCCTTTTCATTTCTGATTTTGTTGATTTGTGTCCTTTCCCTTTGCCTTTTAGTTAATTTGGCTAGGGGTCTGTCTATTTTGTTGATTTTCTCAAAGAACCAACTCTTGGTTTCATTGATTCTTTGTATAGTTCTTTTTGATTCTAAGTTGTTGATTTCAGCTCTAAGTTTGATGATTTCCTGTCTTCTGCTCTTCTTGGGAGTGTTTGTTTCTTTTTTTTCCAATTCACCCAGCTTAGCTGTTAGTTCACTAATATGAGCTGTCACAATTTTCTTTTTGAAAGCACTTAGTACTATGAACTTTCCTCGTAGCACAGCTTTCAATGTATCCCATAGGTTTGGGTATGTTGTGTCTTCATTGTCGTTGGATTTTAAGAAGTCTTTGATTTCCTTCCTTATTTCTTCCCTGACCCAGTGGTCATCCAGTAAGGAGCTGTTCAATTTCCATGTGTGTGTAGGCTTTCTGTTGATTCTTTTACTGTTGAAGACCAGCTTTATTCCGTGGTGGTCTGATAAGATACAAGGTGTTATTTCAATTTTCTTGTATCTACTGAGACTATCTTTGTGACCAATTATGTGGTCGATTTTGGAGAAGGTTCCGTGGGGTGCTGAGAAAAAGGTGTATTCCTTTGTGTTTGGGTGAAACGTTCTGTAGATATCTGTTAGGTCCATTTGTTTCATGATCTCTGTTAGACTCAATATTTCTCTGTTTGTCTTCTGTCTTGATGATCTGTCCTTTGTTGTGAGTGGGGTGTTGAAGTCTCCCATTACTAATGTGTTGTGATTGACGTGCGCTTTAAGTTTTAGAAGTGTTTCTTTTACGAAAGTAGGTGCCTTTGTATTTGGGGCATAGATGTTCAGTATTGAAATTTCCTCTTGATGAATATTCCCTTTAATGAGTATATAGTGCCCTTCTTTGTCTTTCTTCATTAACTTCAGTTGGAAGTCTGTTTTGTTTGATATTAGGATGGCTACTCCAGCTTGCTTCCTGGGTCCATTTGCTTGGAAAACCTTTTCCCAGCCCTTTACTCTGAGGCAGTGTCTATCTTTTGTAGTTAGATGTGTCTCTTGTATACAGCATAAGGAAGGGTCTTGCTTGCGGATCCACTCTGTAAACCTATGTCTTTTTATTGGGGAGTTGAGTCCATTGATGTTGATGGATATTAGTGACCTGGGGTTGTTATTTCCCATTAGTTTGGTATAGGTGGTGGTCCTGTTCCTCTTTTGGTTTAGTTGCTGATGGGTTTTCTATTCCCTTTGTTTTCTTGGGTGGAGTTTTCTTCTCTGGGTTGGGATTTTCCTTCTAGGATTTTCTGTAGGGCTGGGTTTGTGGGTAGATATTGTTTAAATTTAAATTTGTCATGGAATATCTTGTTTTCTCCATCTATGTTGATAGAGAGTTTTGCTGGGTAAAGTAGTCTGGCTGGGCATCTATGATCTCTTAGGACTTGTAGTATATCTGACCAGGCCCTTCTAGCTTTTATCGTTTCTGGGGAGAAGTCAGGTGTAATTCTGATGGGTCTGCCATTGTATGTGACTTGACCTTTTTCTCTTACAGCTTTTAATATTCTTTCTTTGTTCTGTACATTTGGGGTTTCAATTATTATGTGGCGAGAGGAGTTTCTTTTCTGGTCTAATCTGTTTGGTGTTCTGTATGCCTCTTGGATTTTTATTGGCATCTCTTTTTTCAGGTTTGGGAAGTTTTCCTCTATGATTTTGTTGAAGATATTTCCTGGACCTTGGAGTCGGGAGTCCTCTCTTTCCTCTATACCTATAATTCTTAGGTTCCGTCTTTTCATTGAGTCCTTGATTTCTTGGATGTTGTGGGTGAGAGATTTTTTAGCCTTCTCATTTTCTTTGGATGTTGTACTGATTTCTTCCACTGAATCTTCCATGCCTGAGATCCTGTCTTCCATCTCTTGCATCCTATTGTTGATAC
Organism: Lophiomys imhausi; assembly: GCA_907164525.1. Taxonomy (NCBI): domain Eukaryota; kingdom Metazoa; phylum Chordata; class Mammalia; order Rodentia; family Muridae; genus Lophiomys; species Lophiomys imhausi. The sequence continues at coordinate 12,273,014 of CAJQZJ010004687.1, read as the reverse complement.
TCACATCCGTAGTTCCTGTTCTCTTCCCTTGGTTCTCCACTTCCTCTTTTAACTCTGACTGTGTTTTCTTTATTGTTTCTATTTCTATTTTCATGTCTTGTATGGTTTTGTTCGTTTTGTACATTTCCTTCTCCAGCTTGCTTGTTTTTGTATGAAAATCTTTCATGGCTTTTTCCTTTTCCTGTTCAAGCTCTGTCACCTTGGCTTGGAGCTCTTTAATGGTGTTGTTCCTTGTTTTGATTTGTAGAATTGTGGTTTCTTTGAATTCCTTCATAGATTTAAGTTCTTCTTGCAGGGACTCTATCACTTTCCATACTGCAGAATTGTCAATGTTTTCATGTGTTTCTGTTGGTGTGTGGTCATCCAAATTGGATGAGCTAGGGTGGTTCTGCTTTGTTGGAGTCATAATTCCTTGATTTCTATTTTTTTTTTTTGACCTTTCACCATTGGATGCATTTAGCTGTCTGTTTTCTGTGCTTGGAACCACAGTGGATGATTTGGTGCAGGGGATGAGTTACTTGGCTATCTGTCGTTGCTTACAGGGGTATTTCAAGGTCACTGTGGTTTTAATGGCCAGAGGCACTATGATCTGGTGCAGCCTATTCCCAGGTTGTGAGTAATGGACCAGGATTGTTTCACTGCTCCCAATTCAGACTTCTCTATGTTGCACTCTGAGTTATCAGCCTGTAATGGTTCTGATGGTATGGGCCTGTTTGCCCAGGCACAGATTCTGTGGGCTTTGTTTGTCGTCCAGGAGGCTGACAGGGTCTGGCTCCACACCTGATATGTCTGGATTTTCCAGGATACAGCTATGGTCCCGATTTCTGGTTTCTCTCTAGTCTTCTCGCCACAGGGCTGGACCCTGTGCCTGATTCCCTTCTTGTCTGCGCCGCCACGGGTCCCGTGGGTACCCCAAGCCCCGGATCCTCCGGCTGCCTGAGTGCACCTCTCATCCCAGCAGCTCCGCTGTGGGTGCACGGACCCCTGGCCCCACCCACGCCTGTCTCTCTCCCCAGATGACCTGCCGTGGAGTGGCGGGGATTTGTCCCTGCCCGCCGTGCTCTCTCCCCAGCTGCGCTATAGTGAGTGTGCGAGATTTGGCCCCTCCCACCTGCTTTTGTGTTCCCAGCTTCCCGCGCTCTCTCGGAACCTCCCACCCTCCGCTTCACCAGCGGCTGCGGACCACCCGCTGAGCCCCCTGTTTGTTCCTTGCTAAGGCTTCCACTATCTAGCAACCTTTTCTAAGTGGGTATAAGTTCAACCTGATGTGTGGGGAGCCCAATAGGACAGCGATCTATGGCCAAATGGACCCTGATTCTGCCTGCTGTAAGTTGGGATCGATCTTACCAGGCGCCTCACCAAATGGGAATTCCTGAATCCCGCGTTTAGTGGCCTCCGTGCCTGTGAGAGATGGGGAGAGCCTTGCCCTGGGACTTTTAACAGTCCCTTGGGAGCTGTGAATGTTCCAGGGGGGGGGGGTCTAGCCCCTCCGGTTTTTGCACAGTGCCCAATAACTCTGTGTTTTTTATGGCTCTTTTTTCCCCCCCGCGTTCAGAATGCGTCAGTGTAGGTCGCCGCCATCTTCACTCCCCCGGTCATATGCTTTTTAAGAGTAATTTTGGGGACACAGAGGTCAGGCACTTGACACTGAAAACACATAGAGAACTAAGTTGCTGAGGCTGTTTGGGATACCAGAGTACAATGTCTTAAGCAGCTGCTGTTCTGAGCTCAAATGAACTGCTGCATGCTTCTACACATCAGATGAAGCATGAGTAGGGCTAGTGTGGCATAGAATTTCCGAAGAGGCCTATGAGAATGGGCAGGAGTCATCAGAGGCAAGACCAAAGGGGGAAGAGAGAGAGACAGAATGTCTTGCCTGAGTAGACATCAAGCAAATCATACAGGGTTTGTGGGCCTATGAGAAAGGGACACATGAAAGCCCCTTCCTACTACTGACTACCTTTGGAAAGGCATCTCTGGATCCCACAATGGTCTCATTGAACCAGCAGATAGGCCAGCAGACCTGTAATGTTGCATTAGTAATCTTGTTTTTCCCAAGCTTCTCTAGAAACATCTAGAGCAGGAAATGCTTGAGGCAGAAAGAAAAGTCACCAGGTAGAAGACCAGAATAGGATGCAAGTATGAAAAGAAAAACTATTTTTCTGATGTCACCTTGTGTGCTTAATTTTGGCTGCCTTAAAAAGGAGCCACAAACTAAATGTATTTAACAACAAAACGTCATTATCTCACAGGTCTACAGTCAAATTCGGTTAGACCAGCCCCTTTCAAAATGCTGGATATCCGTCCTATTTCACATTTTGAAATTTTCATGGTACTTTCATGTCAAAATTAACTTATGTCTCCTCAAAGTATTTCCCTGTGTGTGTGACTCTTATGTCCAAAATTACCCTTTTGTATAAATATACAAGTCATCCTGGAATAGAGCATATCAAAATTACATATTACCTTGATATCTTCTCTAATGCCCCCATGATTGCTTCACAAGGATCCATTCATGTGGATTGTGAACGAGGATTCATATCTTCCTGGAGAGATGACACAATTCAATCATAATACCCCTATAATCCTCAGCTTTTCTTATTATGCAGTATATATAAGCAAAAATGAAAATGATTGATGTACAGGGAAAGGAAATTACTTAATGCTATTGGATTAGCCTAAAAGTGAAGGAAGACTATGATGCTGACCTTCTCAAGTGATATCAGGAAAATTACAACCAGTTCAGGAGGTCCAGGCCTGTCAGCTTCTCAGGAGGCTGAAGCAGGAAGAACCCAGGTCTAGGAGACTTAGAAAGAAGGACTGAGAATGTAACCTCATGGTTACCTCTTGACCAGTACAAGAAGATATTGAGTTTCAATCTGTGGAATTTCAGAAGAAGAAAAAAGTAACACAAACTGCACAGCCAGGTGCAAGAAAGCACAGATTGCTGAGTTGTTCTTATTAGGGACTTGACTGATAACATCAGTTGGTGGACATCTGATGGCTTGAACCAATACTGACTGAGCAGCAGGACTGCTGTGCTGAGAAAAGCTCCACAGGAGACATCAAAGAGGTTAGTCTTCTGCCGAGAGGCCAGACAACCATAGATAACACAGACTTTTAGTGGTTGATTGAATATTGTGTTTTGCCTTTTTTCTTGCCATAAGCAGCATTTAAGTGTTTGAGAGTGAAGAAAAAAATTGAATTTCTTCCAACAGTATGGCAAAACCCAAACATAGTTTGATTGGTATATTTTGCGTTTTGTTTCTGACATAGTACAGTGTATGCTTATAAGTGTTCTAGAAATTCTGGTGCCCATCATCTAAAAATGGTTGAGATAATTGTCCTATGAAAGAAAATCAAAATGTCACAGAGAAAATGCTTACTTACTTGATATACAAAAGAAACACTCAACTAAATAGGCTATTATTATTATTACTGGTCTATCATAATGATAAAACTCCTATTATAAACATTATCTGTTTTTATGATTTGTGTGTGTGTGTGTGTGTGCGTGCGCGCGTGCACCCAGGGAAGCCAGAAGTACTTGTCATATCTGTTGCAGCTTGAACTACAGGCTGTTATGAGGTTCTGAGATTTGAAGTGCTCTTAACCTCTGAGGCATTGCTCCAGATCAGCATTATAATTTCTGAAGTTTAGAAGATTGCCGGTGAATGAAATAAGTTCAACATGATCTTATTAGGTTCTTCTTTTGTTAGTGATACTATGTTAAAAGTTACTACAAAATTAGTCATGTAAAACAATATACCTCTCTCATTTGTTTCTGTGATTCAGAATGCCATGCATGCTGAGCTGAGTCTGATGCTCACATCACAGCTACGATGGAGGTGTGCTTGGACTCTACTTCCATCCAAAGCCTTGAGAAGTAGCCACTTCCATGATGAGTCGCATTGTATAGCTCATTTTCTTGAAGGTGCATCATCTAGGACCAGCAAACACTGCTGACTTCCACTAAAGGTAATCTCATATTCTGATATCTACGTGTCCTAGAAATCATCTCAAACCATCCCCGCTATGCTAGCTCCTTCATCACAACCCCTTGCTCCACCAAGATGAGAAGTTTCACACTGAAGTTTGCTAACATGGAGTCTTAAATAAAACAATGTGCTCATAGAGTTAGAAGCAAATCACATGTCCTACTCACTTTCAAAAGGAAAGTTTCACGGGAAGGTGAGAACGTCATAAGCCAGAACTAACTGTGCAGCACTGGAGGGGCTATCTGCAACTACTCTGACACACTTCACCAAAATCACCGCTGTGGCATTTTCTTGCTTCCTCCTATAAAAGTGTATAAATGTCTCTAATTCATTCCACCATCATATTAGCTGTACTCTTGAAAGTGGGCTAGGAAAATTACATATGTGAATGGTACTCATAATCTTGATTAAAATAAAAAAATAAGCCATGTTCATTTCAAGTGTGTTTATAAAGCAACAAAACAAAACTTTTTTCAAGACAGGAAGCTGTAGAAAAATAAAATAGAACTTGCCATCAACATGTCTAACTTCTGGCTGGAACAGAAAACACGATGATCTTTAGTTCTTGGTTTAAACATAAATGGTTTCAAGAGAAAGTTCATAGGAAACAACAAATATACATGGAAAATCTTTCTGACTATGGATGTTTAAATTCAAGCTGTATGCCAGCATTCCAGTGCATTCTATTTCCAATCTACTGAACTGAATGCACAGGAGGCCTCCCAGTCAGTAAACTGGAGATCAAGGGTAGAGAAGGACAATGAAACCCACATTAGCACCTGTCCTCCAACAGATGGTACACTGATTCAGAGATTTCTCCAGCCATTCCAAGTATGTCTTTAACTTTTCATCTTACTAACTGTTGTTTTTTCCCCAAGGTTCTTTTCCTTACAAGGAACTCTGCTGTGAATCTATTTGTAATCCTTCTATCCTATTGGAAGGTAAGATGTGAGGGAAGTGTCTGTCTGCTTCAACTATCTGTATCTGAAATTAGAACAGGGTCTAGCAGAAAGAAAATAAGAAATAGTCACTGAAGAGATGAATATAATGGCTTTATAAACGCTATTTTTTATTTGGTGTGTGTGTGTGTGTGTGTGTGTGTGTGTGTGTGTGTGTGTGTGTGTGTGTGTGGTGTTACAGAGATCAACATTTGGTAACTTCCTCAATCGCTCTATACCTTATTTTTTGAGATAGGGTATTTCACTGAACCTTAAGCTCACGTATTCAATTAGACTGGCTATCTAGCAAACCTCAGGGATCTTCTGTCTCTGCTTCCCAGTGCTGGGATTTCAAGTACAAATAATCACATCCAACTTTTTGGAATGTGGGTTCTGGGAATTAAACTCAGATATCTAGGCTTGTGTGGAAGGAACTTTACTCAATGAACCATTTATGTAACCCCATAAACTAATGTTCTCAACCAAGCATTGGATCAGTTTAAATCAAGCGAAGAGCTCTTGGACTTTTCTTTTGACATTTTAATGATCAATGTGGTATGTCTCTATCATTTTTATTCAATGACCTACTTCTTAAGACATAGTGAATTTTTTTAACATATTTCACTAATTTCTTATACTCTGTAATGCAAGATTGCCATGGATGTAATTTAGATAAAATCCACTCAGTCTGTTTAATCACCTTAAAATAAAGATCCAAGCTGACTACAAAACACCAAATCAAAGGAATATCATCAATGGGCAGGAAATCTAGGTCGCCATATGTACATTCAAAGCATTCATTTCAATTTAACTGTGGTTATATATCTGTTCATTTTAAGGACAACTGAAATTTGCCTTCAAATTCCAGATACAGTCTTTTGGTTTCGGGGGGGGGGGGGTGTAACTGTCACTACAAGCAATGGAAAAAATTTTAAAGGTTTCCCCTCAATGATTGACATGGAAGAATTCAAAATAACAGGGTATAGGTGAGATATATTATGGTGAATTTGAGCTTCAAACCCCCTACAGTGCAAGGAATCTGCTGCTTCAGCACAGAAACCTCCAGAGGCAAAAAGTAGCAAATTGTTCCCAAAGGTTTACTGAACTAAGTCTATGGAAATATCTCTAGCCACATCCAGGTCTACAAGACAAAACCAAACAAACAAAACAGAGGCTAGGGACAGGGTAAGAGCCACTCAAATACCCAGCAGGCAGCTCTGAATCCCAGACAGGGTTACTCACCAGCCTCCTTGGCTCTCAGATCCCACGCAGGCATTTGGGCTATTTTGTGAAGGGTTGGCTGAACTGTGGAATGCTCAGGATGCTTTCTGAGCAGAACCACAGCATGATCTGAGTGGCAGCGCAGTGGCCGGTGGGTCCACACCAGCATTTTGGAAAGCACAGGCATATTTGTGCTTCCCCAGAGGAGTGTTGGACATACATACAGGCCCCTCTATTGGATTTGTGGTCACTGGGAAGAACACTGCATCTGGACAGAACAGTGAGATACACTTCCAGCAGCAGGTTACACTGCAGCTCCACTGCAGTTTACCAGAACTTTGAAGACAGTGGCCCCAATTGCCAGTATCCAAAGTCATCTCCAGACAGACATAGGTGGAGCTGTGAGAGTGGTAGAAAGGTGGGCAGCCGGGTTGGAAGGCAGATTTGTTCCACACGGGGTCCAAGCCCTGGGCAGTTTGTGGGGTTAACATCAGACATTTTTGCTAGTGCTGGCCCTTCTGGCAGGAAATCAGATCTTCAGCATATATAGTTCCACCCCTGGAACAGTGAGGTTTTGGCCTGGAGGGTACTGCTATACTCCCTCCCCGTCGGAGTCGGATCGTTTCAGGACTCCAGCTGGCAGACCCAAACCCTAAACATGGGACCTCCAGAGTCCACAGAATCTATGCCTGGACACACAGGACCATACCAGCAGAACCATTACACGCTGAATACCCAGTGTGCAACATAGAGAACTCTGACTTGTGAGCAATGTAACAATCCCGGGCCATTCCTCATTGCCTGGGAGTGGGCGCACCAGCTCACAGTACTTCTGGCTATTAGATACACATTGACCCTGAGAACCCCCTGAGAGCAGCTGGGGAGGAACACAAACACAGTCCTGACAAATAAGCTGCAGGGGAGCTACAACCCCACCTAACAGTCTGCAGCCTGACAACCTTCACTGTCATCGATATGAAAACCAATTGGATCCCAGGAAACTACAGGAACACATCTGACCACAACCACTCCTGAGTCCCCAATTTGGAAAAAAAGGGGAGGGGTGAGCTCTGAGAGACACACTGAGAACCTCCACACAAAACCCCATCCAGCCTGTGGAAAGCGACAGATCACCAAGCAATACAACTGCTACCCCAAAGCGCCCCCCTTGGCACAAATCCCAGAAGGCACCAGGAGCAAACAGCTAAGAACACCCAGATGGCTAAAGGGCAGCAAAAATACAGAACCAACAAAAGTCAGGGAAATATGACTCAAACAAAATGCAACTGTGCTAGTACAGCAAGGTCTGACCACTTCACCACAGCTGAAACACATGAAAACAATGACAATTCTACATTCAGGAAAGTGATAGAGTCCTTTCAAGAAGAATTTGAATCTTTGAAGGAGTCCACAATTTTAAAAGCGAAAGCAAAGGAGAATAACATTAAAGAGCTCCAAGCCAAAGTGGCTCAATTTGAACAGGAAAGAGATAAGTTAATGAAGGATTTAAAAGATATGAAAGATTTCCAGGTAACATCAAGCAAATTGGAGCAGGAAATGTATAAAATGAATAAAATCTTTCCAGACATGAAACTGGAAAAGGAAGTAATAATAATAAAAAAAAACACAGTCAGAGATAAGAGTGGAACTGGAGAATCAAGGGAAGAGAACAGAAACTACAGACATGAGTATCAAAAATAGGATACAAGATATGGAAGACAGAATTGCAGGCATGGAGACTCGATGGAAGAAATTAGTACAACAACCAAAGAAAATTAGAACGCTAAAAATGTTCTCACCCATAACATCCAAGAAATCAAGGACTCAATGGAAAGATGGAACCTGAGAATTATAGGCATAGAGGAAAGAGAAGACTCCTGACTCCAAGGTCCAGGAAACATCTTTAACAAAATCATAGAAGAAAACATCCCAAACCTAAAGAAAGAGATGACAAAAAAAATTCCAAGTGGCCAAACAGATTAGATCAGAGAAGAAACTCCTCTCACCACATAAATATTGAAACTCCGAATGTACAGAAAAAAGAAAGAATATTAAAATCTGTAAGAGAAAAAGGTCAAGTAACATATAATGGCAGACCCATCAGAATTACACCTGAATTCTCCTCATAAACTGTGAAAGCCAGAAGGGCCTGGACAGATGTTCTACAAGCTATGAGAGAACATAGGTGCCCAGCCAGACTACTATACCCAGCAAAACTCTCTATCAACATAGATGGAGAAAACAAGATATTTCATGACAAAATCAAATTTAAACAATATTTACCCACAAATCCAGCCCTACAGAAGATCTTAGAAAGAAAGTTCCAACTCAGAGAAGATAACTACACCCAAGTAAAGAGAGGAAACAGAAAACTCCATGGCAACTAAACCAAAAGAAACAAATATCTACCACCTACACCAAAATAATGGGAAATGACAACCTGTGGTCACTAATATCCATCAACATCAATGGACTCAACTCCCCAATAAAAAGACACAGGCTAACAGATTGGATCTATAAACAAGACCCATCATTTTGCTGCTTGCAAGAAACACATCTCACTAACAAAGATAAACCCTACCTCAGAGTAAAGGACTGGGAAAAGGTTTTCCAAGCAAATGGACTCAGGAAGCAAGCTGGAGGAGCCATCTTAATATCAAACAATATAGATTTCCAACTGAAGTTAATCAAAAATGATAGAGAAGGGCATTAATACTAGTTAAAGGAAATATTCATCAAGAGGACATCTCAATATTGAACATCTATGCCCCAAATACAAAGGCACCTATATTTGTAAAAGAAACTCTTCTAAAACTTAAATCACACATCGATCCCCACATATTAGTAGTGGGAGACTTCAACACCCCACTCACAATAATAGGTAGATCATCAAGACAGAAACCAAACAGAGAAATAATGAGTCTAACAGAGTTCATGAACCAAATGGACCTAACAGATATCTACAGAATGTTTCACACAAACTCAAAAGAATACACCTTTTTCTCAGCACCACATGGAACCTTCTCCCAAATCAGCCATATAGTTGGACACAAGGATAGCCTCAACAGATACAAGAAAATTGAAATAACCCCTTGTATCTTATCAGACCACCATGGAATAAAGCTGGACTTCACCAAAACAGAAACAACAGAAAGCCTACACACACATATGGAAATTGAACAACTTTTTACTGGATGACTACTGGGTCAGGGGAGAAATAAAGAAGGAAATCAAAGACTTCTTAAAATTCAATGAAAATGAAGGCACAACATACCCAAACCTATGGAACACAATGAAAGCTGTGCTATAAGGAAAGTTCATTGTACTAATTTCCTTCAAAAAGAAATTTCTGACAGCTCATATTAGTGAATTAACAGCTAAACTGAATGAATTGGAAAAAAAAGAAGCAAACAATCCCAAGAGGAGCAGAAGGCAGGAAATCATCAAACTTAGGGCTGAGATCAACAACTTATTAACAAAAAGAAGGATACAAAGAATCAATGAAACCAAGAGTTGGTTCTTTGAGAAAATCAACAAAATACACAGACCCTTAGCCAAATTAACTAAAAGGCAGAGGGAAAAACCCAAATCAACAAAATCAGAAATGAAAAGGGAGAAATAACTACAGACATTGAGAAAATCCAGAGAATATTTAGGTCCTACTTTAAAAAATCTATACTTCAACAAATTTGAAAACTTAAGTGAAATGTACAATTTTCTTGATAGATTCCACCTTCTGAAGCTAAATCAAGATCAGGTTAACAGATTAAATAGTTCTATAACCCCTAGGGATTTAGAAACAGTCATTAAAAATCTCCCAATCAAAAAAATCCCAGGACCAGATGGTTTCAGTACAGAATTCTACCAGACCTTCAAAGAAGAGCTAATACTCTTCAAACTCTTTCACAAAATAGAATCAGAAAGAACACTGGCAAACTCATTCTATGAGGGCCACAGTCACTCTGATTCCTAAACCACACAAAGACCCAACAAAGAAAGAGAACTTCATACCAATCTCCCTCATGAACTTAGAGGCAAAAATACTTAAAAAAAAAAAATACTGGCAAACCGAATGCAAGAACACATCAAAATATCATACACTATGATCAAGTAGGGTTCATCCCAGGAATGCAGGGATGGTTCAACATATGAAAATCCATCAAAGTACTTCACCATATAAACATGGTGAACAAAAAAAAAAAAAAACATGATCATCTTGCTAGATGCTGAAAAATCATTTTACAAAATCCAACACCCCTTCATGCTAAAAGTCCTAGAGAGAATAGGCATACAAGGACCATACCTAGAAATAATAAAGGTGATATACAGCTACCATGTAGCCAACATCAAATTAAATTAAGAGAAACTTGAAGCATTTCCTCTAAACACAGGGACAAGACAAGGATGTCCACTTTCACCATATCTCTTCAACATAGTACTTGAATTTCTTGCTAGAGAAATAAGACAGCTTAAGGAGATCAAGGGGATACAAATTGGAAATGAAGAAGTCAAATTATCCCTATTTGCAGACAATATGATAGTATACATATATGACCCCAAAAATTCCACCAGAGAACTTTTACAGCTGATAAACAACTTCAGCAAGATGGCTGGATAAAAAATTAATTCAAAAAATCAGAAGCCCATCTTTATACAAAAAATAAATGGGCTGATAAAAAAATCAATGAAACAACTCCCCTCACAATAGCCACAAACGATATAAAATACCTGGGGGTAACTATAACCAAGCAAGTAAAAGACCTGTACAACAAGAACTTCAAGCCATTGAAGAAAGAATTTGAAGAGGCCATCAGAAGATGGAAAGAACTCCCATGCTCATGGATAGGTAGCATCAACATAATAAAAATGGCCATCCTAACAAAAGTAATATACAGATTCAATGCAATTCCTATCAAAATACCAACATAATTCTTTATAGACCTGGAAAAGCTATTCTCAATTTCATATGGAACAAAAAAAAAAAAAAAAAAACAAGAATAGCTAAATCAATCCTGTACAATAAAAAAAAAAAATCTGGAGGTATCACCATCCCAAATTTCAAGCTGTACTACAGAGCAATAGTAATAAAAACAGCATGGTACTGGTGTAGAAACAGACCAGTGGATCAAAGGAATCAAATTGAAGACCCAGAAATGGACCCACACACCTGTGGTCACCTAATTTTTGACAAAGTATCCAAAACCGCACAATGCAAAAAGGACAGCATCTTCAACAAATGGTTCTGGTCCAACTGTATGTCCACATGGAAAAGAATGAAATTAGACCCAAACTTATCACCTTGTACAAAACTGAAGTCCACGTGGATCAAAGACCTCAACATAAGACTGTACACACTAAATCTATTAGAAGAGAAAGTGATAAAAAATCCTCAAACTCATTGGCACAGGTGACAACTTCCTGAACAGAACATCAACAGCTCAGGACTTAAGACCAACAATCAATAAATGGGACCTCATGAAACTGAAAAGCTTCTGTAAGGCAAAAGACACTGTCATTCGAACAAAACGGCTGCCTACAGATGGGGAAACAAATCTTCACCAAACTCACATCTGACAGAGGGTTAATATCCAAAATTTACAAAGAATTCAAGAAATTAAATGCCAAGAAACCAAACAATCCAATCAAAAAATGGGGAAAAGAGCTAAACAGAGAATTCACAAACGAGGAATTCCTAATGGCTGAGAGACACTTGAAGAAATGCTCAGCATCCTTGACCATCAGAGAAATGCAACTCAAGATGACTCTAAGAGTCCATCTCACATTTGTCAGAATGGTTAAGATTAAAAGCTCATATGACAGCCCATGCTGGCGAGGGTGTGAAGAAAGGGGAACCCTCCTCCATTGCTGGTGGGAGTGTAGGATTGTACAACCACTATGGACATCAGTCTGGCCATATCTTAGAAAACTTGGAATAGCTCTGCCTCGGGACCCAGCCATACCACTTCTGGGTATACATCCAAATGACTCCTCACCTAATCACAGGGAAATTTCCTCATCTATGTTCATAGCAGCCTTATTTGTAATAGCTAGAAACTGAAAAAAAAAAACCCAGATGTCCCTCAACTGAGGAATGGATTAAAAATCTACACAAGGGAATATTACCGAGCTATCAGAAACAACGAATACTACTGAGCTATCAGAAACAATGAAATTATGCAATTTGCAGCCAAATGGATGGAACTAGAGAAGATCATCCTGAGTGAGCTAACCCAGACTCAGAAGGATGCTCATGGCATCTATTCACTTATAGTCAGATTTTAACCATACAGTACAGCATATCTATACTACAACCAATGCACGAAAGAGAACATGGACATAGACTTTTTTTTTTTCCTGTCAATGAGACACTTTTCCCTAGTGGTGCTGCCTTGTAGGTCCCCATTGTTTGAGGAGTCTCTTGGCCCTGATATGACTGCTGAATTGGGAGGGGGGATTATGTAGGGACACTCCACTCCAGATGAGTGGGGTGGAAGGGTTGGGGGTAGAGGGTGGGAGGGCGGGATTGGGGGGGTGGAAAGAGGACACTATGATGGAGAGGTAATGTGAAGCAATAAATAAGTAAATTAAAAACAAACAAAACAAAACACTATATTCAGATATCATCCTGTCTCATTAAATTCAGTATTGTTATTATTCTGATTGATTTGATCTAGTACCCCCGGTTAGTGTAGACAGATTTCTCTCAGAATACCCTTGAAGAAATAATCAAGATGAAGATTTGTAGCCTTTCAACAAAACAAATCCTATTTATACTTTGAGGAGTTAAAGATAAGTCTTTAATGGATTTCAAATCAAAATACACTAAATCTCTCCATCAACATTTGTTCTCCTGTTACCTTGTCTGGCGCCTAGTCCTCTGAAGGCAATTTTTCCAAAGTATTTATCTTCTTACAGTGTGAAAAAGCCCAGAAGTAAAGTGAAGATTAGGGGTTTGTTGTTGTTGTTTTTGTGTTGTTTTGTTTTGTTTTTCTCTAAGAATGTTCTGTGATCAAGCAGTGGGTTCTAAAATCAATTTATTACTTTATACTTTACAAAACCAACTATAAGCCAAAAATTCATAGTAAGACACATATTGTAGATATAAGTAGCATCTGAAATACATTGATTATATATTTTATATACATAAATATGTATACTTCATTCAATTATATATCACATTTAAAAAAGTATCATCTGAAAAATATTTCATTTTTCATAAGAATCCTTACTTTTGTCATGTGAAATATGCTCTTTAGAAGGATTTTAAGCCAGAAGTCTTAAATATATGGAAACAGAGGAGAACAGAAGGTGGAGACAAATGGGCCACACCTGAACCTGGCTTTTAATATGCCCTCTGTGACATTAATGCAGTGACATACCTCCAGAACCTCACATTTTCCATGCATAATGGGAACAGGAATTACATGTAGTGAATTAGAAGAATATCCGGCTGTTAGAATGTCAGTAGATGCAGAAAATGTAATGATAAAGTGGGCATGCCTCCATTATAAAAACTGAACAAACCAAGTGTAGAAAAAATGTGCCTCTACATAACAAAGAATATGCATAACAGCCAGAGCTGATTTGCTGTTGAATCGGGTGAAACTGAAGGATTTCTCTCCCAAATCTGGACCAAAAAATCAAAACAAAACAAAACATATGTCCACATGCAAACTAATAAAATTGGATTCCTATTTGCCATCATCAACACAAATCACCTCAAAATGAATTAAAGGCTAAATGGAAGATCTGACTGCTGGTCTTTGGATGAACAAAGACCTCTAGGATAAGAGTTCAAAAAGCAGGAAATTGAATCATTTAGATTATGTCAGAGCAAAATACTGGACAGCAATGGACACAACAGAAGAAACAGTCTATTTAGAGAAAGAAAATAGAAAATATACATTTAAGAAAAGATGATTATAACTTGTCTGTCTTTTGGTGGCATGAGTGGGGGAGAGATGTTGTTCCTTCCCTTCAACCCTCACCAACTGAGGCAGGTGGAAGAGCTAGCCCTGTCCTTCACTGGCTGCAAAACTTGGGAGAGTGGACTCTGATCCTCGCCTGGGCAGCACAGTAGAGCTGTCTCTAGTTGTGTGTGAGCCAGCTCTAGGCAGGTGAGCCAAACACGAGGGCCTGAGAGTAGAAGAGCTGGCTCTCCCCTTTGCCAGCTGCAACATTGAATGAGCTACTCTGGGCAGTTCTGGAGAGCTTTCCCTGGTGGTGTGGGTGTGAGAGAGCTGTCAGGCTGACCAGCTCAGTTACCACCAAGGACCAGATCCAGGGCATTGAGTTGACCCACCCCAACATTGACCCATCAGTGAACTGCTAGAGTGCATGAAGGGTCCTGTCCTATAGAACCAAAGCTCTAGGATCTTCATGACACAGGGAAACAACAGTATATTTGAGAGGAGTCCCAGTGACAATCTAGTATTGATAGTGTAGCAGCAGCTAGAGAACTCAAACTAAACAAATGATTCATTATAATGAACATGTGCAAGCAAATAAGTGTGGACAAAATGGTATACTTTGAGACACTCTATGATATACCATAGTTTTCACAATGAATTTTTTTTTCTTTTGAGCGGGAATTTGCAAGGGCAGAGGGTGGATGGGGCAGAATAATCAGTGACTTTAGACTGCATGGTGTGAAATTCACAAAGAAGCCATAAGAATTTAAATAAAAAAGTTGAATAAGATAAGTCACTTATGTTGACCATGCTCTTCACAAGAACCATATAGACTACCTATAATCCCAGTATCAGACAAAACAAACTTCCTTTCAAAGGGTTAATCAGTGTACAGGTAACTCACTAAAAGATATAGTATATTGATATTGGTCTTAGTTGCCTTTTAGCACAGTTATAACATAGGACTAAGATAATTGGAGCTGTATCTATGCTGAAAGTCTTCTTCCTGCATCCTAGCTTCCATAGTACCAAAAAGAACTATGAAAACTGCCAAGGGAGGGAAGCAATTAATAGTCCTACTAAGGCTTGACATATATGGACCACAACAATGATGAGAATTGCAAGATATCTGTACAGGTACAATAGTGGCATGCACATGATAGTAATAACCAAAAGCTGTCTAATTGGACATAGTGCCCGCTTGATAGAAGGGAAATCATTTGTAGAAACATAGAAACCTTAGCTAGCTACCTGGGGCTATTGAGGTCATGGATTGTAGAAGAAAATCTTTCACCAGTACTTAGCTAGACTGGTATAATTCTTAAATGCATTCTAAATAGTATCCTTATACCCAGAAGTAAGTGTAGCATCCACCACTCATTAAAGAAGATTCTCGAAGAAATAGAGGCCAAAACAGAAAACCATAAGTGGACATAATATAGACATCAATGGATTCTGAGGAGCCCAGCACCAATATATATGTCTACATTAAAGCACTTGCATCTCTGGCTCAGTGAGAAGGGGGCAGGAAAAATTATAAAATGTAGAATATCAAGAATTCTGCTGTAAATTAGTTTATCATAGAATGGATGCATAAGCAAGGTTGGAACAATAGTCATATCCATAGACATGTTAAATGGTGAAGAGAGAAAATTTTGAGGAGTCCCAACCATAGACAAACAGCTACAGCTATTGACAACTGGAAGAAGTAGAATTGGCTTCTCCCAAGAATAACCACCCTTATTTTTCATCCAATATAGTGTGGTCAGCTTTGAAAGCATATATACACAAACAACAACAAAAAAATGAAGTCAGTAGGTTGTAAATATTTGTGTGTGTATACATGTATATTTGTGTTAACATATATGTGTGTGTATACATGTATAAATGTGTGTTGTAAGATGATCTCTGAAGCAAAAGTGAAAGTAAAAGAAGGTTCAGGGTGTCTAAGAGAGAAAACAAAAGTGTAACCAACATTAAAGTCACTGCTAACGTTGATACAATCTGAAAGGGTGGATTCTGAGGAAAAATATGACCATGTAAATCCAACCCCTACAGTTCCATTCAGCATACATCCATTCATCCTAGATGACAACAAACAATCATAACACATAAGATATAACAACAACTTCTATAACCCAGTGTCTCTCAGCTTCAGTAGTACTTTTTCATCAACACTCAAAAAAATTCAAGTTAGTAAAGCATTATGTAATCTGTCTCTGGGATTCTTTAATTCCAATTTTTGTTTAATAAGCATCTTTTTAAAGGTACTATTAGTTCTTTCTACAATTGCTTGTACTGTAGGATTGTGTGGTATAGCAGTAATGTGCTTATATTATAAAAGGCAAAGAATTGTTTCATTTTATTAGATAAATATGTGGGAGAATTATCGGTGTCAATTTTTGCAGGTATACCCATAAATGCCATTATTTCTAATAAATGTGTAATAACACAATCATCCTTTTCAGAACTTAAAGCAGTTGCCCATTGAAACCCTGAGTATGTATCAATGGTATGATTTTTGTACCTTTGTTTTCCAAATTCTGCAAAATGAAACACATCCATTTGACAAATTTCATTTTTTTAGAACCACTAGGGTTACTTCCAGCAGGTAATGAGTTTGGATATAAAGAGAACACCGTAGGATTTTTTAAAAATATTTCTTTGGCTTGTTGCCAAATGATAGAGAATTTTTTTCTTTAAACCTGAGCTGTTAATATGATATTTCTTATGAAAATTTGAGGCTTCTAACACATTTCCTATTAATAATTGGTCAATCTCCTTATTTCCTTGTGCCAATGGATCTGACAAACCTGTATGAGACCAAATATGAGTAATATATAACGGATTATTTCTACTTCTGATGACCTGTTGCAACTGAATAAAGAAGTTAGTGTGTGTGTGTGTGTGTGTGTGTGTGTGTGTGTGTGTGTGTGTGTG
>CAJQZJ010004687.1:12240767-12255997 GCA_907164525.1 Lophiomys imhausi | reverse complement strand
TGTGTGTGTGTGTGTGTGTGTGTGTGTGTGTGTGTGTGTGTGTGTGTTTGTGTGTGACAAAAATAATCACGGAAAAGGAAGCTAACAGCTTGAGAATAAGGGGGCATTAGAGCTCCTAAGAATGTAACATGGAGTTGCCAAGGGGAAGAAAGGGGAATGTGATGGATAAAACAACTGTGGTCCATCTACACGATGGAATACTACCCAGCCATCAGAAACAAGGAAACCATGCAATTTACAACCAAGTGGATGAAACTAGAAATGCTTATCCTGAGTGAGCTAACCCAGATTCATAAAGATGCACACGGCATATATTCACTTATAACTGGATTTTAGTCATATAGTACAGGATAACTACCATCCTACAACCAACAAACTGAAAAGAACATGAACATAGACTTTGTTCCCTGTTAGTGAGAACTTTGCCCTATTGAAGTTGCCATGTAGGCCCCAAGTGCCAGAGGAAGCTCTTAGTTTTCATCTGACTGCTGAACTGAGGGGGGCTGATATGTAGGGGCACTCCACACCAGAGGAGTAGGATAGTTGGGAGGAGGGGGAAAGGGTAAAAGGGTGGGACTGGGAGGGGTAGAGGATGGAAATGTAACCTGAAGTAATAAATAAACATATACATACACAAATACATAAATAAAAGAAAATATGAACATCCAGAGTACATAATAAATTCAAACAACCCAATAACAAATCTTCTAAGTAACCCCATTTAAAAATGAAAAACATCCTGTTTAAAAGCTATAAAAAATGATTTTGAATGCTTTTATCACAAGTTTTTTTGATATATGTGTTCATCTTGACTTGAACAATGTTAAGCATAATTATTCATTAAATCATGTTGACATGTCACAAATCTGAATAATTTCAATGAATCAGTTGAAAATAATTAAAGGGTAAACATTTAAACACAAGTTCTGAGAAAGAACAAATTGAATTTTGATCCCATACAAACTTGCTTTTATCTCAGACCTGTTTCCCCCAAATATTGGTTACATATTTGGGGTGTAGGATGAAAGAATTGGCAGAAAATTTAAAACTGGTCAAAATAACACAAAAACTGCCTCACCTAGCACAACAAAGCAACAGGTTTCCAGTAGCCTGTGCCCTCAATGAGTTGTAGTAATGTCAGACCATGCTCTGGGAGCCAGCACTAGAGAACGCAAAGATGAGTCATGATCCTCATGAACCATATTTTAAAAGACTGCCTCATAAATACCCAGATTTTGTATGATATTTGAAATCCTTGTCATCCTCTGAATCCTCAAATGTTTGTCTACTCAACTCATTCAAATTTGTTATCTGGAGAAGTCCACCTGAAATTTAAGCTGTGTTGGGTGAGGGTATCAGCCGTATTTTCTGGAGGTTGATATTTGCTTTACAGAGACATCTCAAACTGAGAGCCAACAACATTGAGAATTCCCCTTGTCACAAGTCTAGCTATCTCAGACATTGGATAATTCATAAACAGCCACCCTACTCTTTATCACTACTGCAATTCAAGGATCTGAGTTAAGCAATCAGTTGAGCAGATTGTCAATAATGTCACTTGAAATTGAATTTAGATTTTTGATGTTATCATTTAGAAAAAAAATGATTTTGACTCTACAGGCTATAAGCCTTTACCTAAAGGTAATCACTGCCTCAGATAGTTCACAACAGGAACTTTTTATACATTTAAATTCTATGCCAGAAATTTTGAAAAGATCTAAGGATGGAATATTTGTGTGTGAATTTTTGTTTTTTTAAATAAAACTTTCCACATTGGGATCCTGCACTACAATGGCCATAGAATTGATTTTAAAATTTCCATAACTTAGAAATTTTCTGACTTATTTACTTTTCAATAATATAATGACAGCATTTTGTTATTTATATTAATTGTAATTTATTATATTATATTAATTATTGTAGAATAATTAAAGTTTAAATGTCAATGTACTTACTTAATAACCAGAACACCTAAATTATTACTCAATAATTATCATAAAATTATGATGGTATAACTGGTCTAGTCATATAATATTAATTTTGGAAATAATTATTGCAAAAGGTGTTTAATGACCATACTGTTATAAATTTAATAAAAATAGAGGAGTCATTTTATAAAGCAATGCACATTCCAGATTCCAAGACATTTCTCATTTACTCTCTATCATGTGTAATGCAAATGGTGTCTGTGATAGTTTTATTTTATTGAGTTTTAGATGTCAGACTAGTTTAGTTATTATTTCAGAAATGCAAAATTCCCTGCATTTTAAAGACTCACTTTACAATTATATTTAATTAAGCTAATTTGTGAATGGTAATGACTTTCCAAATTCATGGCATATGGGCTCCCTCCAGTGGCTAAACAACATTCACAAACATAAAACGGTCATTTTAAACTAGACCAAAGTCTCTCAACAGTCAAAATCTCTGAGTGTAAATTCTATAGGCTTAAGAGTTTCAGTTTAAAATACTTAAGCAGTCAGTGAGCACATCCATATCAATTCATCTGTATAGTCATTTAACAGGAAATATAAAGCTTGATGCTTATGTCAGATACAGCACCACCCTCTGTAGATTCATAATGAGGCTATCTCTGTCTGGAAGCTCAGGTTGAGAGAGAGGCACAGATGTTTACAAACAAAACGAAGCATCGATTACGGAAATCCAGTAGGTAAGCATAATAGCATAGACTCCCGCAACACGAAGTGGAGAAGGCAAGTACACAGTGCCCACATTTAAGAAAGCTTTCCCATAAACCATAAAAACATGTAGTTTGGTAAAAGGACATTAAAGCAAAGATGGGTGATGGTCATAAAACACACACACACACTACACATCTGCTTGACTGCATCACCTGGGCAATGGGTGGGACTAAGAAGAGTCAGGAAAATGGGAACAAGAGCACTGATGACACAACTCCTATAAGTATCTGGAAGATGACTTTTTGGTGTGCACTGATACAGCTTTTGCACACTGATTGGGCTCTGTCTGGGAAAAGGAAGGTGGCATGCAGAAGAGAATGGAGCAGACTGTAAAACCAAGTATGGGTTGGTCAGTTAGGTAAGGTTTATAGAACAACCATAAGATAAGAAAGAAGTGAATGGCTGAGTTTGTAGACAGATATCAACATTTCCTAGATTTCAGAATATGAAAATGTCTTGTTTGGTACATGAAGCAAGGAGAGATATGAGCATCAACTAGATACTTGGCATTGCACCCACACAATTTCGGCTCTGGGCATTCATGTGATCTCTGTGTTATTCTACCAAGGCCAGCTGACTTTGGATTTGTGCTAATCTGTGGATAAGACAAGAACAAGCTAAATCATCAGAAATTTATAACATGGGTTTAACATTGTCCTCAATGTTTCTTAACAGTTGAAAATGAACTGTTCATGAATATTTTCTTGATATCAGTTAAAACATATTGCATAGTTTAGCTAGAGGTTCTTTAAAAAACTACATATTTTTATTTATGTCTGTCTGTGTTGTGGAATATATGTCTATGTTGTAGAATATATATGCATGTAAGTGCCCACAGAGGCCAGAAGAGAGTATTGGATCCCCTGGATCTGGAGTTATAAGCAGCAGTGAGCTACCTGTCATGAGAGCTGGGAACAGAACTCAAGTCCTGTGATAGAGCATCTAGTGCATTTAAACACTGGGCCATCTCTCTAGCCTAAGTTCTTTTCAAAGATGCAGAACTATGACTAAATCATGAGAACTGGGACTGTATTTTTGATCACTCAAATTTTAGATGATGAGGTAAAGGGATGAAAATGAACATTTTTTTCTATTCTTCTAGGATTTAAGTATTACTTTTGAGGCCAATTATTTTAAAACAAAAAAGGAACAATGAATAATAAAGAGACAAAATTACATTTCAGAGATGTTCAATATCACAAAAAATTTCTTTATCACTGAACACAGAGACACCTGAGCACATATTCACTATTAATCTTCCCCCAAAGACTAGCACAATAGCACAAAGCAGTTTGCTGTAATGGAATTTTCTTAATGCAGATATAACAATGTGATTTCTGATGAGTTTCATTCTTGTTTTTAATGGAAGAAAAGCTTCATGCTTAGACAGAAAAAAAATGTGGTTCATACATTAACTACCTCCAGATGTCATGCTATTCATAGTATTGTTTCAAGTTAGTTATATCTGTAGTTTGTTTCACTCATCGTTATTTAAAAGAACATTCCAGTTATTTTTAAAAAGAATATATATGTCCTACTTACAAGATTTTGTAATGCACTGTCTTTCTCATGTTGAATGCAGCACTTAGGATGTCTTAGCTATCAATAACACAAACCAACTATGATGACCAAAACAATGGGTTACTTGCTTAAACAATATGGACCTTTCAGTTGGTACTTTCTTAACTGGCTCATACATTAGCTCAGTTGTGACATTTTCTTTGTTTTCATATTCCATGCATTATTGAACTTACACCCTCCCTGTGGCAAGTATGCTGTCCAAAAACAAGAATGGGGGGATATACGTCCTTTCATGCAAGGCCATCTTTACCAGATAAGGGCAACTTTCTGAGAATTATTCAAAGAACTTCACCTAAACTCTCACTGGACAGACTGGATAATATGCCTCTAGTCACATTATAAGGAATGAGGTTTTATGTTCAGGTTAGAACAAGTTTCCTGTTAGGCATCATCCTCTAGGGAAGTGGTTTCCATGAAAATGATTGTGAGGGTTCACCCCACCTCAAATATTCACCCCATTTAACAGTGGTGCTACGGTTTACCTGTTGAGGCTATTATTATCATTTTGTAAGCTTTGCTTAGTATTTTTTGAATTAAAACATTTTCTCCAGGAAGGATCCTAATTAAGGCTAGGAGTTCCTATGAAGTTCTAAAGGGAGGCTCCTTAAGATCCAGTAAATAAATAAATCACAAGTCTCAGGAAGTCCCTGTAGAAGGATCCTCCTTCCTCAAAGTAATATAAGGAGTAAAGACAGATTAGAAGAGATCCTCAATTTCGAACTTCCTAGAAACCCTGCAGAACTCTAGTAGTCATCTTCATGAGCTTCCCTCCATACTGGTGTGAACTTTTGGCATTTTTTTAAATTGTCCATGCTCTTGTAATTGACCCCTCACTTGCTCCTGAAAGTGACTCCAATAAATTTATTGATTCACCAAGTTAGGTCTGTCATCAATTTCCTACTTGGGTGAGTAGATGTTTGTTTACATGTTCCAAGGAATAATGTCACAAAACATAGGCAATAGCAGGAATGCTGTTATAGGTCCCACAGATCTTGGGGAAGCTCCACCTAAAACAAGAGAACACCCAAAATAGTATGAAGCTTGAGCATTCCTACTTTAGGGTTTAGGTCACATATCCTTGTCAGCTATGTTTTGTTATCTCAGTAATACTAAAATTCTATCCATATGAAATTAATAGTTTCTCCTATGCGTGTTTATGATTTATCTATTATGTCTATGATTCTCAAAATGTACAAAATATCAATTACTAAGAAGGCATGTTTAGCACATATTGCTGACCCATTTTAAGATATTCTGATGCAGTATGTTAGGGTCAAGCTTTAAAATTTCACATTTCCATTAATCTCTCAGGTGTTCAACTTACACTGTTGGTGCAGACATCACACAGTGTGAAGTTGTGTGTTACACCATGCCAGGAACTGCCTAATCCTTTATCTCCTAGGACTTACAGCAGCTAACTTTACCCCTAATGGCATCTACCTTATTATTGGTAAAATAATCGATCTATTAACAGTACATCTTTGTATATTTGGTCATTTATATTTTTTCTAGTAAATCTAACATACTGTTCTATGGTACATATTTCCTTTATTTGGTTCCTCTCTAAATTTTTCACTGAAATATTTATTTCCCCCTACACTTCAACAGCCAATCATATTGTATAACTGAAAGTCAGAACATTTGAAGGCTTTCTAACTATGGAAGAAGTAAAATTGAACCACCTAAAAGACAAAGCAGGTCAACCGAATTTCTTCTAAAAGAATATCAAAAGCCATGTGGTTCAGAGTCGGGGCTGCAGATCAAGTTAAATGTTTGAGCAGTCAGAGAGAAGTGCACCTCAGTGCTGTTCTGGTAATGAACATCAGAAAATGCAATTAAATCTTAAGTAGCTTATTACAGGATAAGGATGATGAAATGCTAATAAAATTATATGAAAATGAAAATATTCAACTAACAATCAAAAAATACCAACAAAAAAGGCATGACATACTTTTTTGACGGCTACAAACACAAAAGTAGAAGATAGTATTTGTTGGCAATTCAGGGGAAGCAACTGGAACCACTTTTCACACTACTTTGCAAATTCAGATCCAGATGGCTACCAGAATCACACAAGAAAGACAAATCAAATTATGGGGGAAAAATAAAATGAGATATCTTCTACAGCTATGGAAAAATGATTACCTGCTTAGCTTCAGAATAAATGAGCACCATTAAGGTTTGGCTAATGGTTATAACATATTTTTCCTATTAATATAATAAAGGCAAGAGATTCCTGAGAAAATAACCATTCATCTAATATCAGGAATGTGGCTCATGTGTAAGGTGTATATAGAAAAAACAACAACAACAAAAAAAAAACAAAAAACAAAAAAAAAACAAATCATAGATGCAGAAATACAAGGAAAACTAATAAGCCACTCCAGATCAACTATAAAATATAATCAAACCAAGAAATTATGTTGGAAAAAATAGTGCTATTAATGGAGTGTCATTATAAACACACATACATGTGTACATATAAATAAAGAGAATCATTATTTATTGTAATCTGTTCAATAGGTGGGTACCTAATGATCTGGCACAAGGTCTTTACTGACTGGTTTTGGCTTGAGCTAAATTAAAAGCTGGCTATTATTCATGTATAATGACTGGTGTTTCTTGTAGAAACCATCTCACTTACTTTGCATGCCTGACCCTCAGGGAGATTAGTTCTCCTCCGTGAGACATAAGAGCCTGTGCTCTTCCAATTCCAATTTTGGTGTTGCCCTTGGATGATGAAACTTACCTCTGAACATTAATGACTAACATTTACTGACCATCATGTACTGCGCTAAGTAAATTGCCTGCACTATCCCACTTAATTCTCAATGTAATACTGCTATCTATTCCCATTTGTAGAAGATAAAATTAATAGACTATATTCAAGGTCATATGACTACAAAATCCATAACTGATTCCTAAACCCATACACAAACCACATTCTCAAATTTTTTCAAAGCATATTAAAATAAATATAGGAGAAAATGTGGGGTGAAGAGTGGGGCACAAGCACAGATTTTCCCCAATAGACTCCAAATCAAAGTGAGTGGGACATTTATTATTTTGTTAGTCATTAAAGATTCAATAGAAAAGCACTATCTTCTACGAGTTATCTCTGAACTTCTATCCAGCCTTAACTTGGGCTCGAAATGGAATAAAATGTATGTACAAAGTAGGATAACGGTAGGAATTAAGATAGACTTAAAAACATCTATTCCTTGAAAATAAGATATTAAAACCACGCATAGTGGTGCTGGCCTTTAATATCATCACTTGGGAGGTAGAGGCAGGCAGATCTCTATGAGTTGAAGGCCAGCCTGGTCTACAAAGTGAGTCCAGAAGGACAGCCAGGGCTTGTAACACAGAGAAACCCTGTCTTGAAAAAACAAAACAAAAACAAAAAACAAAGCAAAACAAACAAACAAAAACAAAAAGAAAAGAAGATATTAAATAACTACCAATGTATATGTTATGCAATAACATGATAATACTGGGAAGAAAGTCAACGTAAGATAAATAATACTGCCTGACTTTTAATGCAGGCAAATTTCATGCCAATTGCTGTCTGTCATCTAAGTTTCCCAAAAAGACTGCTGCTCAGTCACAGGTTTGTGGCAGTTCTCGTTTCAGACAAGGGCACCGAAGCCCGAGATGTCTACATGAGAAGCTAGCTGGTGTACCTGGGTTTTATTATCTAGCCATTTTCTTACAAGGTTTACATGCTCAACCCATGTGCCAATTGTCAAGCTAGTAGATTTTTAGAAGGCTAGGAACATGCCAAGCATTACAACACAAGCTGTTACAGGAAAATCCAGATAAATAATTTGTTTAAGAGTGAAAACAGGTAGGGAAACTGACTGAAGCCACCATGCAGAAAGAAGACACAGAGGAATCCAGAATATATTAGCAAAAATGTGGAATTCATTTCTTTATCAATATCTACTCTCGAACATGTCAAAGGAGTTCTATCTCCCCTTCCAAAGAGTGGTAAGCTTTTGTCCTTTGCTCTCTTTGTGTCCTTGGACACACAACACTAATCTAAGTCTTGGTGGGTAAGAAACCCGAGTATTTGAATTAAACATAATGTAAACATCATCAACATATTTATACAAGGATATAACACCTACTTGTATTTAAAATTTTATTCCAGAGTAACATCAACATTTAGTGCAAAAGTTTCCAAGGACCCAGACTTTCTGAAGATGATGTCAGTAGCTCATAGCCACCTTGGACAGAAGTTGGTAAGTGTACAGTTTATAAATCCCAGATTTAAATGAGGTGTGTATGATTTATGGTCTATATGAGAGCTGGAAATGTCAAAGGGCTTCATCTGGTCCAGACTCAGGGTTACTGTCAATAGAAAGAAGATGAATGTTTGATGGGATTAAATCAACTCATAAAACTTCATTTTCTCAAGTTCGTTTTTTAAATATTTCACAACGCAGAGTTTTCAATTAAAATGAAATAAAAGAAAGGCACAATTTAGAAATGTTAATTAATGGTCTATTTCAACAACCCAGACAACATCACTATTTTTTCTGAAGAGTAATATTTTGTTTAACTAGTTCCTTTACTAAGTAACAGTTTGCATAGACTTGCTGTGGTCTTTAGCCTACACTTATCTCCTCAATGAAAACCTGCTTCTTTATTTCTGACATCAGTACTCAAACTTCAGCACTGGTCTAGTGGAATGGTAATTTGATGTCTGATTTAGTGATTTGTAAGTAAACAGCCTTGTGGTGGCTTGGCAACCACACAGCCATAAAACAATTGCACCTGTCACATCAGGACATAAGATCATGAGACCATAAAATCAACCAAACTTCCTAGTCATCATTCTAAAACAACTGGTTTGTTTTCATGATGGTGATATGTACCAGTTCTCTAGCCCTAGGGGAGAAACTCTACTTTAATAGGACTTAGGAAGTGATTTCTTTCCCTCACAGCATATTACAGAATATAGGAGTGTGGTGAAGCTTACTTCAAATAGGAGCCATGGGTTGGAACAAACCTGGATTTAATGTACTGACACAGTCATTTGAAATCATGACCTGCTAAGTGTTGTGACACAGTCACACCTATGACTCTTCAGTCTGAAAAGCTGGCTTCACAGGTGACATCATCCTAGCACAGGCGACAAACAGCCAAGTATCTACACACTAAATGGCCAATACATTTGAAGTTTGTTATAGATTTATGGGTTGGAATTCCTGTGTTTTGTTTGGAGTGGTGATCACACTGTCTAAATATTTTTTATGACTTCAGTGAAATAGGTTCATTTCTGTATATGAAACTTGTGTTTTACTAAAGTAGCTTTTCATAAACTGATACCTATCCATGTTGCTTATGTTTTTCTGACCAAAACAATAGAAGCTGTAAAGCCAGTCATGAGGGAACACTAATAAAGATTAAATATAGCATTTACAACTGAGAGGCTGTGAGGTGGAAAGCTTCCTTCTGAGAAGTTGAGGCCTGGATAACAAAGAACTACTAACTTTATCTCCCACTCACCAAGTATGTCATTTAGCACAGGGTTCAGAATTTCAATTTTTATTTATCAAGCCAAACATAGAGCATGCTAGCATGCTTAAAGTTTACCTCTCCATATGTGCACACAACTTGTCATGAGAAGGAAAACAATAAAGTCAAATTTAGATATAAACTAGGAAGAATGTATGGTTTATATTTTATTTAAGACAATATCATATTGCTGAGCATGCTGACATCTGTCTGTTACACTAGATGAGGCCGAAGGATGAAAAGTCACAGCCTCAGTTACATGACCAGATACTGCAGAAAGGACAAAACAAGAAGGAGAAGGGGGTGTAAGATGAAGGAGCAACAGGAGATAAGGATGAATGCAGCTTACCTTCCTTGAGATTACTAAGGATAAATTCAGGAAACTGAGTTACACAGAAGGATATTCTCAACATGTAATGTGCACATAATCAAAAATGAGACAAAGCTCAGTTTTATTTGTGCTGATTTGAGGAAGTCACAGTATTTCTCTGGATTTCTGTTTTTATTTTTATAAAATAAAAGGATTAAGCAAGATGTATCCCTGAATCATGTCCAGCCCTAACAATAAGCAACACAAACCATACCTGCCCCATTAAATCATGGACCAGAACAGTAGCTTACTAAACAGAAAAGATTTATTTTATTAGGTTTCAATACTTTCTTTTCTCCTATCATTCAAAGAAACAATGGTACTGACTAGAGTCAGAAAAAAATATAGTTATTTCACTAAGAAATATTAGTAGCTAGGTGTTGCAGGGACACATGTAATCCCAGTACTTAAAAGCAAGGGAATGAAAAGTACCAGCCTAGGTTTAGAAAGCAAGACTTCTGTCTCAACAGACACAGACACACAGATACACACACACACACACACACACACACACACACACACACACACACACGAGAGAGAGAGAGAGAGAGAGAAAGAGAGAACCACTACTAGTTCCTTCTAGCATGTGAAAATAGAATGGATGTTCTGGGACAGGAAAATATTAAGAGGGAAAAACATTATTGAAGAGGGGGAAGAAAGAACTGACTCACTATACAAAGTTTTATAACAGAACCAAAATCTCTTTCACAGAAGAAAATTAAACACAACTTGGCCTTTTATGTAAATAAGGCTATGTCTGAGAAATTATTCATTAAAGTATCCTGCATTTACATAAGAATAATACAAGTTTTCAACTCAAAGTGCAATAACAGTCCAGTATTTTTGCGTGAAATATATTAAATGTGAAAATATCAAAATCTGCTTTGATTATTCTAATTTTATGAAATACACACAGCCATAGTTCTACAACTGACCCCGTCCAGATAACCCTGTCTCTGATTAATATATATTAGAAATCAATATTCAGGGATAGTATCAGGGCTTTCTCTTATCACATAAAAGCTCCATATTATCCAAGGTTCCATTGATTCATTTACTATTGTAAATGTCATTTGTCAAATGATTCATTGTCAGTGTTTGGCAATCACTCTCACTTTTGAAACAAGGTGGGATTCAAGATCTAACAGATAGAACAGTGGATTTTCCCAAGGCATACATAGAGGAAAAAACAAAGACATGAGTAAAACAAATAACAGAATCCAGAGTATCAGGAAAATTACCTAAAACCGGAGGCACGTGACATAAAGAAGTCATCCATTAACATTATTTCCGGTAAGGGCTACCTGAGGGACATTGTGGAAACGCTTCAGTTGAACACATCGTTTAAATGAGAAGTTTGCATTAGTTGTTGAGTTGTAGGACACTCACTCCTCATTGCCCATGTGACAGCAATATGGTCTCACATTTTAGTGATGCCACACTCAGCTCTAATGTAGATTGACACTGGTCTTTACTGTGGTGACTTGTTGCTTGAACATGCTCTCTTGAAATGTAGACTCTCCTATTAACATTGTTTATCAGAACTAAGACTTACATAAGCTACTCAATTCCCTGTTTTAACATTTTATAAAGAATATTTATGTATGTGTGTGTGCACATGCTTGTACAAGCAGACACGTGTGTGGATGATGGTTGTGTGTACTCCGATGGGCACACTTACACATTAAGCATGTGATATGTGGAGGTCAGAGTTCTTTGACAGAGTTGGTTCCCTCTTTCCACCTTTTTATGGGTTCTAGGAATAAACTTCAGATTATCAGGTTTGTACAACAAACATCTTTACCTGCTGCGATACTTCACTGGTCCAATGTTCTCCTAATCTCATATTTCATTTACTTTTCATTGGAAGTATAATAAAGCTCATTTTGTTAAAATTAAAAATACATATAAAATATGCTAAGATTAGTATAGTTCTAATTCTGCCATCCACCAGCACAACTAACATTGTGGTCAGTTAATGCAGGATATGCTTTAAGGATTGATGCACAAAGCCTTGCAGGAAGCTTATTCTTAGAGGTCACTGTCTCCCAGCACATCCAATACTCTCATCAACATCGCCATTCAGTATTGTCAGTATTAGAAACTAAAATATGGCTGGGCGGTGGTGACACACACCTTTAATCCCAGCATTTGGGAGGCAGAGGCAGGTGGATCTTTGTGAGTTCAAGTCCAGCCTGCTCTACAAAGTGAGTCCAGGATAGCCAGGGCTACACAGAGAAACCCTGTCTCGAAAAAAAACAAAAACAACAACAAAAAGCAACTAAAATATGACAAAGGGCAATCATTTTTGATGATTTACAGCTGTCCACATCATGGGTCCTCCCACATAAACTCTGACATTGAATTTTAGCAGATGCAGTCAAAAGTTCAATTCATAGAAGATTCCATAATATTGCCCACTGAAAGGAATATGCCTAGGAAGATCCCCTCCGCATGGAAAAATAAGTAAACCAAGGGAATAAAGACAGTGAGGACACTGTAAAATCAAGTATGGGTAGAATGGAAAATATTTACTAGAGAGAAAAAATACTGTTTAATACTATTGATAGAATCAGGGAAAACAGTTGTTTGATCTTTTTTGTAGTCCATTTTAAGATTCAAAACAGAAAGGGAAACTGATGAAATGGAGACACAAGTGGAAAAGTATAATATTAGATGAATAAATTAAGGAGAAAATGTAAGAAGGCCTGGAAAGATGGCTCAGTGTTTAACAACACATACTATTTTTGAAGAGAACAATAGTTAGATTGCTAGCACCCAGTTTAGGTGGCTCAAAACTGCCAGTTCAGTTCCAGAGGATCTGTAACCCTCTATTGGCTTCGCAGGAACTACAGTTACAATCAGACACACACAAGCAGCATAAATTCATATACATAATTAATAATAGAAATATTTCTTAAAATAATGTAAGGAAAATGTATAAATGCAGAATATGAAGTTGCACTGTAGGCAGGAACTGGCTGGAATGGTATTAACCCAGGAGTTGGCATCTCTTCTGTTGATGATGGGCTATGCTGTATCTTGTGCATCCATTCTCACAAAACAAACAAACCCTCCACATTTCAACACTTATGGATAAAGAAAGTATAGTGTACTAAGAGTTTACCTTACAGAGGAAGAGACAGATGGGGACCCTTCTAATAGACTGAGTTCTCCAAGAAAGGTTCAGGTATAAGCTGAAGTCATGATAGAAAATTAGCAGCCTACGGGGTGGGGGGCTCTAAACATGCTGTGATGGCCAAGTCAGGGCCTTTAGAATGAGGTAGATTTGGCAGGATTCTGTGGTGATGAACAAAATCCCAGGCTGGGGGTGGGTAGACAACATTGGCAGAAATTTAGGACTCAGTTCCCCTCACTTATTTTTTCTCCCGGGGAAAACACTTAACAGTGTTTTATAACATTTTTGAAGAATAATTTTAGCATTTTTTAACCAGCCTGAAAATCATTAGCTCTGAGTATGCACATCTACATGCCAATTTTATGACCATTGGCTATTAGAGTTTATTCTCGTAAGAGTCAGTTTTACTTCACAGAGTTAAGATTTTTCTTCTGATATAAAAGTCACAAAGTAAGCCTCTCAAAAGTATTCTTTCAGAAGTGATTAGACAGCAGAGGTATAGTTTCTGATGTTTCTATTTTTTCCTAGAGGCCTCTTTGTCTAAACTGAGAGTTAATTGCTCATTGATGGTACTAGTGCTGAAAACACAGATGCTCTAGTCCTTTAAATAACATCTCTTCCAACAGGATAGCCATGTCCTGTGAGTTGTGAGTTCATCCAAATGTAATGTGACTCACACATGGAAGCAATCACTCTCTGCTTTTGGAACCACTTGACAGAACTCTGTCCCTGCACAGAACATAAGCTTCCTCTCTCCTTCCCCCACTTTCACATGATAAGGGGTTACTTTAACACAAAAGGACTATGATTTGTTGAGAACTTGGAAGTGCATCAACTTGTGCTGTATTTGAAAGGGGTAAAATGGGGGGAGGGTTACAACAATAATGATGTAGCCCTTGTCTTGTTTCACAGCTTAAGTGAAGGCAGAAATGAATGGCAACAATCGTCATTGTAAACATAGCTGAACACAATGTCCAACAACAACTTATGAAAGAAAGGATGTTGGTGGATTTCCATATAAATTTGTGCTTTAGGTAGTTAAAGTCAAGACCCTAAAAGTAGTTCCCAAAGTTACCATTATACCTATTGCAAAAATGAAGCAAGAATAGGCCAGTTTTGTTTGGGAAGGACAGAAACACTGTGCATGAAGTGGCTGGACAGATCCTAGATGTTTAATTCTGAAATTGTTTTGAAGACTCATTAGATAAGTGTCTGGTAGAACTTCCATTAAGATGCCACAATGCCAAATTGTTAAATGAGAACATTTTTACATATAAGTTCTAAACATGCTGAAATTTACAAGTACATCCTTGGGAGCAATGTATCACTATTAGCAAATAGGATAAGAATTTTAAAATGAACTAGCACACAAAGCAAGCTGCTGAAAAAATTATAAATTCTTTTGGATACCTATATTATGTAGCTAACTGTTGTGATTAAAAGTAATGTATACATCCACCTAGCTACAGGTTAAACACACACACTCTACAAAACACAAAGGAAGTGCCAACTCTCTTTCTTCAGCAAAGTATTCCTCACAGGCAGCTTCACTTCTCTGACAGGACTGTTACATCTTCCATAGCCTTCTGACTCCAGGGCTCTATTTACTTGTGTGTTATGATGACACTGCCAGGTATTACATTTATTTAATAAGTTTATTAAAAGATTCTATATGTTTAACACAGTATTCAACTGTCTGAAACTAAAAGAAGACAATTTATTTTTAAAATATTATTAAGATGAGGACCAGCAAGATGACTCAGTGAGGAAAAATAGTTGATAGCAAGCCTGCTTATCTGGGTTTGAACCATGAACTCACATGGTAGAAAGAGAACAACAACTCCTACAAGTTGTCCTCTGATCTTGTATGCACCTTGGAGCGCGCGCGCACACACACACACACACACACACACAC
>CAJQZJ010004687.1:12131747-12182452 GCA_907164525.1 Lophiomys imhausi | reverse complement strand
CTCTACAATAAATGTCTGTCAGAGAAACAGGACCAAAAGGCTGAAGAGTGATGCTGGAATGTATGGACAGAAAATGGGAACTGTCCAGGTAGTCACTGGTTTGTCATTTCTTAGTATTGGAAGCTGCAGGCCCTGTACTTCCTATACAATCAGATATATTTATCCTTCTCAGCTCTCTGAGGTGGTTGAAGAATAGACAGCTTGAGTCTCATAGCTAAATTTTGAGTTGTTTAGGAATCAAGAGGGCGTTCTAGATCTAAGAAGATGGTTATAATAGTGATGCAAGTTAGTATGAAAACTAAGTCAGTTATAGAACTTTAAACTCATGGAGATGGTTAGAAGGTAGAAGGTTAAAGTCAGGGGCCAAATATGTATGAACTGGACATTGGGAAGGTACACCGGGCCATTTAACTCTCATAAATGTGGCATATTTAATTCTGCTGTTTTGTATAGAATTTACTGTTATAAGAGAAAGAACCATTTGTTGGAATGAAAAGAGAAGCTGTGGGGGGGGGGAAGAGGGTGGAAGGGTGGGACAAGAAGGGGGAATAGGGAACGGTTTGCAACTGAGATGTAACTTGAAAAAAAAATAAAGTACTTATTAAAAAAAAAAAAAAAGAAAGAAAGAAAGCCGGAGACAATAGCAGGAGCAGAGGTTGTATTCCACGACGAGTAAGATTGGTGTGTAAGGAAGGGAGATGAGCCAGAGGGAGATCAGCTGCAAGAGTGTGCACCACACAGGCCTAAAGTTTGACCCTCCAGCCTGTGGCATAAGGGAAGGAATGACTTCTGAAAGTTGTCCTCTGACTTTCACACCTGCACTATGTGTGCACACCCGCAGACACCCACATCACCCACACTAAAGCAAGGAGATGCTAGAGCTGCAGAACTCAACAGCATACTTGTGTGCACTGGTCAATTGCACACTAATTGCCTCTGAGGAGTAGAAAACCAAAACAGAATGGGGGTGGGGGGAAGCAACCAAGTCAGTAGCACCTAGCTGTTGCTATGTTAGTAAGGGCTGCCTGGGCGTTTTCCTTCCTGAGTTGCTGTAGTTACTGTCCACAGAGTAACACAGCTATGGTCAGCATGGCTGCTTTTCCAGAGGCATCTTCAGGTTATAACCTCTTGGAGCAAAACGCTCATTTGGCCTGCGGAGTCCCTAGCATCCAATCTACAGTCCTGATCAAGGGTCCATATCAGGTTGGGGATATAGCTCAGTGGTACAGTACTTGTGTAGCACACACAAGGTCCTGAGTTCAACCCCGTTCCTGTGGTCACAGGCTGTAGCTTTGTGCCAGCAAGATGGCTCAGTGGGTAAAGATGCCTGCCCCCAAGTCAGATAACCTGAGTCTATTCCCAGGATCCAATGGTGGAACACTGGGGCACTCATGTAACTGTCCCCCTACTACCCCATGCAATAAATAAAGTATTTAAAAAGGCAAAAATAAATAAATAAATAAATAAATACTGTGATAAGTTACATAGTAAATCTCTATTATTTTATGAATGAACTAATAAACATTTTGAATGGATTACTGTTGGTACTAAAAGAAGAACCCCCTGACTTTCTCACATTGTAGGTTGTAGTTCATATAACAGAAACTGTTAGATAACATGCAATTATTCTCTTTCAAGTCAAGAAATACTATTTTCTGAGACTTTCTCATCTCTCTGTTGCTCTCTCATTCTCTGCCTCTTTCACCCTCTCTCCTTTCTCCAAAAACCACATCATACACACACAGACATACACACAAACACACACACACACACACACACCATGGTCATGTAAATACATGGAAAAGAGTGCACTATGTTCACCATAGTGATGAGTTGGCCATAGTTTTTAGCATTTTTCCAAATTTCTAAGACAGCTGCATTTATATTTTTATAAAAATCATATCTTGTAGATACTCATAACTTGTTCTTGAAACAGTGATCTGTTTTTATGGAAGCAAGGAGAATGAGAAAAAATGTAGTTGCATTGTTGTCCCTTCCTAACATGGTATCCAAATAAGGATTCATTTATGATTTATATTCTAGTATCTATTAAGACACCTCTGTCATGCAAGTTCAAAGGCACAGACAACACTGGGAACCATCTTCAGGCCAAGATCTCTGCCTAGAGACATGCAAACTTGAGGTAAGAGCATCTGCTAGCAAAGACACAAGAAAATCAAAGCATTGCAGCCACAAGATTTGGTCTTTGATTTATTGTGTCCCTGACAGGCAAGGCTCTAAGCTTCCATGCTTATCTGGACAATTAGGGCATCTGTGATGAAGTGAAGCTGACAGAAATATGGCCCATGGTAATGCCATGACTATAATAAGAAACCATAAGTCTAGCAGCTGTGTCAGCTGTCATGTGCTTGATATTGCAAAATACAAGCACAATCGCAGACTGTTGGAGGAAAAAATGTAGAGATATGAATGAGGAAAACACACATATCTCTTTGCACTAACTTAAACCTATTGTTAAAGATGTTCTTAATCACAGGAATGTAACACATGCCTCTCTGCCACTTCTCCAAGACAAGTGAATGTCATCACAGTTCAAGGTCATTATATTTATTTTAAGACAATATTTACTTTGTGGGTCAATGTTAGAATAGTTCTGTCATTATTTAAGAATGACATAAGTGCATGAAATACTTCACATATGAACTTACACTCCCAATAACAAACATTGCATAAGAGAACTCATCAAGGCTATAAACATTAAGCTGAATTAGTTTGCTTTATAGCTGAAAATATAAAGTTCATGGAAGCTTTGATTTAGCCCACACATTCCACCCTTTGTTGCTGTGTATTGGATAGGAGGAAAATAACTATAAGGAAATAGCTAATTGTTTTTTACTTGGTTCTCTTGTTTCTCCATTCCCTTTACATGCTTCAGTTTATTAAATATTGATCTTTATGTTATTAATGACTGTATGATAACTTCACAAAAAGCCAAAGCTATACCCTATCTACTTAATTATCTTCAGTATAATTTATCAATTCTTTAAGTCAAGAATTAGTACTTATGATAAAATATGGATTAATCCTAAAATAGAAATTAAGAATATGTAATCAAAAATAAGCTTATACATGACTTAATGGGAAAAGTATACCAATTATACACACGTATAATCTGTGAATTCATTCATTGGTTAGTTATACTATGTTGTATCAAAACCAAACATGCACATTTTTCTCCATAATAATTAGAAGTCTTACTGAATAAGTATGCTTATTCTAGCAGAAAGGTTGCTTAAGGAAGCATATTTCAGTTCTGAAAATTTAATGAAACAAGCAGAATAAGCTTGATGATATGGAGCCATTTTGCTGCATACAGAACTACAAAGAAATCATTAAATATTGTTGTATTCTATAACAAGAAATGTGATTGTATTGAAAACTCAATCTACTCTTCTTGTCCCTCCAATAACAATAATGTTAACATGTTCATACCAAAGATGCACTGAACCATGGCAGAATCTAGACACAAAGTCTGACTCAGAAAAAATGTAAAATGTATTTACTATTTATGTTTTCAGTTAAGCAAAAGGATGGTTTTTAAAATGGATTAAAAATTCTTGTATACAGTGCACTCTCATTTTGGATTCTCAAATTAACCTACCCAATAGCATAGCACTTTCTGCAAATGAAGAGAAAATGGGCTGTTAAAATCTTCTTAAGTCTCCTGTGGTAAGAAAACTATTACAGAATGAGAAGAATGGAGTCTCTGGAGCTTTGCCCTGCCCTTTTGTTCTTCCAAAGGCAGTTAAGATAACACTGAGAACTGTCAAAGCTGAATAAATCATTGAAAATCAGGTTTACACCCTTTGGGCTGTAAAGCTTTCAGGGGGGATAATGCGGCTTTGTCCAACCACGAACATATCAGAAATAATGTGAAACTCCAAAGGACTTGAGCCTGGTTCCTGTCTACAGACAGACAGGCATTTCATAGGAAGGTTTGTCACAGAGAGTTAATACAAGAAGTCCAAATTTCCAAAAATCCCATGTATCCCAGTGCTGTGAATCTGCAGCTTCACACTGTGTTCTTTCCCCAAGTAGGAATCTGAGAAAACAACTGAGTTTACAAGCCCCTTTAAAAATGTGCAGTGTCTTAACTCCAGTCATTGATCAGACATTGATCAGAAAATACGGATTTACATACTATGTGTGGCTTAACAGGACTGGCTTCCAAGTCACTTTTCAAATTGTTTGAATAGTTGAAAAGTCAAATTCTGATAATTATTTTGTAATATTCTGAGAACATTTAACTGTTCTAAAATAAAGGAGAAAATTCACTGATAACAAGATAAGTATAGATATATGTAGAAGATGTTCCTGACATTAGGAATTAAATTAGATAAGTAGAAATCAGCATGTCACATTTATATAGAAAATAGCAAACAACTGCATCAGTTTAAATTTTTTCATGTTCAGTTTGTATGTAGGAATACGTACAAAATATATAAAATGCTTGTCTTAGTGTACTTGCGGTTGCTGTGACAGACAAACACCATGATAAATTCGATTTGGGATGGTATGGTCATGTTTTATTTTATAGCATCAAAAAGAAAAATCTGGGCAAGAACTGAACGCAGAAATCTGGAACAGGATTTTAAGCAGTGGCCAAAGATGAGTGCTGCTTACTGGCTTGTTCTTCATGGCTTATTCAGCTTAATTTTTTATTCATTTTATTTTATTTTATTTATTTTTGTGTTATCTACCCAGGGATGGTACTGCCTAGTGTGGGCAGTACTCAGTATTAATATTGGGCATTCTCACATCAATCATTAATTAAGAAAATGCAGCCATATCCCAGCCTTCAACTCTGGTGGAAGATCCCAGCTCCATAAGTGGTCACACCAGCCACAAGAAATATAAGTCATAAACTTCAGTGGAGGATCCTTACTGGACAAGAGGCCATGCCCAGATGCCAGGACTCCAGCTTCCAACTTGGGTAGAAACCCGCTGCTTGCCCAAAGACCACTCTAACCATCAAAAGCCAGGCCCCCACTGAAATGGACACCCTCTACTCAGCCACAGGTAACTTTGGTCAGGAGATGAAAGAGGAAATAGAAAACAAGGACCAAAACAACCATACAACAAATACAACCTCAGAAATCAGCACCTAGACTTGTAATCACCCCAAATCCAGATGCCTAGAAACCAGGATAAGAAGACAATCAACAACACACACAAGGCAGTATGACCTCAGTTATCCTACTATACCAAGCCCCAAGAAAATGACCTTAAAAACAACTTTATGAAGATAATAGAAGTCCATAAAAAGAAAACAAAAACCCTTTAAAGAAATTGGGAAAAACAACAAAAAATTAGAAAAAAATTAATAAAACCTTTTTTAAGAAAGCCAAGAAAAAGCAAACAGATGAAGGAAATGAATAAAACTTTAAGACCTAAAATGGAAGCAGAAACAATAAAGAAAACACAAACTGAAAAAATATTGGAAATGGAAAAACCTAGGTAAGCTAAGAGGAACTACAGATTCAAGCATCACCAACAGAATACAAGGTATGGGAGAAAGAATCGCAGGCATTGAGGATACAATTGAATAAATAGGTACATTGGTCAAAGAAAATGTTAAACCTAAAAAATTTATGACATGAAGCATCCAAGAAATATGGGGAGATATGATAAGATTCTCTCTCTCTCTCTCTCTCTCTCTCTCTCTCTCTGTGTGTGTGTGTCTAACACCATCACGACCAACAACAAAATAACAGGAATTAATAATCATGGGTCATTGATTTTAACAAAAACAGAAAGTCTACAAACTCATGGAAACTGAACAACTCTCTATAGAATGACTACAGGGTCAAGACAAAAATAAAGAAAGAAACTAAAGTCTCTTTAGAATTCAATGAAAATGATTGTATAATATACTGGAACTTGCAGGACACAAGGAAAGTGGTGTTAACAAGAAAGTTCATAGCACTAAGTGCTTATATAAAGAAATTGGAGAGATTTCATACTAGCAACCTATTGGACAAATGAAACCCCTAGAACAACAGCAACAAAACAAGTTTAACTAAGAGGAGTAGATGGCAGGAAAAAGCAAACATGTGTCCAGAAAGTAGGCGAGGCCACTATAGCCATGTTAGAAAAGCTGAATATATGCCCAGTATATTGTCTGATGCCTTTAATAACTATAAAGGTCCCTGTGTCATTATTCAGAGCAAGGATGGGCATATAAAAGCCATACAATTATGTGTACAGGAAAGCAGGAAGTCAAAGTATCTTTATTTGCATATGATAAGATAATATACATAAGTGACCCCAAAAATTCTACTAGGGAAATCCTATAGCTGATAAATACCTTTAGTGAAGTGGCTGGATACAAGATTAACACACACACGCACAAAAACCAGCAGCCCTCATATAAACAAATGACAATCAGGCTGAGAAAAAAATTAGAGAAGCAATACTCTTCACAATAGCCACGAATAATACAAAATGTCTTGGGGTAACTCTAACCAAACAAATGAAAGACCTGTATGAAAAAAACTTCAAGTCTTTGAAAAAAAAAGAAAACAAAGAAAATATCTGAACATGGAAAGATCTCCTATGCTCATTGGTAGGATTAACAGTAAAAATGGCCATCCTACCAAAAGCAATCTACAGATTCAATTAAATCCCCATCAAAATTCTAAATTATTTTTTTGCAGACCTTAAAAAGACATTACTCAACATCATATGGAAAAACTTAAAACTCAGGATAGCTAAAACTATCTTGTACAATAAAAGAACTTCTAGAGGTATCGTTAGCCCTGATTTCAAGCTATACTGTAAAGCCATAGTAATAAATGTTGCATGGTATTGGCATGCCTATGAAAATGTCCAAGATCAAAAATACAATTGACAGCTTATGATGGTGAAGATGTGGAGCAAGGGTAACATTCCTTCATTGCTGGTGGGAGTAAAAATTTGTACATCTACCTTGTAAATCAATATGGCAGATCTTCAGTAATTAGGAGTCAGACTACCTCAAGACCCAGCTATATACCATTCTTTGGCATATATCAAAAGGATGCTCCATCCAACCAAAAGGACAATTGCTCAACTATGGCATAGTGGATTTATTGATAATAGCCAGAAACTGCAAACAACTTAGATCTCCCTCAAGCAAAGATTGGATAA
Organism: Lophiomys imhausi; assembly: GCA_907164525.1. Taxonomy (NCBI): domain Eukaryota; kingdom Metazoa; phylum Chordata; class Mammalia; order Rodentia; family Muridae; genus Lophiomys; species Lophiomys imhausi. The sequence goes on along the minus strand of CAJQZJ010004687.1, from coordinate 12,175,303 downwards.
AGAATATGAAGTATAATTTCATAATGGAGTCTTACATCATGAAATTCACAAGTAAATGGATGTAACTAGTAAAACGTCATTCTGAGTAAGTTAACCCATACCCAGAAAGAAAAACATGGTATCTTCACTTACTTGTAAGTGGTCATTGGCTGTTAAATATCATGATGCAATCCACATATCTAGAGAAGCTAAGTAACAAGAAAGGCTCAAGGTGGAACAAATGGATCTCCCTGGGAAATGGAAAAGAGCAGATTTTGTGGGTGGACTGAGGGCAGGTGGGGATGAGAATGAGAGATCAGCCTGGGGATAGGTGCAGGGAGAGATTACTTGAAGAGACAAGTGGAATTGAAATACATTTTGGGGAGCAATGTGGAAACCCACTATAATGGAAACTTCCAGAAATCTATAAGAGTGATGCTAGGGAAGACTCCTAGTAATGGTGAGTACAGAACCTGAACCAGTCCTCTTCTGTAAACAGGCAAAGCTTCCAGCAGTGCTACTGGGACACCAACATAGCCACAAAGATATTTGACCTACACTCTGTCTTACCTGAGAGATGTGCTGGGATAATGGTGGTATAGAACCTGTGGGAGTGGCCAACCAGTGGTTCAATTTGTGACCCATACATTGAGAGGGAGCCCATGCCTGACACTTCCTTGATATCCAAAAACTACAGGCCAGTCATCCCAGAGATCTAGAATAGAACTAAACACTACTAGAATAAAAAATTCAAGGAAATTATTACTAATTATATTTTCATATACTCATAAATTGGTGCCTAGCCCAACTGTCATTAGAAAGGTGGTATCTAGAAACTGGTGGAAGCTTATGAAAAGACCTACAGCCAAACACTAGGCAGAGCCAGCAGAACCCCACAAAAGAAGGAGAAAAATGATTGTAGGAACCAGAGAGGTGGAGAACATCACGAAAACACAGCCCACAGAATCAACTAAGCTAAGCTCATATGAGCTCACAGAACCTGAACTGATGAACCTCTGCATGTACATTATTGTTGAGTAGATTGGTGTTGATGTGGGACTTCCAAAAATGGGAGTCAGGGTATGGGGTCTGTGATTCTTTTGCCTTAGCTTGGGAACATTTTCTTCCTACTAGGTTGCCAAATACACCAATGATGTGAGAGTTTGTGGCCAGTGTTTCTATATCTTGTCAGAACATGTTTGGTGGATATCTCAGGGAGGTCTGCTCACCTCCACTCTTAAAAAAAACAGAAGAGGAGTGGATCTGGGGAAAAGAAGAGGTGAGGGGAGAGACTGGATAGAATGGAGGAAGGAGAATCATGGAAAGTGCAGTAGGGATGTAATGTGTGAGAGAAGAATTAAAAACAACAAAAACACAAACAGTAAAAAAATAATTTCAGGACTTGGGAGGCAAGAGGGTATAAAATTACAAGAAAATAATATTATTTTCTGAATAAGGTTGAAGAGACAGAGATAATGTTTGCTCATATAGCTGAAATTGAGAAAAAATAAAATCACATGTACCTGAAAAAAATTTAGAAAATACATTGCAGATTTGCTTATAGACCAATATTATGGAGGTATTTTCTTAATTACATTCTCACTTACCAAGAGCCTAAATTATGTCAAGTTGACAACTATCCAGCTCATTAATATTTGTCTAATATTGCATGTATATATTTGATAATTCATAAATACAAATACATATATATTTAATTACTCATAGTATTTAATATACTCATGAGCCATTTGTTTTATAAATCACCATTTTTTTTACTTAGTTACTTTTCTCCTGGAATCCCAAAATTTTTTCAATTGTATTATAATAATTCTTAACAAAATGACAACTTTTGGTAAAATAAAATACAATAAATATAATCTACTTTCTTCTCTGTGAGGGTGAGAGGAAGAAAGGGGAAGAGAGAGAAAAAGAAAGAGACAATATTTTTGTCCTTCAGGCAGGGTAACTGTCTTAATAAAGGTTATTAATATATTTACATTTTCCAAAATTTTCTGGAATTAAAAGTGTTTCCACATCAAAAGTATCATACAACATGATCAAGTAGGCTTCATCCCAGGAATTCAGGGGTGGTTCAACATACGAAAATCTATCAATGTAATTAACCATATAAACAAGATGAAAGAAAAAAACACATGATAATCTCGCTAGATGCAGAAAAAGCATTTGACAAAATCCAACACCCCTTCATGCTAAAAGTTCTGGAGAGAACGGGCATACTAGGACTGTACCTAGAAATTATAAAGGCAATATACAGCAAGCCAGTGGCCAACATCAAATTAAATACAGAGAAACTTGAAGCATTTCTTCTAAACTCAGGGACAAGACAAGGATGCCCACTTTCACCATATCTCTTCCATATAGTACTTGAAGTTCTTGCTAGAGCAATAAGAAAACTAAAAGAGATCAAGGGGATAGAAATTGGAAACGAAGAAGTCAAATTATCCCTATTTGCAAATGATATGATACATAAGGGACCCCAAAAATTCCACCAGAGAACTCTTACAGCTGATAAACACCTTCAACAAGGTGGCTGGACACAAAATTAATTCAAAAAAATCGGAAGCCCTTCTATATACAACAAACAAATGGGCTGAGAAAGAAATAAGGGAAACAACCCCCTTCACAATAGCCACAAACAATATGAAATATCTGGGTGTAACTCTAACCAAGCATGTAAAGGACCTGTACAACAAGAACTTCAAGCCCTTGAAGAAAGAAATTGAAGAGGCCTTTAGAAGATGGAAAGATCTCCCATGCTCATAGATAGGTAGGATCAACATAATAAAAATGGCCATCCTACCAAAAGCAATATATAGATTCAATGCAATTCCTATCAAAATACCAACACAATTCTTTATAGACCTGGAAAATGCTATTCTCAATTTCATATGGAACAACAAAAAACACAGAATAGCTAAATCAATCCTGTACAATAAAAAAAAAAATCTGGAGGTTCACCATCCCACATTTCAAGCTGTACTACAGAGCAATAGCAGTAAAAACAGCATGGTACTGATATAGAAACAGACCAGTAGATCAATGGAATTGAATTGAAGACCCAGAAATGGACTCACACACCTATGGCCACCCAATTTTTGACAAAGAAGCTAAAACCACACAATGGAAAAATGACAGCATCTTCAACAAATGGTGCTGATCCAACTGGATGTCCACTTGTAAAAGAATGAAATTAGACCCATACTTATCACCTTGTAGAAAACTTAAGTCCAAGTGGATCAAGGACCTTAACATAAGGCCGGCCACACTAAATCTACTAGAAGAAAAAGTGGGAAAAACCCTTGAACTTATTGGCACAGGTGAAAACTTCCTGAACAGAACACCAACAGCTCAGGACCTGAGTGAGACCAACAATCAATAAATGGGACCTCATGAAACTGAAAAGCTTCTGTAAGGCAAAAGACACTGTCATTCGAACAAAAGCGTAGCCTACAGACTGGGAGAAAAATCTTCACCAACTCCACATCTGACAGAGGGCTAATATCCAAAATCTACAAAGAACTCAAGAAACTAAATGCCAAGAAACCAAACAACCCAATCAAAAAATGGGGGACAGAGCTAAATAGAGAATTCACAAAGGAGGAATCCCTAATGGCCGAGAGACACTTGAAGAAATGCTCAACATCCTTAATCATCAGAGAAATGCAACTCAAGACGACTCTGAGATTCCATCCCACATCTGTCAGAATGGCCAAGATCAAAAGCTCAAATGACAGCACATGCTGGTAATGGGGTGGAGAAAGGGGAACCCTACTCCATTGCTGGTGGGAGTGCAGGCTTGTGCAACCACTATGGAGGTCAGTATGGCGATATCTTAGAAATCTTGGAATAGCTTTGCCTCAGGACCCAGCCATACCACTTCTGGGTATATACCCAAATGACTCCTCACCGAATCATAAGGAAATTTCCTCATCTGTGTTCATAGCAGCCTTATTTGTAATAGCTAGAAACTGGAAACAGCCCAGATGTCCCTCAACTGAAGAATGGATTAAAAAACTATGGTACATCTACACAATGGAATATTACTCAGCTACCAGAAACAATGAAATCATGCAATTTGCAGCCAAATGGATGGAACAAGAGAAGCTCATCCTGAGTGAGCTAACCCAAACTCAGAAGGATGCACATGGCATCTATTCACTTATAGTAGGATTTTAGCTATATAGTACAGGATATCTATACTACAACCAACGCACCAAAGGGAACATGGACATAGACTTTTTATTTAATTTTTATTTATTTTTGTTTGTGTGTTTTTTAATTTCTCACCCTGGCAATGAGATACTTTTCACTGGTAGTACTGCCTTGTAGGCCCCCAGTGTATGAGGAGGCTCTTGGCCCTCATATGACTTCTGAACTGGGGTGGGGGATTGTTATGTAGGGACATTCCACTCCAGAGGTGTGGGATGGAATGGTTAGGGTGTAAAGGGTGGGAGGGTGGGGCTGGGAAAGGGGGAAAGAGAACAATATGATGTAGATGTAACCTGAAGCAACAAATAAATGAATTTATTTATTAAAAAAAAAGAAATATTTCCACTATCTACCTGGATTCTTATACAGATAAAACAAATTTATGGTAAGATTCAAGTCAACTATATGTTTTCTATGCAAAAGCAAATACAGTAAGGTTTTTATTTTATTTTATTTTACTTAACAGCTATGTAAATTTTAATAATACATTAAAACAATCAAATAGAGAACAGCTGTGGTTGCTCACATCTTTAATCTCAACATTCAGGAGGCAAAGGCAGGTGGATCTCTGTGAGTTTGAAGTCAGCCTGGTCTACAAAGTGAGTCCAAGACAGCCAGGGCTATTGCACAGAGAAACACTGTCTCAAAAAATAATCAATTTGAAGCCAAATGGATGGAAATAAAGAAGCTCATCCTGAGTGAGCTAACCCAGACTCAGAATGATGCACATTTATAGTCAGATTTTAGCCATATAGTACAGGATAACTATACTGCAACCAATGCACCAAAGGGAATATGAACATAGACTTTTTTCCTGTCAATGAGACACTTTGCCCTAGTGGTGCTGCCTTGTAGGCCCCCAGTGTATGAGGAGGCTCTTGACCCTCATATGACTGTTGAACTGGGGCAGGGGACTATTATGTAGGGACACTCCAGAGGAGTGGGATGGAAGGGATAGGGGATAAAGGGTGGGAAGTTCGGACTGGGAGGGGGTGGAAAGAGGACACTATGATGGAGTTGTAACCTGAAGTAATAAATAAATATTAAAACAAAACAAAACAACCCCCCCCAAAACCAAAAACCAAACAACCCAACAATCCAATAGAAACTTTTATAGAATAGAAATAATAATATTTGATTGTAGAGTTATAAGCCTAAATTACTTTGCTCACATTTAAAAGTATGAAATAAAGTAGATTGGACACAGTTTCATTTTACTGGAGTTTGGATATTAAATGATAGAAAACTAATTTCACAAGCATATTTTATGCTTATACTGAGATTTGGTTGTTCAATGATCCAATGCATTAGAATATGTGCTTGCAAATAACCCTGTGTCTAATTGATGGGGCATCTCTATCACATACTTAAAACCAAAGCTTCTATATCAAACTTTTCATCCTTTTACTCAATTGCATGAAAATATCTTTGAGCAAAAACATTGAAATATATGCCTTGAAATGTTATGTTGATGATCTAGTGTTTAATAAAGAAACATGTAGAAAGATGTTTTATTTTTTAAAGCTAAATATTAAGGATAAGTTTCATGTTTTGAATTATGGGGCTCAATTTCAGAAAATTAAGAAATCACTTCACAGTAATATGTATTTAAGCTGAAACTGATAATCATCTCCTCATTTTACTTAATGCAGAGTGTATATTCACATGGAAAATTAGCTGATTTAGCTGACCCATGCTCAGATTATGGATCAATGCACCAAATGTATCTATGTATTTCTCCACACTCATATACCAGTGAACCATAAAATTAGAATCTCTTCTTTAAAGAAGGCATTGGTTCCTTGATTTTCTTCACAGTTCTCTTTCAATTTAACTATTTCTCTCCTTTCTTCAAAATGAAACAAATGGAGATAGTGAAGAATGTAAATGCCTTTTGAAGAAATGTTACAAATAGACCCATAAAATCAATTGTAAACAAGAAAAACCAATGTGCAAAGTACAGTCAATTACCCATTACTGCAGGAGAAACCCAGTGATCAAGCTCAACTGACTTCATCCTACTGTGCATCCTAAAAATACCTCAAAGAGATAAGGGAACATGGTATTTCACTGCTAATAAAATTAACTGGTTGTTTTGGTACCACTTGAATAAAATACTCCACGCATTATTTTGAAATGCTAATTTTATATTTATTTTTCAGATAAGTTCTGTCTGATTTTGTACTTTCCATTCTACTTCACTAATTATTGTCTATCTTTTTGATGTCACTATCACACTATTATAATTATTAAAGCTTTATAATATTTAGGAGTTTCAAATGCTTATTAAGTAAATTTAGGAAAACAGCCACACCTTCATAATGAGTTTCTAACAAAGGTAAAAAACAGATAAAATGTTTTTATATAAGTGTTTGGTTTCAAATACTCTTTTAAGACGATTTTCTTTCTTTGTTTTGTTTTGACAGCTCTTTGAATATATGTCATAAATATTGATTTTTTTTGTCTCTATACAAAGTTCCAAAACACCTTCAGAAGTTTATTTTTAATAAAATATTCAGTATTTAAGTAAGGTATAGAACTTTAAACTCATGGAGATAGATAGATAGTAGAATATTAATATTAGTTGCCAAATATGTATGGACTTGGCATTGGGAATCTATGTTATACCTTATAATTTTCATAATTGTGGCCTAATTATTCAAAGAAAAGAATAATGAGTTCTGGGAGAAGGGGGAGAGGGTGGGAGGATGGGACCGAGAGGGGTTGAGGGAGGGGACTGTGGTGGAGATATAACTTGAAGTAATAAATAAATATTTAAAATTATTCAGTATTCATGGAGGGTTACAAACATACTATAAGTTCATAATGTTAATAGTTGAATTTAAGATTCTAATATTATATATTTGTGCATTGCTTTTATCTTAAAGGATAATTATTAGATACCTCTGTATAAAAATGGACTATATACTCCTATGTACGTAGATTTATTTGTCATTCTTATGTCTCCTGATTAATTTTACTATAACCCTCATATTTTATTTCCACATGTATGTTTCCCAATTCTATTGGCCAAGTTGTTACTTTATTTCTGGTAACTCCTTACTCAGTTTTACTATTCTCTATGAAAAAAGATTAAAAAATGGGGAAGAAAAAAGAAAATTTAAAATATGCTATTCCTGAAAAATAATATTTGATTTAAAATAAAAAGACATCTCTTATACTTAGAATATTCCTACAGTCTTTCAGGATAAGCTAACAGAGAAGAGATTTTAAGAGTAACAATCAAAGGCTTGAGTTGACTACATTGAAGAATTGCCCTCCGTGAAGACTTTCCCCAGTGGCAGAGAACAATTGAAAAGTCTTAGTTATCTATGCTGTCATGACACTATTGCAATGATCCTTATTTAATATAAAAACAGTTCTATTTCTCCTATTATGATTTTCAACTATTTCATTATTTAGGGTTTTAGTAAATTTATGAATCATTGTTTTATAATTCATATCATCATATTTGTTCAGGATTTTCTTGGGATTGTTTTGCAATTGAATTATAAGAAATCTTAATGAATTACAACTTGTGGGTAAAATACTGCAACTATACTTCTTTGCTTTTTATACTGCAACTGCAGTTCTTTTTTATTATTATTATTGTTTAAAAGCTAGCATACGTGTGTGTGTGTGTGTGTGTGTGTGTGTGTGTGTATGTGTTTGTGTGTGAATGTGTGTGTGTGAGTGTTACCATCTCTATGACAGCTGCTGCTCTTCTTTCTGCTGGATGTGAGATCACTTCCAGCCATGAGTTGACACTGATTGTTAGGATATCTACCTGAGCAGGGTAGCAATAGTATGGCTGTACATGCTGGCCAGGCTTTTGAAAAGGTTCTAAGCTAAATAAATGTCTATTCTTATCATACCAGCTCTCTGCTTAGGCTCCTGTTTTCTGATTTCCAATTCTGCCCACTATTTGTTTACCATCACAGTGCTTTTCCTTCAAAATCATGAAACCAGCACTTACCCATCCCCACCTGTCCTTACTTAAAATAAGCCTTATACATTTTCAATGTTTTATGTATAATGCCTTTTTCCCCAAATCACGACTTGAATGCATTTTCTCTCTCTCTCTCTCTCTCTCCTCTTTCTCTTTCCACTTTCCACCCCCTCTACCATCCTCCTTTCCCACTCTCCCCTATCTCCTGTCTACTATCTATTTATCTGAGAAATACACACACACACACACACACACACACACACACACAGAGAGAGAGAGAGAGAGAGAGAGAGAGAGAGAGAGAGAGAGAGAGAGAACATGTACCATGAGAGGAGCAGGTTGATATGGCCAGAAACAGGTTTGGGATCCCTTGGATCTGGAGTTACAGGTATATGTAAGTTGCCTGAACAATACCTGTTTATGACTGCTGATCCATCTTCCTAGCACTAGCTGATTCAACATTAAAATCAATTATAATGACTAAACAAAGCAATTAAAATTAAAATTTGAACACAGACTTTGGCACAAAGCAATAATTGAAAGGTGTTGGTTAATTTATTAGTGACTTTTGAAGGATTGATAGGTTTTGATATAAATACTATTAAATGCATCTAATACTTAATATCTTATATTTTATTTTATTTTTTCAAAGAAATAGTAAAGCTAAGCTACTGTGATGGGGTAAAACAATGCAGACATCCTCCATCATCTATTCTTGCTGAGGCTATTTCATGTTTAATTAAAATCTAATGTGTTTCATGGAGAGTCGCATGGAAAACTACCCAACTCAATTCTAGGAATCCAAAGTTGGGATATCCTATCTAACTTACCTTATCCTTTGTTAAAAGTACTTGTTTGTGCGGAACCCTCGGGCTATCTGCTTGTCTTAGCTTCATTTGAAACTGCTTGCTTCAAGCTGCTTACTCTATGAATCACAGCTGTGCCCTTGCAGATGTTGAGCAAGATGGCTGAACAGATGTCTCTACTATTAAAACCCTCATGTTTCCTAGGTCCTTGAACACTTGGGTGCAGTCCTAGCTGGCTGAAATAAAGACTTTCAATTGGCTATGCATTGTCTGATTGTTCATCTCAGATGAGTTCCTATACAATACCCACCTCTTTTCATAGCTGCAGACAAGCTGAGTGGAAAGATGAGATACCAGGCATGGATTAGTAGTTACTCTACAAATTTTGATGATCTCTAAGTTCATTTCTGCAACTTTGCAGCAGTATCTCTTTGTGGCTCACATGCTTTCTCTCTGGTGCTCACAGAAATTCAATAAACCAGCGCCAAACTCAAGGCTACTGGCACTTGGTGGTTGTCTTTATTTCCCAGCTTAATATACTTCATTGGGTTGCAATCTACCATGATGATCAAACTTGAACACTCTACAACAGTAATTCCTCGTAGGTATATAGTCTTCCTTACTTGGCTGCCTATGTCTAATGAAGTGTAATAAAATGTTTGCAACAGTCTATGAAGAGGTATGTATTTATAGCAGCAGAACTTGTGTACTAGAGACTAAGTGTTGGGCAACTTTTTCTCTATCCCAAAGTTACTTGATAGATATGCAGCTTGGGAGGCAGCAATAAAATACTTGGCTTACAGTGCAGCAACTATTCATTCTGATTTTTCCTTGCAGTACTATTCCTGGGCTGACTTTCATGAGTGCATTCATTATGACCTATTTACAGCCTCTTGACTTAATACAGTTTCAGTTAATTAGATTATCTCCTACACATGAAACTTTTAGCAAATAAGAGACAGTCAATATAGTTAATCATTTTGGGTGTTAGTAATAGTTTTCAAATAACATAACCTTCAGGAAAATCTGCAAGTGTATGACACTGGTCTCAAAACACTGGAAATGTACATTGTTGTATACTTTCCCTTGACTTCAGCAAATGTCATGCACAGCCATTCATTTCCTTAATGCGCATGTAACAAAAATGAATACAGGACCCAAGAGAGCAATCTATTTAGGCTTGCACAAATATGCCACCGCAGTAGTTGGATAAGAGGTAATTAGAGTGTAAGAAATCTAATTAGGATAGTAAACACACACACAGTCACACAGATTTATAGACACACAGACACAGTGAAGGCACATGTTATCTTAAGCAATCCATTAGTGAAATATTGTTTTAAATGACATCTTATATGATATACTTTGCTGAGTCAGAGTCATAAAATTATTAACAAGTAGGAGCTTAATAATGCTCTGAGCTTGTGCTAATTGAATTCCTTAAGGTATCAAGTCAGACCATATGTCAGTCTGCTTAACTCCCAAACATGAGTTGCCCCTATCACCATTTCAATGGTGAGAAGACAGAAGGCATACAAATGTCATCCATCAGAAAGCATCATTTGAGGTCCATCTTCTTAGTGCTGGACTTTGTAAATGAAAGGCCTCATGATAACAATGACATCATCAAATGGAAAATATTCCTTGGTAACACTCATTGCAGGGGAGATAGACACTTTATTTCTTGTAACTGCCTAGAAATCAGTTTGTTCACAACTGATTCAAATGATTCTTCCTGTGATACTTTTCAGGTATGGTTTATAGACTCACAGGTGCTGGGCATGGCTCCAGAGGATTTGACACAGAACTGGTGAAGTAAGAGCATGTTCAAAGCCAGGAAATCTCAAAATTGGGATTTCAAACCCCATCCTGAGAATGGACGGTGTGGAACAAGCTCTCTCCCTGCTTTTGTCTACCTCAGAAGCACTTGGACACAGTCCCCAAGTGGGCTACCTTCCTTGTAGCCCACCCCAGTGTGCCGGTTTTTCACCAGGGCAACTCTGGGAAAATGACAGCCCCCTGGAACCTCCCAGGACCCCAGGAGCAGTTGGAGTGACGCCACTCTCCAGGGGCTCACATGTCCTGGGAGAGAACAGGCATCCCCAGCTGCATACACTCTTTTCTCTCAAGGTCCCATCTTGCAAACCAGAGAAAATCTGTGGAGTCGCTGAAGTTTCTCTATCTATTCTGTAAGTTTCTCAAACACAATAACTCCTGAATGAAAAGTTTTCAAACTTTCACATTCTATGGCATTTTTTACTCTTAGTGACTTTTACAACAGTGGACCTGGGCCAAAAAGAATGTATGAGCCCCATTGTGGAGGGCTTTAAAATACATATGCCTCAACAACAATAAATATCTATGTTCTAAGAGCTGGGTAACTTTATGATTAAAAGACCAATGAAGTATTTAATTGAAAATAAAAATTATTTTCATTTCATTCTTAATTATCACAGTGGCTTACTAATGAGATAAATGTACTTGCTAGACCTGGTACACACGTTGAAATAAAATATTATACCTCTCTTCCCTCTTTGCCTGGTCTCAACTGATGGCTATAATCAATATACTACTAGCTAGCACAGCAATGGCACAGAGCTAAGATTTATGAGAATATGACACCATGGTCAGAAAGGTCCAGCAATCAGTATGTCATCTGTGAACAGCCTCAAGAAAACTATGTACAGTCTACAGGTATGTTATGGAGTGGCACACAATGTCCAGCCTCAGGATGTGTCACAGAGAGAAATAATGTCCACCTACAGGCTGTGCTACAAAATGACACAATGTCTACCCACAGGCTGTGCTGCACACAGAAACAATGAACAGCTTCAGGATGTGCTACAGAGATACTCAGTCTATAGGCATTTCCACTACCCTGACCCAATTATCATCTGCACCCTAATATAAGTGGGGTTTTTCCAGTATTCTCCCAAGTCCAGGTGTTTCCTGCATCAAGAACAGCTCCAAAGCAGTCACCAACAAGTATTCCAGCTCAGCTCACAGACTGTTTCAGCAAGGCCTGTGCTTTTCTAGCCACAGGTGTCACCATGGATCCTGAACAGCAGTGAAACAGCCAGCTCTCCTTTGCCAGCATCCTAATTTCTTAGGGTCCCCAAAGATGTCATTGTCCCCGAAGTCAGGAGAAAGCCTAAAAATCACAATGACCACACTCCTGTCTGATCACCTTCCTAGTTTCTCATTTTTTAAAATTAAACAAGAATGCAGGAATTCATTTCCATTAACCTAACTTCTGGGGTCCTTCAAGGTCCTAATTGCTTACATCATAACCTGCTGATAGGAATAAAAGCCCCTGCCTAGGTCTCTCAGTTTCTATCCAGTTCTTTCTGTCCTCCTTCTTTATGTTCCAGCTTTGCCCCATGACTCTACCCCTGTGCCCTTAAGTACCTTCCCCCTTCCCTTAATAAACCTTTAGACCAGACTTGTTGTGTGGTGCGATTCTTCAAGGAGTATACCTTGGCATGGGCCTGCCATGGTATGCCACCCTGTCATACTGTTGTACAACAGAGAAAATGGCCAGTCTCAGCCATTGCAGAGAGACATTTATCCCAGTTTTCAGCTGTGCCCCTGATTGTGTTTGGGAATCCAAAGGCCTTAAATATTTGTATATTCTTTGTATCTTATCATGAAAAGACCAAGGCATTTTACTGTCACCAGCAGAAGTTTTGATGTTAGAGCATAAATGAAGGGTCACTAGATGTGATGGTTTGAAAGGGAAATGTCTCCTATGGACTCCTGTGTTTGAGCACTTGGTTCCCAGTTGGTGATATTGTTGGGGGAGGTTGTGGAATCTTTAGGAGGTGGGACTGTGTTGGATGATATCAGTCACTGGGGAAGGGGTTGAGGATTTATGGTCTCACTTCTCCCTCCTGTTTTTCTCAATCTCTGCTGCCTGTGTGCAGATGAAAAAGATTCAGCTAGCTTTCTGCTCTTGCTGCCATGCCTTCCCTGCCATTATGAACTCATTCTATTGCAACTGCAAGTTAAAATAAACACTTTTTTCTTTACATTGCTTTCAATCGTGATATTTACTGCAACAGAAAAGTAACTATATTGTGTTTGTGTGTATATATATACATATATAGATAGATAGATATAGATATATAAAGATATATATAAAATCTTTCTTCAAAAATAAAAAAAAGAAAACAGCTAGACAAAAGCCATCTTTCCCAGTAACACACAGTACAATACTATACAGTGCAATAACACCACACAGTGCAATAACACTCCAGTGCAATATATAGGACAATAACACATAGTGCAATATCAGCACACAGTACCGTACTCAGTGAAGTAACACACACTGCAATAAAACTCACTACAAGAACACACCGTGGAATAATAGTGAAATAACAACCTTGAGCACAGTGCTGCTGTGGAATGGCTTCTTTCCCTTTTTAATTGCTACATGACAATGGTATGGGAGAGGGGAATTATATAGAAGGTAATACTATATGTTCTTATTCTCTGTAGGGAGGACACAGAATGAATAGAAAATAGAGCTGGATGGAAAGTGCAGTTAGCTGTGACCTATACTGATGCCTTATGCCTCTTTGCTTCTTACGAAATTACTGTATGGCCCAGGATCCAGAATTGTGCCTTATCCAGAACACATAAGTAGGTTGTGCCAAACCAAGTAAGAACTTGGGTTTTATAACACTTTCCAATTAATGAATTCGTCCACAATTCAAGGTGAATATTTTTGAGTTTTTGGTAGGGGAGAAGGTAAGAATTGCTGAGAAGAACTAGGATGCTAACTAGCATGGATTTGAAAAGGGTGACAGGTACTGATGACACTGAAGAAGCCTGAAGGCAAGTATGTGCTTTAGTATGCTAAAAGTCACCATAGTTGGCTAATTGTTCCTTCTGCCTTTTGGAATGTGGAGAAATGGAGTTTCCTTTCACCTGGACAAGATCTTCTATTGATGAGAAGACATGTTCATATCAGGAGTCAAATGTGTGCTCTGTGACCCTACGATATGCTTGCATCTGTCTGGAATGGGTACAGAACCACTGGTTTCCAAGACGTATTTACCAACAATGTGTTCACTGAATCTTTTCTGTAGGGCTTTTGTATATTGACTAATCTGTGCTGCTTTATTCTGATAGCTATATCTATTTCCTAGATTTTCTAATTAATTTGACTAGAAAATATAGCACGATGTCAAACTCTATAACTTGCAGAGAAAATGTGGCCTATCCCTGACCATAACAAAATCCTCCTAGCAACATACTACTGACTAGTATAAGTTATTGAGCAAAAGTTAAGCATGGTAGCACATGCTCATATTCTTAGCAGTCTTGACCTAAAATTTCAAGGCCATACTGTAGAAGCCATACAGGGAAACATAAAACCCTATTTGAACTTTAGTCAAATAAATAAACAAATATATATATATATATATATGTGTGTGTGTGTGTGTATATATATAATATATATATGTGTATATATATATATATATATATATATATTCTTTCCAGGCCCCCTTTCCCCTTTTCGTGAAGATGTAACTTCAGTTACAGTAGAAACACCAGGACTAAAGAAGACATTATGAGCAGCTGAGCCTTGACACCATGTGTCAAGGTCAGAATACCTGAAGAGGGGTCAAGAAGCCATTGGTGAAGGTACATCCTGTAAAGATCACAGAATATTAGACCTGAAAGGTAGCATTCAAGGACAAGAGCAGGTATGAACTGTATTTGCTGGAGCTTGTGAAATGAACTATGTGTGCTGTGGATGGCAGAGCTGTAGAAGTGGAGCTATCCTTTGGCTCTTTGGAGCCAGGAGGATTGGAAAAATGTTCAGACAACAAAGCCTGAACTTTGTATGCTATTGAATGTTAGTATTTGCTTAAGACTATATCCTGGATCTTTCTTCTTAGAGTAAAGAAGCATGTAACATTTTTTAATTTTATGGGGGGCCGTAGTTAAGAGACTGGATTTTTTTAGAGAGACTTTGGATTATTGTAGAATATTTTAGAGACTAAACTTTTAAATGTTACAGTCTTTAAATACTGTACTAAATGTGTTTTATATTATATTGATACTAATATGTGAGTTTGGAGACAAACAAGAAAGGATAAGCGATAATTTAATAGTCATGCATTGGTGTGTCAAGTTGACCAGGAGTCAATTAAGTCAATTATCCTTGTTTTTCTCCTCCTCCTCCTCCTCCTCCTCCTCCTCCTCCTCCTCCTCCTCCTTCTTCCTTCTCCTCCTCATCATCCTCCTCCTCTTCCTCTTATTCTTATTCTTGTTCTTTTTATGGCAGCTTGATACAAACTAGATGTATATGGGAAGAGAAACCTCAACTGAACAAATGACTCCATTAGATTGCCTGTAAGAAACTCTGCAAGAATTTTTTCATTAATGACTGATGTAAGAGGATACAGGCATGAGAACAGTTTTATACCTTAGCATCTGGTCCTGGGCTAAATAAGAAACCAAAATGAGCAAGCCATAGAGAGCAAGCCCATAAGGACCTGCTGTGTGGTTTCTGCTTCAGTTCCTTCCTCCAGGTTCCTGTCCTGAGTTCCTTCCCTGACTTCTCTCACTGACGGAGTGTGACCTGGGGATTATAAAATGACATAAAACTTTCCCAAGTTGCTTTTGGACAGGGTGTTTATTACGCCAATATAAATCAAGTTAAGAAGTTTATGACCAAACACACATAACTTATTTTTCAGTATGAATATGTCTAAAGCAACTTAATTTTTTAAAATATTGATTTATTACTTCAGGTTACATTTCCATCACAATGTCCTCTTTCCGCCCCTCCCAGTCCTACCCTCCCACCCTCTACTCCCTCTCCCTTCCATCCCACTCCTCTGGAGTGGAGTGTCCCTACATAACAGTCCCCCACTCCAGTTCAGCAGTCATATGAGGGCCAAGATCATCTTCATACACTGGAGGCCTACAAGGCAGCACCAGTAGGGCAAAGTGTCTCACTGCCAGGAAAAAGAGTCTATATCCATGTTCCCTTTGGTGCATTGGTTGTAGTATAGTTATCCTGTGCTATATGGCTAAAATCTCATTATAAGTAAATAGATGCCATGTGCATCCTTCTGAGTCTGGGTTAGCTCATTCAGAAGGAGCTTCTTTAGTTCCATCCATGTGGCTGGATACAAAATTAATTTAAAAAATCAGAAGCTCTTCTTTATCCTACAAATAAATGGGCTGAGAAAGAAATTAGGGAAACAACACCCTTCAAAATAGCCACAAACAATATAAAATACCTGGGGGTAACTCAAACCAAGCAAGTGAAAGGCCTGTATGACAAGAACTTCACGTCCTTGAAAAAAGAAATTGAAGAGGACATCAGAAAATGGAAATTTCTCCCAGGCTTATGGATAGGTAGGATCAACATAATAAAAATTACCATCCTGCCAAAAGTAATACACATGTACAATGCAATTCCTATAAAAATGCCACCACAATTCTTTATAGACCTAGAAAAAAGCAATTCTCAACTTCATATGGAATAACAAGAAACCCAGAAGAGCTAAATCAATCCTGTACAATTAAAAAAAAAAAACATCTGGAGGTATCACCATCCCTGATTTCAAGCTGTACTACAGAGCAATAGTAAAAACAACAAAAAACAAAAACAAAACAAAACAAAAAAACACCCCAGCATGGTAATGGTATCGAAACAGAGCAGTGGATCAATGATATCGAATTGAAGACCCAGAAATGAACCCACACACCTATGATCACTTAATTTTTGACAAAAGAGCCAAAACCGTACAATGGAAAAAGGACAGCATCTTCAACAAATGGTGCTGGTCCAACTGGATGTCGACATGTAAAAGAATGAAATTATACCCATACATATCACCTTGTACAAAACTTAAGTCCAAGTGGATCAAAGACCTTAACATAAGGCCAGAAAGACTAAATCTATTAGAAGACAAAGTGGGGAAAACCCTCGAACTCATGGGCACAGGTGACAACTTCCTGATCTAAGCTCAGGATCTAAGACCAACAATCAATAA
Organism: Lophiomys imhausi; assembly: GCA_907164525.1. Classification (NCBI taxonomy): domain Eukaryota; kingdom Metazoa; phylum Chordata; class Mammalia; order Rodentia; family Muridae; genus Lophiomys; species Lophiomys imhausi. Next base: position 12,158,321 of record CAJQZJ010004687.1, on the reverse strand, counting down.
ATGGGACCTCATGAAACTGAAAAGATTCTGTAAGGTAAAAGACACTGTCATTTAAACAAAATGGCAATCTACAGATTGGGAAAAAATCTTCACCAACCCCACATCTGACAAAGGGCTAATATTCAAAATTTACAAAGAACTCAAAAAATTAAATGCCAAGAAACCAAATAATCCAATCAAAAAATGGGGAGCAACTTAATTTTATACTGAACTGTACATTTATATTCTATTTCAGAAAAAATATCCAGAGCAAGACTGTAGGAAGGAAAGGACTTTACTGTGACTGGTTGTTTGGGTTGCTACAGTGACAATAACAACAGCAATTCAGGTCTAGTGGCACTCCTAAATACCCCTCTGTATTTCCTATTTCATTATTATCAATCAACTTGACTTCATGCTCTAGTTATAAACAAAAGGTCAGACTTACACCATTGAAACTTTATGTGAATGAGTTCATTTATAAATCAAGAAGCATTCAGTAATCAATTAAAGTTTACTATTTTAGCTCTATTTGTCTCAGAAGCCATGACTCTGATAACCCTCAGATGATAATCAGACTACAAACCCCTGGAATAGTCTCTTTCTTTAATTTTGCTGCTTGTCAGATAACCTAATGTGAATCATTGCAGAAACTGCTTAGTGGGAGATATAAATCTTTCATTTATTTATATTATAGCATCCATTATTAATACCTGTTTATCATAGATGGATTAACTTGAATGTTCTGAGTGGTTGGGGTAGTTTATATGCAAAATTACATTTTAAACAAATAGTTTGAGCTCAAACATCTCAATACAGCTCTGAAGAATGGGTCTGAAAGCCTCCAATCTTATAATCATTAGTATACATATGTAGACACAGGTCATAATGCTTTTCTCTGAGTATATTTTTTTATTCTCCTTCCCCTTCATTATTTCAAATTCTATGCTAATTTCAAACTTTGTTAACTTAACTATTACTAGTTCACATTATTTCATTGATGTGCCTTTCAATTTATAGCTGAAATTACTCTTTTCAGCTTCAAAATCTTGCATGACCCAATTCTTCAAGAGTCCTAAATGATATGAACTGTATCTTGCTGGAGTTGTGTGTTGCTATGATTAAATGTCTTAGAATGTCACTATCTGGATCCACCCTTCATTTCCATTCCATTTCTTACCTCATGCCTTAGAAGCTGATAAGGCATAATAAAATCCACCCACCTAACACTTCCCTCTTCTTTAAAACCTTTCCATGCTCCATTACATAGATCCAAAGTTCTCTTAACAATATTCACAACAATTTTCCTTGTTAAAATAAAAAAAAAAAGAATTCTGAGGGAGTGAGTGAGTGAGTGTGGGAGATCCAGTCCTGCCTTATGTCCGGTATGTAGGGATGTTGACTAGGGAGGTATCCCCTCCCCTCCCTTTTGTCCTCACCACCACCACCGTTGGCCGACAGGAGATTTGACCCAGATGGGGTGACAAGAGCAGGAGAGCGGTCCCTGCCCCTCGCATGCTGCAGCACTTGGGAAAGCAGGCCCTGCACCTTTCCATAGAACTGGCCCTGCAAGTGGGGATTGTAGGCCCAGAACCAGGGTTTTGAGTTGGCCCACCCCAACATCTACCCCATGGATGAACTGCTGGAGTGCAAGAAGAGGTCAGTTCCACAACCCAAAACTATAGGATCTCCATGACACAGGACAGTTACAGCATATCTGAGAGGAGTTCCAGTTCTGACAAAGTAGCAGAAACCTGACGCCTAGTATCAGACCAAGGAGTCATTTTAACGAACAGTTGCAAGCAAAATCTATGGACAAAAGGGAATATTGTGGGACACACTGAGACACACTGCACCTTCCACAATGAGATTTTATTGTTTATGCTGGGACAGATTGCAAGAGTGGAGGGTGGGTCTGAGGGGAGGTGGGAGATGAGAGGGAACAAGGTGCATGATGTTGAATTCACATAAGAACAAAATTTCAGTTAAAAAAAAGAATCATGTGAATACATGCTTACAGAAATATGTTAATATATTTCCATCCAGATCAGAAATCAGGAAGAAGACAGTGTTAATGGCAGAGTTATATCACATCAGCACAGGGTTCCTCAGTCCCCTATAGATGCAGTGTGCTGTGGCACACAGGGGAACATCAACTCTCCCTTTTGACAAGACTTTCATAGTAATATGTTATAATAATAATAAAACAATTCTGGGCTGGAAATGAAGACTAATCTCTATTTACCTAAAAAATCCTTATCAGTTCAATGTTGTCTAATTGTTTGTAACTAAGTTGGGTAAATTGCATTACCTCTTATAAATGCCAGCTCATACAAACAATGGGCAAGACTTGCATTTTTCAGTTTGGGACATGGACAATGGTACTGAGGTCCAAAATTTGGCCATTATTTCCATATATACCAGACTTCCAACTTGCTTGCAGTGATTTATGCAGTGCTTGGCACTTTTTTGTATGACTAATGGGAACTCCTGTTTTGTTGATATTATTGTTCTTATTATTACTGACAAAAGCTACATTACTAATCAAGACAAAACAATTGCTTCTTGTCCATGAAAATGAACATTTGTGCATGTAATATAATTTTAGGGTAAGACCAGTTTTTATTTCCAAATTATATAGTATCTGAATAACCTATTTTTCTAAATTACTGCAGAAAGTTTAGTGATTCAAATAAAAATCGAAATAAATATGCAAGAGAGGAATGGCTTGGGGTTAGCAATCTGAAAAACATGAATGTTCATGATATTTCTTACTCTCCTAGCAAGGCAATATGTATGTTTGTTTGTTTTTGATTTTTGTTTTAATCATTGCAAGGAACCAAGGAAAGAAAAGCACTGGAGGTGAGGGAAAAAAATCAAAACCATAACATTCTTTCCTCAAATCCCTGTGATTTCATAATGCAGCATTATAAAATAACACCACTGGCTGGTGTTACATCATAAAATACAGGCTTCTGGTGGTTGTTTTTATTCCATGTAGCTAATAAAGTTCTTTTTAAAGCAACTCTACTACCAGTAACTCAGTTATGTGAACTCTTTTGCTTTTAGCATAACACAAATAACAAATGATATCCTGAACAAAAATCTTTTACATTGCAATTTGAGTGTTCTATGGTTTTCTTGACTCAGAAATCTATTTAAATAAATGATTTTAATAAGGGTGCTTCGAACAAATAGAAAAGAGATTTTCAATAGCAGCACAGAGTATATTGTCTAAAAAGCAAGTGAAGGCACTGAGTACAGTTAACCAAATGCAATTTTTCCTTCAGGCATTTTTTCCCAACAGGCTAAAACATAACAGAAAATAATTCAAAAAGTTGTAAAATATTACATGTTTCTCATTAAAGATAAAATAATAAAATAATAATAAAAAAATCTAATCTGTCTTTTACTGTCAATTGAGACAATGCAGGCAATCAATACTTCATTTTAGTCCAAAGTAATCAGTCTTCAGGGTCCTTCATGGTCCTTAATTGCTTACATCAGCCCTGCCTACAGGCGTGGACACCTGTGAGGGCCTGGTGGAAGAAAAGCTCCCACCACGTCTTTCCCTGTCTCTTCTGTGCTTTTCTCACCTCTCCCATATCTCTTGTGCTGTCCTTTCACCTCCTTTTTCTCTCTCTCTTTCCATTGCGCCGCCCTTAACTTGCTACTTTAATAAACCTCATACCAGACTTGTTGTGTGCCGTGGCTTATTCCTCAGGGAATAAACCTTGGGAAGGGCCTGCCATGGTGTACCACACTGCCGGTGTTGCAACACCCACCACATTATCATAACATTGGTGTCTTGACTGAGGTAGGCTCTCCTGTGTGGTGCTCTAACCCACGCAGGATGCTATTTCCTCCAAATTCATTTAAATTGCCTTCCTCCAATAATTTCCTCTCTGCTTCCCCGATTGCTGAGTTTCTGCACTCAACATGGACAAAATTGGTGAGTTGTCTCTCTGATTTGGTTTCTGAGTCTGACCATTTCCCTGGATGAGGATTCTTTCTACCAACATTGTTTAACTCTTGCCCTCATGGCTTCTCAAAATCCTGGTACCATGTAACCAGGTCTGTTCGTGCTTTCAGCACTTGACCCTGTCTCGGTGAATGATGATTCAGCTTACGCTTATCATTTTGGTCTCTGTTGGTTTTCCTTGGATGCTAGGACTCCAGGCCTGAGACTCTTACCTCATCCATTGGAACTGTATTTAGCTCTCAAATTTATCAAATTTGTACTGCCCAAGCGATCAGAGGAAACACAAGGGATTCTCTTTTCTTTACTCCTTTTTTTTTTGTAACTCTAAGTACTGCTTCTTTCTCTCTTGATTGCATAATACAAACTGCAAATGATCATAGCCAGCAGGACCAGAGATTACAAGTGGTTCAGACCATTTCTGAAGTATGTGATTTTGGTTCCAAATTCTACTTAGAGTCTAATTCCTCCACATGGCTCTCACTCTTAGCCTGCCCATGTGAGCCTGCTGTCCCCTCCCCCTCCTGCAGCCTTACTGCAGGAAGGGCATGTTCCCTCTTTCCCAGACTCAGACTAACCTGGCAAAAATTGGATAAATTTTGGCACAACTGATTTAAACTTTTCACTGCTACAGGCAAGTGATCTCTGAATTCAAACACTCTTTAAATGTTAACTTGCTTTGCTTTGTCCTACCCTCCAAAATCTACACTCTGAAAAATCTCTTCTAAGTCTCTACTTCACTACTCTTAAAAAAAATATCATCTTTTACCTCTGATTTCTTCACATTCTGCCCTCAAAATAAAAATATACATCTTAAGATTATAGTATGAATTCTTATCTAAGGATTTATATTGTGCTCATTGTGTGGGGTTTGAAATTTATACATAAAGATGTATAATTTAACTCTTGTTTAGGGCATATCTATATATACATGTGTCTGTATGTAGCTTGGATGTAACTCTATATATACATGCATCCGTGTAACCTGGATGCAACTTTCATTTAGGGATATATATCTATAAAAACATAAATGTTTTAAATAGCAAGCAAGTTGATCACATGGCTCATAACCTGCCATGTGACTTTATCATCCTCAATGACCACATGGTATAAAGCAATATTTAAGAAACTTCTTAGTCCTAATGAACTCTATTTATTATTGTTATCTCCTTTTTGACTAAGAGACAAACAAATCTCATATTTTAAGTTGTTAATGGAGTTTTTATATGATGATAAAAATTCAAAGTTTATCTCTACAATATACTGAATGATGATTCAACCCTGGTTTATACATCTATCTACTTATGTCTTTGCTATTTATTTGATATGGTTAAAAATCAGAACTCAGGGTTATTAATTGAAAGTTTGTGCTTAGATAATTTTAAGCCATATAACATAATTTCAAAGATACTTTCAAGTTGAGATATTGGGAAATATTCCAGAGACATTGAGTTGAATTGTTTACACTGCTGAGAGAACCTGGTTTTACCTTTTAAAATTATGGTTATGCTCTATGTCTTTTTTTTAATGGTCTAGGTCTTTCTTTTAAAATTATGGCTATGCTCTATCTATATCTTCACTCTCAAAAAGGTTAAAAATCACTGCCTTAAAATACACTTAGCTTTTGCTAGTGTTCTTAAGACCTAACAAAGCTATAGACTTTAATAAACTATAGATTTTTATAAACTAAATCATACAGGAAACTGCTATGCTGCACAGTGATATGCCATAGAAAGGTCAGAAAGTTCACAATATCTTTACGAGTTATGTTTATAGATTAGAAAATTTTATTTTGATGATAGAAGAGCTTCAATTCAGAATGAGGATTTTTTAGGACTCTAAGCTTAACAGGGATAAAACCTAAAGTCCTAGTCTTTAATGGTAATTAAGAAATGCAAACTAATAGTCACCTTATTTGTAGTTATCCCAAAAAATTATGCAGTTAGTTATGAGATTAAGCTTTAACTAGCCTGCTACACATGCTTTCAAGTCAAGCAGAAAGAAACTAACTAGAAACAAACAAAGATTGTCTCTATAGATTCATCTTAGGAATATATGCTTGTCTTCAGACATCTCAGAGATCTTCAGAATATGGCACTTAAATATGTAATGAAAAAGCATACTGTGACAGAGACCCCAGCCTCTAGCAGTGACCCTAAGTCCTCCAAGAAGATAAGGGCACAACAACAGATGACTTAATATGGATTGTGATACATTAACCATTTGGCTAGCCTTCCCTTATATCTCAAGGTGCCAGGGGCCTGTCCAAACAGGAGCCTGACCTCCAAACAGAGGCCCTCCTCAGTTTCCTGAGTTTGCAGCTTCAGTGGTCTTCTAACACCCAGGAAAGACCAGCAGAGCCACTGTGGTAAAACAGGGCAATTCTCCCTGGGATTTGCAGCATGGCAACATCTGGCTGACCAGTAACAGGAGGATATATCAAGATGGCAGACACTGAGCTTCCATGATTCCAAGCACACTGTGGAGAGGATATAAACTATAATTGGAACACCCTGCCCCCCCTCAGCTGGGCTCTCTGTTGTGCACTCAAGATATAGCACCTAAGTCTCAGCCCAGAGCAGTGAAGCAGTTCTGGCATTGTGGGCAGCTGGAGAGAAACCAGCTGCACCAGTTCACATAGCTTCAGTATGAGAAGCACAGACTGGATCTGAGACTCACCTGGTTCCACATCAGAACCCACTTCTGGTACCTGCCTTACCCCTCAGATGAATGCTAAGACTACAAAACAGAGAGTTCCAACCCTGAAGCAGTTAAACAATCTCGGACCATTGCTCACTGCCTGGGTGATGTGGGCTGTACCAGATCACAGTGCTTCTGGCTATAAGCCACATATTGACCCTGCGAGCCCCCTGAGAGCAGCTTGGGAGGACCATGATCACGGTGCTGATGCATAAGTTGCAGTAGAATTGCAGCTCTAGCCTACAGTCTATAGCCTGCCAACCCCCACCGACATCACTAAGAACATTAGCTGGATCTCAGTAACCTATGGGTGGGAATAATAATCTCACCCCAACCTCTGACCTGAGTTTCCAGTTGGGGCACAACAGGAAGGGGTGAGCTCTGTGAGGCACACTGAGAACCAGTCCCCAACACAAGGCTCCATCCAGTCTGTGGAGAGCTATAGATCACCAAGATTGTACAGCCTCTACACTATAGCTCCCTCCTTGACACCAGACCCAGAAGGCATCAGGAAAAACAGCCAAGAATAACAAGATGGCTAAAGGCCAGTGAAAGAACAGAACTGACAAAAGTCAGGAAAATCTGACTCCAACATAATTCAACAATGCTAGTACAGCAAGTCTTGACCATCCCACCACAGCTGAAACACATGAAATTGATGACAAATCTATACTTTAGAAATTTATAGAGGCCTTACAAGAAGAAAATAAATCCCTGAAAGAATTTAAAGAATCCACAATTTTACAAATGAAAGCAATGGAGAACCAAATTTAAACAGTATCTACCCATAAATCCAGCTATACGGAAGATCCTAGAAGGAAAACTCCAACTCAGAGAAGAAAACTACACCCATGAAAACAGAGGAAGCAAAAAATTCCACTGCAGCTAAACCAAAAGAAACACACAACTACCACCTACATCAAAATAACAGGAAGTAACAACCTATGGTCATTAATGTCCCTCAACATCAGTGGAAGCAACTTCCTAATTAAAAGACACAGATTTATAGAAGGGATCTGTAACCCAGATCCATCATTTTGCTATATACAAGAAACACATCTCACTAGCAACGATAGACTTTATCTCATAGCAAGGGTCTGGGAAAAGGTTTTCCAAGCAAATGGTCCCAAGAAGCAAGTTAAGTAGCCATCCTAATATCAAATAAAATAGACTTTCAATGGAAATTAATCAAAAGGATAGGGAAGGGCACTACATACTCATTAAAGGAAAAATTCATCAAGATGACATCTCAATACTGAATATCTATGCCCCAAATACAAGGGCACCCACATTTGTAAAAGACAACCTTCTAAAGCTTAAACCACACATTAATCCCCAGACACTAATAGGGGGAGATTTCAACATCCCACTCACAACAATGCACAGGTCATTAAGAGAAAAACAAAACTGAGAAATAATGAGTCTAACAGAGGTCATGCACCAAATGGACCTAACCAATATCTACAGAAAGTTTCACCCAAACCCAAAGAATACACCTTCTTTTCAGCACCTCTCAGAGCCTTCTCCAAAACTGACACAAAGCAAGCCTCAACATATACAAGAAAATTGAAATAATCCCCTGTGCCTTAACAGACAACCATGGTTTAAAGCTGAACTTCATCAACAACAGAAATAACAAAAAGCCAACACATTCATGGAAACTGAACTACTATCTACCAATGACCACTGGGACAGAGAACAACTAAAGAATGAAATCAAAGACTTTCTAAAATCCAATGAAAATGAAGGCACAAAATATCTAAACTTATGGGAAATAATAAAAGCAGAGCTACGAGGAAAGTTCATAGCACTAAATGCCTTCAAAAGGAAAATTTTGACAGCTCATATTAGCAACTTAACATCAGAGTTCGTAGAGTTAGAAAAAAAAAAAAAGAAGTAACCACTCCCAAGAGGAGCAGAAGGCAGGAAATCAGATTTAGGACTGAAACCAAAAATTTAGAAACAAAAAGAACAATATAAAGAATCAACAAAACCAAGAGATGGTTCTTTGAGAAAATCAGCAAAATAGACAAACCCTTAGCCAAACTAACTAAAAGGCAGAGGTAAAATATCCAAATCAACAAAATCAGAAATGAAAAGGGAGAAATAACAACAGACATCAAGGAAATCCAGAGAATCTTTATGTCTTACTGCAAAAATCTGTACCCACAAAATTTGGAAACCTAAGCAAAATGGACAATTTTCTTCATAGATTTCACCTCCCAAAGTTAAATCAAGATCAGGTTAACTAAATAAGGTTAATTAAACAGTCCTATAACCCCCTAACTAAATAGAAACGGTCACTAAAATCTCCCAACCAAGCAAAGCCCAGGGCCAGATGGTTTAAGCACAGAATTCTACCAAACCTTCAAAGAAGAGCTAATACAAATACTCTTCAAACTCCTCCACAAAATAGAAACAGAAGGAACCCTGCCAAACTCATTCTACCAGGCCACAGTCTCCCTGATACCTAAACCACACAAAGACCAAACAAAGAAAGAGATTTTCAGACCAATTTCCCTCATGAACACAGATGCAAAAATACTCAATAGAAGACTTGCAAACCGAATTCAAGAAGACATAAAAAGTGTCATACACCATGATCAAGTAGACTTCATCCCAGGAATGAAGGGGTGGTTCAACATATGAAAATTCATCAACGTAATCCACCATATAAACAAGATGAAAGAAAGAAAAAAATACATGATCATCTTGCTAGAGGGTGCAAAAGAATTTGATAATATCCAACACTCCTTCAAGCTAAAAGACATGGAGGGAGCTGGCATACAAGGACCATACCTACAAATAATAAAGGCAATATACAGCAAGCCAGTAGCCAACATCAAATTAAAATTAAAGCATTTCCTCTAAAATCAGGGACAAGGCAAGGATGCCTCCTCACCCTATATCTCTTGAACATAATACTTGAAGTTCTCTCTGGAGCAATAAGATGACTAAAGGAGATCAAGGGGATACAAACTGGAAAGGAAGAAGTCAAATCATCCCTCTTTGCAGATGATATGATAGCATACATAAGTGACTTCAAATTTTCTACTAGAGAACTACTACAACTGATAAACATCTTCAGCAAGGTGGCTGAATACAAAATTAATTTTAAAAAAATCAGAAGCCCTTCTTTATACAAAAGATAAGTGGACTGAGAAAGAAATTAGGGAAACAACACCCTTTCCAATAACCACAAACAATACAAAATACCTGAGGGTAATTCTAACCAAGCAAGTGAAAGACCTGTACAACAAGAATTTCAAGACATTGAAGAAAGAAATTAAAGAGGATATCGGAAGATGGAAAGAATAGAAATATTTCCCATGTTCATGGATAGGTAGGATCAACATAATAAAAATGGCCACCCTGCAAATATATATATATATATATTGCAATTTCTGTCAAAATACCAACACAATTACTTACAGACCTTGAAATAATAATTCTCAATATCATATGGATTAACAAGAAACCCAGAATAGCTAAATGAATTTTGTACAATAAAAAAAAAAATCTGGAGGTATCACCATCCCTGATTTAAGCAATACTACAGAGCAATAGTAATAAAAACAGCATGGTACTGGAATAGAAACAGACCAACTGGTCAATGGAATTGAATAGAATATCCAGAAATGAACCCACACAACTATGGTTGCTTAATTTTTGACAAAGAAGCCAAAACTGTACAATGGAAAAAGGAAAGCCTCTTCAGCAAATGGTGCTGGTCTAGTTGAATCTCGACTTGTAAAACAATTCGAATAGACCCACACTTTTCTCCTTGCACAAAACTTAAGTCCAAGTGGCCAAAGACCTTAACATTTAAAACCCAACAACTGGCCCTCACATGACTGAAGATCTGAGGGAGTATAATATATGAGGGCCCATCTCATCTGAGGAGAAGGAGAGTACCAAGTAGAGAAACAAAGAGGGAGGGAAGGACGAAGGGAGGGAGGGAGGGAGGGAGGGAGGGGCCAGGAAGGGAGGAGGGAAGAAACTATGTTCTAGAAGTAACTTGAGAAAACAAAATAATACTTTTTTAAGAAAAGAGTTAATAAGCTTAAAAAATATAATAAAATACAATATAAAAATTTCAAACTATAATTTACCAAGGTATAGTTGCCTTCCTGTCATGAAAGGAAAATGGCCTTAATTTCAGATTAGAATGTTAGACTTCAGGTGGCCACATAGTTTACACAAACTTGAGACCAGCTTAAAAAGGTTTTTTTTTTTTTGTAGATATAATGGATATTTTCATGGTTTGACATTAAAAAGCAGGTAAGAGGTTTAAAATACTGTAAATAAATTAAAGGTTACTGCAGTTCAACCTGGTTTTCTAAACCTCCAAGAGTTGAAAAAATTTGGAGCTAAGGTAAAATATATGAAATGCATGGTGTTAGCCCATGCCTTTAACTCCAGCAGAGACAGGTGGATCACTATAGAGTTACCTGTCTTATAAATTCTAGAGCTACAAGGGACAGGGTGGTGATGGTACACACCCTTAATCCCATCATTTGAGAAGGATACACCCTTAATCCCAACACACTAGATACAGAAACCTGCAAATCTCAGAGTTCAAGGTCAGCCAGACACAAAGCAAGCTCTAAATAGAGAAAAACTTCAATCCAGGGGTGGTGGAGCACACCTTTAATCCCATCAGTTGGGAACCACATGCCTTTGATCCCAATACTATATCAAAATTATTAATTTGATCAGTTTCATGTTATATTTGAAGAAAATTATACTTCACAAAGTTTTAAGGCATTTATTTGCTTCTCCTTTTAGTTTACAGCAGGCATTTTGACAAAAAAAAAATGTTAAGAGAAATCATCAAGATAAACATTTAAGAGTGGAAAGTTATACAGATAAGAGAAGCCAGTTTAATCATAAATATTAAGTAGCCATATGATTATTTCAATTGCAATAAAACAAATTATGACATAAAAGGGAAATTTTCTTTAGAACATATTGTTGTAATGAATTGAGTTTGTTTTCACCTTTAATCATAACTTTCCTTTGTACAGAAATAGAAACTATCCCGGAATACTTAATTTCATGAAGCTATTACATTTTAATTCATGGACAACTGATTTCCTAGTATACCAACAAGGAAGAGATGAAAGTCTAACTAGAATTCCAACATGGTTTGGAGTCTCATAAAATTTTTCTCAGAGACATCAGTTTGGAAACATATACAGATGTCCATCTTTTAGTGGGAGAATGGAGCACAGGATAGGAAACCATATTGGAAGAGGAGTGTGTGAAAAACTTGTGAGATGAATAGGACCATACTGCTTACTAGAAACTGAAAGAACACTAGTTCTTGTAAAAGAGAGATGGTGAAATTAACACAAAATGAAGCCCAGTAGGTTGTTCAGGGTCAGGCTAAGAATCAGTCCTCAATCCTGAGACTAACAGGAAGACAGAGAATCATGTGGAGAGACAGGCACATAGGATTTGGAAGGATTTAAGTTTAAAAGCTACTCAAAAAAGGCATGCTGAAATTCAAAGTGAATTGTCCTTTGAGATCTCAAAATATATACACTGAAAGGCTTGTTTAGTTCCAAAATGTCAAAATAATATCCTTTTTAAACTCAATTGAAAGATAATACATTTTATATTGTCAAAAAAAAACCAAATTTGCTCCAAGAAAAATTTACCTGACACTCCTAGAAAAGGTAGTGTCCCAGAGTTAGGATTAGAGCAAGGATCTGTTCTTATCTTTCCAGGAGATTTAAAGCGTCCATCCGAGGAATCCAGGGACAACTGGACAACGGAAACCTCAGAAGAAAACAGATCAGATACCAAAGAAGACAAGTAGCCCAGATGATCCACCCTTGAAAACTTCCTCAATAGCTGTTTCCTCAAAAGTCTACAACCAAAACAAACCAAAATTGTTAAGATTGTCCAGCTCCACACATTGTTCCAGCCAGAACTTCAGTAAAGCCCTGAAGTACAGCTTCTGTCTACAAACTTCTTAGGACATTTAAATAGCCGAGCACAAAAGGACTGAACATCAAATGATCAACATTTTTAACCATTTTTCCATTATTATTTGGGCCCCAAATCAGCAGGAAGTCATTTTAAGAGAGTGACATCTCATCTCCAGAGGGTGGGGTGGGTGTTCCCCCCCTTTGGTCATTTGATGGGTTATAGATAATCTTGTTATTTATGGGGAGTGATTACAAGCGGTTAAAGGGTCTTGTTAAATAGGTTTTGGAGGTTAAACCCAGGGACTTCTCTCTTTTTCTTTTCTGTATCCTTCTTTCTCTCCTTTGTAGGGGTGAACAGACTTGAGAAAAATGGGACATAGATATAATATAGGAATGATCAAGAAAAAGGGACAAATTATTGAATATGCCCTTATACCTTTGTATATTGACACAAAATTAAGATTATATTTGGCTATTGGTATTGATCTTTGTATATTGATACAAAATTAAGGTTAACTCCTTTTAAGGTATTGTACCTAGGCAACACCTAAAAATGAAATGTGAAGTTTTGAATCATGTGGAGCAAGGGTAAGACATGATCATAGGAGTGCTTGGCCAATAGCCTACTTAATGAGTCCAAAAGGGTATATTTTGAGCAGAATGGGGGCAATATATCCACAGGTAAAACCTTATAGGAATCTATTGGTAGAAACAGATGTTTATGCATTTCACATTAGAATCAAGGTGGAGATAGTAAAAGAGAAGAAGGTAAACATGAGTTTCAGAGTTATGATCAGTCATTGGATTAATAAGTGGGGTGCACAATAAGAAGGGTGAAGTGAGAATTCTGAATTAGCAATTTAGATACTAGCACGAGTGGGGCTGTGCCTCCCTGAGGACATATGAATTTAAAATATTATTGTGAGTTCACCTGGAAATGTTATCATTGAAGTGACTGCATGGCATCATAAAAAAGATGTCACTGTGAAGTTTGGAAAGAATTGTATAATGTCCAAAGAGATGTATGCTCAGAACTTTAATTAATTGGTAGAGGAAATAAGGTCCTAAAACAACTGTTTTAAAGTATGATTCATGGAAATGAAACTTTCTTGCAGGTAGAATGCAACCAAGATCATAGAAGGAAATGTGGTCAATATTCACAGGCTCCTGGTCAGAGTTATGAATTGACAGTTTGCTCAACTCTTGATATTTTGGTGCCACACCATCATCTTATATTAATTAATTAATTAACTAACCTATTTATTTATTTATTTATTTATTTATTTATTTATTTATTGCTTCAGGTTACATCTCCATCATAGTGTCCTCTTTCAACCCTTCCCAGTCCCGCACTCCCACACTTTCTACCACCTTCCATCCCACTCCTCTGGAGTGGGGTGTCCCTACATAACAGTCCCCGCCCCAGTTCAGCAGTCATATGAGGGCCAAGAGCCTCCTCATACACTGAGGGCCTACAAGGCAGCACCACTAGGGCAAAGTGTCTCATTGACAGAAAAAAAGTCTATGTTCCTGTTCCCTTTGGTGCATTGGTTGTAGTATCGATACCTTCTACTATATAGCTAAACTCCGCAAGTGAATAGATGCCATGTGTCGCGTCCCCCCTTGTCCAGCAAGGAATGACGCAACTCACAAAAGCTCTTCTCCTGCAGTTTATTCAGGTCCCTTGAAAACAGTCTTCTGAATGCCCAGGCAGACCCAACCCACAGGCTAAATACTAAATGAACAGCCAATCAAGTAAAGCCACGTGGTGCTATCTTAGAGGCCCACGTATGCGGAAGCAAGCCAGATCAGCGGTCTTAGCCAAATATGGACTTGTTTACCACCGAGAGCGCTCACCGTCGGGCTGGTGGAAGGCGGAGACCAGCGCCATCTTTAAGGCGTGGCACGTCGCAGCTCTCTACAGTTCCTCCTTTTTTTTTTATTTTTTTTAAAGTTGGTAGAAGTCCCTGGAAAGGTTTCGTAATCCCCCTATTTGGGGATCTCACGGTGGGCCTGAGCCTGTAGGAGGATGGTGCTCAAACTCTTACCCGTCTCTGGGTCAGCCTCCCCACTCGGGACTGCCCTGTCTTAGGTGGCCGAGACTTACCCGTCAACTCCGTCACTGACTTACCAGACCCTAATATCCGTGGAACGAATTCCTCAGTGGGCAGGGACTATGCTTAGTGAAGATTTACTTCACGGCAGCAAGCCATGCCTGAGGGGACTGGCCCGCCTCAATGGCAACAAGGGCTTGTATAATCATGGCTGCATTACGCTTTTGTGTGGCTCTCATTTTATAGATGCACCATAGGCAAACCAGAGAGGCTAGCATCATTAGTATCGCCAAAGAACCTACACCCGCCCACTACTTAAGATGATCCATAGCCGTCTGTATCCAAGAAGTCAAGCCAGTAGCCAGGCTCAGATCCACCCGAGTGGAGTTGATGTGGATGATTGTCGCTCTCAGCTCTCTCATCAAATTTTCAAATTCAGCC
The DNA here is from genome assembly GCA_907164525.1 of Lophiomys imhausi. Lineage (NCBI taxonomy): Eukaryota > Metazoa > Chordata > Mammalia > Rodentia > Muridae > Lophiomys > Lophiomys imhausi. Next base: position 12,143,232 of record CAJQZJ010004687.1, on the reverse strand, counting down.
GACCAATCCTGTAAGAGGAACTTTGACAATTGTCTGGACAAATTAGCAGCTTTTGTATAATTTTGATATTGTACGGAAGTAACACACAAACCTTGCATTTTCCACTCACACCCTAATTGTGCTAGTTGCCAAAGAGAATCAATCTGTTCTTGTATTAAATCTATGCGTTGATTAACTATCATAAGACTTCCTTTGAGATGAGAATTCATAGAGGCCTGAGTATCCAATGCCTGTGCCACAGTGGCTGAGATGTTATTCAGGGCATTGGCAGTCTGTATAGAACTAGACAAGGCGATAGCTGAGGCAGTAGCTCCCACAGCAGCAACAGTGATAGCAGTAACAATAGCTGCAGTGATGCCAAAATCTCTTTTAAATCTGAATAGCATCATGGTATTAGGAGCCTCTACAGGAACTGGTACATATCGAGGCATTCTAGTCACCACAGCCACAGGAAAGGCTGTGGCATTCCAGCATAGGGCATAAAAACATGTGCCTGGAGTGCATACTAACTTTTCTTCACCTAAGGATGCACTCCCATTACTTACAATCCACAAAAAAGGAGGCCAGAGACATACTGGCGAAGCTGAAAAGCTCTTGTTGCGATAAGAATGAAACAAAGAATTCCAAGTACCAGAGCCACTACTGCTAGAAAAATCCAATCTGGTAGCAGACCCTAGGGAAAAATTACCTCTTTGATAAATTCCTCCCCCAAGCATAATGACAGGTCCCAAGTCCATGCAACTTCCATTTACTCCACACAAAAGCCATAAATCAAAAGGATTGGTGGCAGTCTGCTGAGGATCCCTAGTAGATATATCAAGCATTCCTGTACAAGACTTATTCACTATATTACTAATCATGGGGCTAAAGGAAAAATAATCTTGTTGAACCCAAACTGCTCTGCGCTCTTGACGTCCAGTCCAGGGAAAAGGTACTTCCTCTCCTGTGGATCCTCTACAAAAAGGTGCCCAGCGTGGCTGTCTGGGGGGTCCCGGTCAGAAACTCGTGTGGGCCACCATCCTTCAAGGCGAGAACCATTGCCTGAAAACAAACCACCACTCCTACCCCCAAACCTCAATTGTGGTAAAAAATCTGCTGACTGCTGAGACAATTTAATGCATTTTGTATCATCTGACCTATTGAAGCTCATTAAAAAGCACAAACTACCCTTCAAGCTGACATTTCTATTACCCTCTATAGGGCTTCTCTGATCATCAAAGGGAAGGTAGGGTAAGCCTAAGCTTCTATTACTGCTAAATAAGCGTGGAAACACAGTTGCATCATGTCTGACCGGCATCGGCTTTGGGAATATCGACAGGATCCCCCATCTCGGCTCGGTCATTCCTGACATACTCACTGCTACTAACACCAGGATCCTTAGGAAGGTCTTCATGACGAATCTTCCTCACAAGGCGTTCAGGCACCCACACTGGATCTTGTTGATCCTGAGGAAAAACACAAACAGACCCTCTCGTCCATGTTAGCACGGGGTCAGGCCCCCGCCAAGAGCCTGTCAGAATGTCCTTCCACTTCACCATGCTTTTAGGTGAACCATGGGAATCCTGATGTCTGTCTGCTGCTGAGCGGCCTTGAGCATCCAAATTGAAAAAATTTAAAGTAAATAAGGCTAAAGATATTCTCTCCTTGGGGGTATGGCCTTGGCCTATTCCTCCTTTTTGTTTTTGTAAGCATTCTTTCAAGGTGCGATGAGCACGCTCCACAATTCCTTGTCCTTGAGGATTGTATGGTAATCCGTGATTAAGCTGTACCTCCATCTGGTTACAGAAGGAGACAAAGGACTGAGCCGTATAGGCTGGTCCATTGTCCGTTTTCAGCTGCTGTGGTTTTCCCCATGCAGCCCAGGCTTCTAAGCAATGTCCTATGACATTGCGAGCCTTTTCTCCACTCATAGGTGTAGCATGTATGATAACTGAGCAGGTATCCACAGATACATGAATATATTTTAAAGTTCCAAACTCTGAAATGTGGGTAACGTCCATTTGCCAAATTTTGAGTGGCATCAACCCTCTAGGGTTCACTCCCACACTGGGAGGATGATGATGAATCACACACTGAGGACAGTCCAAAACTACTTGTCTAGCATCTGCTCTAGACAAATGGAATTTCTGCTGTAGAGTTTTTGCATTTACATGAAATAATTGGTGAAACTGTCTGGCTTGGTCCAGGAATGAGCTCCAAAAAATGCATTCCAGCCTGGTCCATTGATCAACTTTATCATTACCTTCACTTAATGGTCCAGGTAATCCTGTATGTGCTCTAATATGTTGAATATAAAAACACCTTTTTCTCTGCCAGATTAAAACTTGTAACTCTTGTAATAAGGCACATACTGTACTACTATTCTTAATAGGACCTGCTAATTCTAATACTTTCACTGCGTTGACCACATAGACTGAATCTGAAATCAAATTGAATGCAAATTGACATCTTTTAAACACCTCCATTACTATTTTCAATTCTACTATTTGGGGGGAGCCCGGTTGAAATTGACATAACACGGGCTCTTGTCTTTCTATCAAATAGGCTCCACAGCCTGTCTTTGAGCCGTCAGTAAACACATTTGGTGACCCTTGAAGTGGTACTGCTGAAGTAACCTTAGGGAATATCACTGGGTGCTCCTTAAAAAATAATAGTAATGGATGTTTAGGGTAATGGTTATCAATCACTCCTTCAAAGCTACATTGCAATATTGCCCAGTCATCTACAGTGCCACACAAAATCTTAATTTGATAACTGGAATAAGGCACTATTATACTGGCAGGAGCAACTCCAAAAGACTGCAAGCATTGTTGGATACCATTCAAGGCTAAAGCAGCAAGTGCAGTGGGATAATGTTCTATTCTGTTCTTACTTGTGTCCACATCCCCGGGCAGAAAGATCTCCCTACTTTCAGTGACTGAACAGGCTGATCTATCTGAGTGGCTTCTGGATATGGAGGAGGAGGTGAAGGTGCCATGGCAACGGCTTTGTTTACGCCAGCTGCCTCCAGCGTGGCTGGAGGCACTGTAGCAATGACTCCACCCACTCCGACTGCCGCTGACGTGTCAGGCGCCATGGCAACAGCTCCACCCACACCGACTGCAGCAGCAGCTCCTCCCACACTGACTGCCGCCTGCGTGTCCTTCTCTTTTACCTTTTTCTTTTCCTTTTTTCTTATAACAGTCCTCTCCAACTGTTCTAGTAGAGCGTGTAGCTCTCCTTCAGAATCTGTGCTCTCTGAGTCCTCAAAATCTCTAAAATCTCTAAAATCTGTGAGATCGGGATAGAGAGGAACTTTCTTTTTGCCTCCCTTTTCACTGTCTGCCTGCTCAAATCTTTTGCTTTTGTTACTTTCCTTTTCACTGTCTACTTGCTCAGATCTTTCCCCTTGCAGCAGTTCCAAGGCTGACTCTCCCTCTTTGATTGCATTACAACACCTCTGATCTTCTAAACAACTCCTCACCATTTTCCAAATCGGTCTTACTCCATGCTTCAGAGTCCCTTGCTCCCAAGCAAAATCCAAGTCCCTGCCCAATCTGTCCCAGCAGGATACTGTAAGATTCCCGGACACCGCAAACCACGGAGCCACGGAATCACATTCATTTAAAAATCTTTCTAGGGTAGACTTCTTAATCTTTAGTTTCTTAGCTAAAAGTAGCTCCTGAAGAGCCAGAAAAATTGGGTGTGACTCAGACAACCCCATGTTTAAAAATTTACTTTCGGTTTGCAGCTTCCCCACGAAACTGTATCTTTTGTTCGCTATCTCCACGAAACTTTACCGTACATTCACTATCTCCGCGAAACTTCACCGTACGTTCGCTATCTCCGCGAAACTTTACCTTGTGTTCGCTATCTCCGTGAAACTTTATTGTCCTGATTTATCCCAGGAACTTACCAACGCGTTGCCCCTGACTGTAGGAGTTCTGAGTCTTTTCTGGGTTCCCCGTATGGGCCACCACTTTGTCGTGTCCCCCCTTGTCCAGCAAGGAATGACGCAACTCACAAAAGCTCTTCTCCTGCAGTTTATTCAGGTCCCTTGAAAACAGTCTTCCAAATGCCCGGGCAGACCCAACCCACAGGCTAAATACTAAATGAACAGCCAATCAAGTAAAGCCACGTGGTGCTATCTTAGAGGCCCATGTATGCGGAAGCAAGCCAGATCAGCGGTCTTAGCCAAATATGGACTTGTTTACCACCGAGAGCGCTCACCGTCGGGCTGGTGGAAGGCGGAGACCAGCGCCATCTTTAAGGCGCGGCACGTCGCAGCTCTCTACAGCCATGTGCGTGCTTCTGAGTCTGGGTTAGCTCACACAGAATGAGCTTTTCTAATTCCATCCATTTGGCTGCAAATTGCATAATTTCCTTGTTTCTGATAGCTGAGTAGTATTCCATTGTGTAGATGTACCATAGTTTTTTAATCTATTCTTCAGTTGAGGGACATCTGGGTTGTTTCCAGTTTCTAGCTATTACAAATAAGGCTGCTATGAACATAGATGAGGAAACTTCCTTGTGATTCCGTGAAGAGTCATTTGGATGTATACTTAAAAGTGGTATGTCTGGGTCCTGAGGCAGATATATTTCCAAATTATCTAAGATATCACCAGACTGACCTCCACAGTGGTTACACAAGCCTGCACTCCCATCAGCAGTGGAGGAGGGTTCCCTTTTCTCCACACCCTCACCAGCATGTGCTGTCATTTGAGCTTTTGATCTTAGCCATTCTGACAGGTGTGAGATGGAATATTAGAGTCGTCTTGAGTTGCATTTCTCTGATGATTAAGGATGCTGAGCATTTCTTCAAGTGTCTCTCAGCTTTTAGGAATTCCTCCTTTGTGAATTTTCTGTTTAGCTCTTTCCCCCATTTTTAAATTAGATTATTTGGTTTCTTGGCATTTAATTTATTGAGTTCTTTGTCAATTTTGGAAAGAGAACTGCAGACCAATCTCCCTCATGAACATATATGCAAAAATACTTAATAAAATACTAGCAAACCGAATCCAAGAACACATCAAAAGTATCATACACCATGACCAAGTAGGCTTCATCCCAGGAACGCAGAGATGGATAAACATACAAAAATCCATCAACATAATACACCGCATAAACAAGATGAAAGAAAAAACCACATGATAATCTCGCTAGATGCGGAAAAAGCATTTGACAAAATCCAACACCCCTTCATGCTAAAAGTTCTGGAGAGAACGGGCATACAAAAACCAAACCTAGAAATAATAAAGGCAATATACAGCAAGCCAGTGGCCAACATCAAATTAACAGAGAGAAACTTGAAGCATTTCCTCTACACTCAGGGACAAGACAGGATGCCCACTTTCACCATATCTCTTCAATATAGTACTTGAAGTTCTTGCTAGAGCAATAAGACAACTAAAGGAGATCAAGGGGATACAAATTGGAAACAAAGAAGTCAAATTATCCCTATTTGCAGATGATATGATAGTATACATAAGAGACCCCAAAAATTCCACCAGAGAACTATTACAATTGATAAACACCTTTAGTAAGGTGGCTGGATACAAAATTAATTCAAAAAAATCAGAAGCCCTTCTTTATCCAACAAATAAATGGTACGAGAAATAAATTAGGGAAACAACTCCCTTCACAATAGCCACAAAAAATATAAAATATCTGGGAGTAACTATAACCAAGAAAGTAAAGGACCTGTACAACAAGAACTTCAAGCCCTTGAAGAAAGAAATGGAAGAGGCCATCAGAAGATGGAAAGATCTCTCATGCTCATGGAAAGGTAGGATCAACTTAATAAAAATGGCTATCCTACCAAAAGCAATATACAGATTCAATTCAATTCCTATCAAAGTACCAACACAATTCTTTATAGTCCTGGGAAAAACTATTCTCAATTTCATATGGAACAACAAGAAACCTAGAATAGCTAAATCAATCCTGTATGATAAAAAATAAAAATAAAAAAAAAAAAACATCTGGAGGTATCACCATCCCAGATCTCAAGCTGTACTACAGAGCAATAGTAGTAAAAACAGTATGGTACTGGTATGGAAACAGACCAGAGGATCAATGGAATCGAATTGAAGATCCAGAAATGTACCCACACACCTATGGTCACCTAATCTTTGACAGAGAAGCCAAAACCGCACAATGGAAAAAGGACAGAATCTTCAACAAATGGTGCTTGTCCACCTGGATGTCCACTTGTAAAAGAATGAAATTAGTCCCATACTTATCACCTTGTACAAAACTTAAGTCCAAGTAGACTTAACATAAGCCCACTCACACTAAATCTACTAGAAGAGAAAGTGGGAAAAACCCTTGAAATCATTGGCACAGGTGACAACTTCCTGAACAGAACACCAACAGCTCAGGACGTAAGACCAACAATCAATAAATGGGACATCATTAAACTGAAAAGCTTCTGTAAGGCAAAAGCACTGTCATTCGAACAAAACAGCAGCCTACAGATTGGAAAAAAAATCTTCACCAACACCACTTCTGACAAAGGGCTAATATCCAAAATTTATTTTTATTTCTTATAATGTTTTCCTATCATATTATCACATGAAAAGATACTAATTCCATTTTTAGTGACTGAAAGAGACACAGATAAAGATTGCAAAGGAGAGTCAGGTGGTAGTTGGAGGCACAGGCGTTTAATCCCAGAACTCAGGAGGCAGAGGAAGACTGATCCCTGAGTTTAAGTCCAGCATGGTCTAGAGAGTGATGTCTAGGATAGTCAGGGATGCACACAGAAACCATGTCTAGAAAAACAAAACCATACAAACAAACAACCAAACCCCCAAGAAAGGTTGCAAAGGAGGGATTGAGAGCAGGAAAAAGGGAGAGAGTCATGGAGGGAAAAGGTTGATGAGAAAGGAGAAGGGTGCAGAAGGAAGGGGAAGGAAGGAGAGAAGGATGGAAAGAACAAAAGAAGGAGAAAGAAGGAAAAGGGGAGAAGGAACATTCTTTAAAATGGACAACCCTCTAGACCTTTTCCTGAATACCTGCTTCAGAAAATCCTTAAGTGCCTGTTTCACAGTTTGGGCGTTAAAAGCAATAAGAAAGGTTTAGAAAGAAGAATGAAAATGAGAAAGATAGGTCAAAACCTACAGGTCATAAAGTAGCCAGTGACCAGATGGTGACACCCCTTGTAGGCTGTGTAAATGTGGGTGGTGTTATGTTCTCACATTCAGCAAATAAAGGCTAGAGTTATTTCACTCCATTCAGTTGTAGTTACCCCATAATAATTGGATGACATCATTAACTCAAAGTACATATCTGAAGCAGGGTATCAGTGCAGAGCTCAGGAGATGGAAAAAATATATACTCAGAGACAGTGACAATTATGTGAGGAGAAAAGACTTGTGACCACAATATGTGGTTATTAATCTTAAGATTCTTACCTAATATATATCTATAAAATGGGCCTAAGAAAAAAACTAAATTTCAAATATTCAGCAAGGACTATAAATAAAGCAAACTTAAACGCCAATGCATGTGTAATTCACACATAAAGTTCTCAAGAATCTACAATGAAGCCTAACGTGGTTTCAATAGTTCTGTTAACTATTCAACTGTCTGTTACTTTAATTAAGACTTTCCTGTCTTATTTTTTTAATTCTTTATTTTTGAGGTTATAATATAATCTTTGTGGTTCAGGGATAGCCACACAAACTGCTCAGATAGTGATCTCAGTTAGATATGAATGATTAATAAATGCACACACCAAGACTGATCAATCAGGGAAGAAGCCAAAACTTGGGAGCAAAACTGCCACCCTGGGTAATTATCAGGGTCAGTTTTTATATAGAAAAACCCACAAACAACTGCATTTACAACATTTGCAATATTTAGGCTATCTAAACAAAGCAGTGCTATATGTCCTTAAAGCTGATTGGCTGGATCTAGAGGCAAGGAGACTGGGCGTTTCCTGAGTCTATGAGCTGCCTCCAAGACAAAGTACTAAATCATGATGTTCGGGTCAAGGCAAGGAACATTAGGCCAGGTTAAGGTCATAGCTAGGAAATGAAGGTTGAGGGAGGCAATATGGCAGAGCTATTATCAGTATCTAACATTGCACATTTGGTTTTTAAAATTTAACAATAATTACAAAACTTCTCCCTTCATTTTCTTCCCTCTAACACACCTCCCACTTACTCCTCCTTGATTTATTTCAAATTTACAGCCTCTTTTTTCATTAATTGTTGTGATATGTGTATTTGTATATACATATATATTCTTAAATATAATCTGTTAGTTCTGTATAATGTTGCCTTTATGTATATTTTCAGGGCTGTACATTTTGTATTGGGTAGTAAATTGGTTTGTTATTCCCTGGGAAGATTATTTATCTAAATCTCTTCATTCCTTAGTTGCATTCTTTCTGCCCTCTCTTCCACAATGTTCTCTGTGCTGTGGGTGTGTTGAATTGTTTTGTAGATGTATCCATTGGGACTGGGCTCCAAACTTTGCATTTTGGTTAGCTGTAACTTTCTGTAATCACCTCCATCTGTTATAGGTTCTCTTAAGAGTTGAGAGCTATGACAACATTTGCTTATCTAAATACAAGAGATGGATAGGGCATCTTCAAAAACCCCAAGAGATCTGCAGAATATGGCATTCAAAGATGTTATCTTAAATTAAGATTTTCTTTTTTTTGATATCGAGACATATCAGCTCCTGACAGCACCCCCTATTCTACTCCAAGTAGAAGATAAGCATCGAAGAATCTCCAGTGTGAGATGGTTGAATTAGTGGCAAGCCTATCTCTTGGCATGAAAAAACTCCTTGCTCCAACTGCAGACAGACTGCTGTCCAAAAAGGACAAAACTTGGTAGCAGGGAAGTCGACAGCCTAGCTCTGCCAAGACAGGGTAGGTAAGTCCTTCATAATCCCTGCTCTACAACAAATGTCTGTCAGAGAAACAAGACCCAAAGGCTGAAGACTGATGCAGGAATGTATGGAGAGAAAATGGGAACTGTCCAGGCAGACACTGGTATGTCATTTCTTAGTTTTGGAAGCTGCAGGCCCTGCACTTCCTATATAAGCAGATATATTTATCCCTCTCAGGTCTCTGAGGTGGTTGAAGAATAGACAGCTAGAGTCTCATAGTTAAATTTTGAGTTGTTTAGGAATCAAGAGGGTGTTATAGATCTAAGAAGATACTTTTAAAATTGTGTTGCAAGTTAGTATGAATGTTGAGTCAGATATAGACCTTTAAACTCATGGAGATGGTTAGATAGTAGAATGTTGAAGTCAGGGGCCAAATATGTATAAACTGGACATTGGGAAGGTATACTGGGCCATTTAACTCTCATAAATGTGGCATATTTATATCTGTTGTTTTGTATAGTATTTACTGTTATAAGAGAAGGAACCATCGGTTGGACTGAAAGGGGAAGCTACTGGGGGGAAGAGGGTGGAAGGGCGGGATAGGAAGGGGGAATAGGGAAGGGTTTGTGACTGAGATGTAACTTGAAGAAAAAAAAATAAAGTATTTAAAAAAAAGAGTTGAGAGCTATACTTATCTGTGGGTATAAAGACATATATTTAGAATAGTTAGGAATTATACTGGTTAAGTAAACTAGTGGTTGTACATTCTCCAAGGTTCATGACTTCACCATCCCTAGGTAGTTGGCTAGGTTTCTAGTATGAGGTATGATTTCCCTCCTGTTGAATGGGGTCTTATATGAATAAATACTGGATTTGCTCTACCTTTGAAATCTTCAATCTCAAACATGTTTTTTGAAATCATTTTGTGTTTTGAATAAAGAGACCAAGAGAGTCATGGGCTTTGGTGAAAAACCTTCAACATTTTATCTGACTTTGTAAAATTCTTTCAAAATTGCATTAGCAGGTATTAAGAGCCACATCAAAATCATAGGTCAAAGAGATCAAATGATTTTCATGGTCACCAGTAAGAATTTTCCACCAAAATCCTCTCTCCTGATATTATATTCAAGCTTTTGGCATTTTCTGCAATGACTTCTAGTCTCATGGTCATGATCACATTTGTTATTACGTGAACACGAGCTTATTGGACTATCCCCTTTATCTGATTGTGATTGGCAGTGGTGGTTAGTGACACATTTTGAGACTTCACTCTATTTAGTAGGTCCCTCACTGTTCCTCCTGCTCTTCTTAATTAATGATTACCTTTGACAAATAATTCTATCAGATTCTTTGATCCTTCTGTGAAAAACATTGGAATTTTGGGAAGTACAATTTCATTGGAAATAGGTATTGCTTTAGCCGGCATAAACTACTCCATTTACAGCTCAGAAATTCCCTGTGCCTAGGATATAGGTACCTGAGGATCTGGAGACAGTCACCAAGCACACATTTGGAAATTTATTAGAACCAGCCCTGAGAAGCTCCGAGCTCATTCATGGCTTGGTGAAGCGCAACCTGGTTGTCTTATGAGGAAGATGCAGGCCAGGTCTTAACATCCTGCCATTTTCCAGCTATGCAACTCTGAAATGGGGTCACCATGGTTCCTTCAGAGTGGTCCACTTATGCGAAGTGTTTTGTTCCTTCTGTCTATTTCTGATTTGTGTGCTTTTGGTTTTGGATGCTCTATGATTTTTTTTAAATATTAAAAGATCAAAATCAGGTTATGGTGGTGGTTCTTTTGGAGTAGCTTTAGGCTAGTCATCTATACCTCTCCCAGCTAATCACATCCCATGTGGCATTGGAGGCTTTGTGTTTGTGAGAAATATTGAGATTTAACTGGTGAAGAGTAAGTCAGAAAATGAAAAGAAGTAATGAGAGGTTGAGTGATATGTGCTTGCAGAAATACCTGAAGACTTCTTGTCATTTTGAAATATCTTCCTGGAAATAAGCAGAATGGCAACAGCTAGGGACAAGTGAATTAACACATACAGTTGCTATTCTCAAAGTATTTCTGAAGATTTGGGGCCAGTATGTGCTACCAAAACCAAGAATTTGTGACATTAGATACTAATAATGATTCTACTTCGATATTATCAATAATAAACCAATATATTTCCAGGTCTTTAAAAATTCTTTGTTGTTTTGTTTTGCCTGTTTGTTGTCCTAGTTTTGTTTGTCTTACTGTTTCTAGATAAGATATTGCAAGCTTCTTTGGAGTATCTTTTGGGACTTTATTGCCTCTTTGATTTGAGTATATCTAGACTCTAAATTCTGAGGTCCTCTTAGCATGGTGCATTTCTTAGCGGGATGTTCACATTCCTTGCAACAACGTTAAGTACCAAAACAAGGCTTGATGCCTTGTTTTGTTAAGTACCAAAACATTAAGTACCAAAACTTACCAACGTTAAGTACCAAAACATCATCTAGATTTTGGCTTCAGATAGAGCCAATATTTCAACATACATAGTATGATGCGTATTTTGTCCTTCAAATTTCCCTGGAACTATGATGTCACTAATAACCATAGACTAGGATGTACATGTACTTCTATGATTAAGATCATGTTATGTTTTCTAGAAGATGACAGGATTTTTTCTATGAT